>LR994562.1:3600000-4077500 GCA_905187585.1 Cyaniris semiargus | reverse complement strand
TAAAAAAAATTTAAAAAATTTGTTCTATTAACAATTATTTTATTTATTCAAACTTATATTCAACATAGGTTCTGGTATGTTTGAAATATTTTTAAAATTTAAATCTAATCTAATGAATTACCAAAATATACTCTTAATAAATCTTATGGGCTTTTCATTAAGAGTATAATTATAAATTAGGCTTTTATTCTACAAATATAAATAAATATTAAGTATAACTATCAGTCATAATAAAAATTAATATTAATAAAACTTAGAATGATTTGTTTGTTTTAATTTTTTTTTATTTAAATCTATTAATTAACAACCTATTGCTAAATAAAACCTGGAAGACTAAGGTCTTATCACTATCAGTCACAATAAAAGTATAAAAAACTTAGAAGGTTTGGTATATTTTGCATATTTTTACAATTTTAATCCTTATTATTAAACAACATGATAAAACTTAGAAAGTTTTGTACTCTCAACATTTATTTAATTTCTTCATATAAGTATTTATACTCGACACATTTGGATCCAGAGACACCTTCGTATGAAATTTCACTTATTTGTAACACATATATTGAGTTACTAGAAAAAACATCTTAACCACTATGTGTGTTTTTATAAATTTCAAGAATTTCCCTCGATTGCTTATAGATCCCATCATCAGATTCATGTAAAATGCTACTTTATTGACATGATTATAGCTATCATTTTGGTCTAAGTCACTCGTTGTAATAACCACGTGGCCAGCGTCGCATGGCCGCAGAGATCCGCGACATGCGAGTAAATAAGTAAATTTTAATAAAATGCAACTTTATAAACTACGCAACTAGGTAGCATTTCAATATATGCCTAATGTCGCTAATTGGATTATATTAAGTTTAATTCCTTCATTTTATTACATTTATTTATTTATTTATTGAAGTTAACAAACAGTAACCATAGTACATAATTATAAATCTATACTTCTATACTAATATTATAAAGCGGAAGAGTTTGTTAGTTTGTTAGTTTGTTCGTTTGTTTGTTTGTTTGTTTGTTTGAACGCGCTAATCTCAGGAACTACTGGTCCGATTGGAAAAATTCTTTCAGTGTTAGATAGTCCATTTATCGAGGAAGGCTATAGGCTATATTTTATCACGCTAAGACTAATAGGAGCGAAGAAATCGAGGAAAATGTGGAAAAAACGGGGGAAATTATTTGAAAGGGCTTATTTGAACGCGCTAATCTCAAGAACTACTGGTCCGATTTGAAAAATTCTTTCATTGTTAGATAGCCCATTTATCAAGAAAGACTATAGGCTATTTTTTATCACGCTAAGACTAATAGGAGCGAAGAAATAGAAGAAAATGTGGAAAAAACGGGGGAAATTATTTGAAAGGGCTTATCTCACGAATAGGGATTGCAAAAAACGGATTTTTAAAAAGATCCGGATTTTCAAATTTTGATATGTTCAAATCCAGATTATCCGGAAATACATCAGTGAAACGCAGATTCATCGACATGAGTATTTCGCTCGTCCTAACCAACAATACGCAAACTCCATTGACTGATTTACACAAAATCCAACTCGGGGTCTGCCAAAGAGCAATGGAGCGCAGTAACTTGGAAGTAAGTCGTCTCGTCAAAATAAAAAAAATCCATCCAAACAAGAATCACATACTTAAAAGTCAAAACGGCCAAGCTAAAGTGACACTGGTCGTATTATCCTCATGCATCTAGGCTGGATATCGAGACAGTGGGTATCTAGGCCTAGGAAAAGATAGCTCGACACTCTTAGAGGCATTTTTTCCCTCCGAGGGCAGATTACTGTAACTCTGATGCCACGACGACCCTCAAGGATCTCTTGTGACTTCCTAATCCTCATTAATTGAACGATGTGGTTGGAATTGGTGCCACTAATTACTTCTTTAGTAGAGTGGGTGAGTTTTTGCTGTGTAGTAGAGTAGGAGAGTCATCGAGGTAAAAACAAAACAAGATAAAAAGGTGTCTCGCCCTTTACCTCGCAGAATCTGCAAGTCGTAATTCTATTAACACTTATTATTTAAAGGTAAGGATTTTTATTTATTTCCTACCATGGTGAGTATTAATTCTGACAGTTTTTTGTAAAAGCCAGGAATTAGTGCCTTAGAATTTACCAGGCCAGGGGTCTCAGCTCATTGCTGTTTGCTTAGTCTGCGACCCCATTCCTCGAGCACTTGGTTTGTAGTACTGGGAGATATTCCACAGACCACTTTTGGACCGTATATGAGATTCTCAGCCCCTAGCCTAGCCAGCTCGTCAGCGGTTTCGTTGCCAAAGACATTACTGTGACCCGGTACCCATACAAGTCAGACATTGTTGTTCCCTTTCAGCATGTTTTACGTATCACCACAATCTACAACCAATTTGGACGAAATTTCTGCTGCAGTCAGTACTTTAAGTGCATCTTAACTGTCAGAGAAGATGAAAATATTTTTATTAAATACGGCCATCTCTTGGCTCTCTAGTGAGCAACCGATGATTGCAAAGCCTAGAACATGGTTGCAAACTCCTTCTTGGAGGCATATCAGCGGTGACGCTGGAGCGAGATAAGTGGAAGATCCTGAGGGAACCTTTGCCCAGCATTTAAATAATATAGGCTATTGTAAAGAATAAATAACTTAAAATAATTATTTAAGCTTTAACTCATCAAGCCCCATACGAGCACCGGTGATTGCGACAACAATGAATACAATAGCATTTCCAAGAATCCGCGATCGAAGGGTCAAATCAACATTTTATTATTTTATAAAATCTTATTATTTTCCTTTAGACAGACTTACAAATCATAAGATTTAATAGAAAAACATTTAATTAATAGTGACAATATTCTAAAAGAATTATTGTAGGTACATTTCTAATCATTTCTTATCATTAATATTATTAAATAGTAAAATATTGTACTTAAATAAACGGTAGGTCATAAGAAATTAAAAAATGTCGTCCTTTTTTTAAAATAAGATTAAAAAATTACAACCGCCAAATAACTAAACAATGCAATGTTGGACATACGAAGTACTGAGTTAGGTACCTATTGACCACGCAAATTTGTAATAGCGCCTTTAAACAAATGTGAATTTGTATGTCAGATATTACACAATACATAAAAATCCGGATATTTCGTAGCCCTGAAAAATCCGGATTATCCGGATTTTTCGGATTTCAAAGTATCCGGATTGCAATCCCTACTCACGAACTACTAGAGCAATTTTTCTGTTATTTGGGTAAGATAAGAAGTAGACCACGTGAAGGATCATAGGCTATTTTTTGTAGACTGATTTGTCTGTGAAATATCTAATGTACGCGGGCGAAGCCGCGCGGAACGTCTAGTCTTGTATATATAAACAGAAACTTAGTTACTACGGAACCAACGGCGTTAACTACAAATTACTTAACTATAATAGTTTTAACTATCCAGTTGAGATTTAGTAATAATATACAACATATCAATATCTAAAACATTATCAGTAGTAAACTAAAAGCTAAAGTACATGATAATTGATAACTTAAGAAATGACGGACTTTCAGTTCAACTTTCAACCAATATTTCGACGGTCCCTACGTATAAAAAGTCATGTCCAAAATAGCAAAAAAAAATTATTGCATCATGCATTTCCGTATATTATGAGACGCATATTCCTACATTATTATTATTTTTCTATCACAAGTAATTCCAAAGATAAAAAGACGTAAATGAGGACAAGTTGGGAGTTGTTTTAGATTTTACTGTTGTATATACGGACATCTATACTTACCATCTTGTACCGCGTTGGAAATTACACGCCATTCCGCGTCATGTCGTACATGTCCGTTTCTACCTCTAAGGTAGCGAATTATTTATAGACTTGTTATCATTTACGTTCAGTTATTATGAGACTTTAGTTCTTTTTCAGTGGGACTCGTGGCACAAATTCAATTAATTTCAAACCAATATGAGCATCTGAGTGTTATAAATAATCAGCAACGTGAAATAATAGTTGCAACGGAGGCTGAGGCTTGTTTTCATGATGAACAACTATCTGGACCTTACCGTTATCGATATAGAGCAAAAAAATCGCATTTGTTGTACGAGGCCCCACAATAGTCATTTATTTTATTTTAATTTTACTATATTTCTTTAAGTATCACCAACAAAAAAACGTAATTTGTGAAAATTTCTACTATTGCTCTTTTTCTACTATGGTTCTTGAGATAAAGCTTGGTGATAGACGAACGGACGATAGTTAGAAAGCGAAGTCTGATATGTATGTTTAATTATGAATATGAATGTTATTTATTTTATATAAAACAGTATTAAAAACGCTAATAAACTATATAAAATTAATAAAAAACTATTAAGAACACTCCTTGTTCACTTTATAGATGGACTCCCTCTACAACGCGGTATCGCTTGGTTGTAGGGTTGAGAAGGGCTTGAAAAAAATTCCGGAAAAGCTCATATTAAATAATCTAAAGTGACATCGGTGCATGATTAACCTAGAAATTAAAAAGTTTATGGGCTATTTTTTTTGCTCCAATAGTTTGTAAGATAAGCCTTTTTAAATTATTTTCCCCGTTTTTTTCACATTTTCCCCTGTTTCTTTGCTCCTATTAATTGTAGCGTTATAATTTATAGCGTATAGCCTTCCTCGATAAATGAGCTATCTAACACTGAAAGAATTTTCCAAATCGGATAAGTAGTTCCTGAGATTAGGGCGTTCAAACAAACAAATCTCAGCTGTATAATATTAGTATAGAATTGATAAGGTGTTCTGTAGTCAATTTGGCAATCGCAAATTGGGATGAAATACTATTTTCTTCCTGTGAGGAACGTGTTAGACGATTACATCAATGCAGCTCTGTATTCAACGGTAATACTAAAAATAATGACCTTCAGAAAAGCTCAAGAGTCAGTTAAAGCTGAATATAATAATCGACTCAGAAATATATTTTACTGTCCAGACTTGTCCACCGTAGAAGTTATAACGAAGCCTCAAAGAATATACTCATGTAAGATGCAATAAAAGTCTAAGGTCGTGAATGGTCACCTAGGTCTCAAAATTGGAAAAGGAATTGACCTTGCTCAAGTATCCAAAATGACCAAGAAGAAGAAAAAGGCAAAGTATCTGAGCATTCGTTATCTTCGACATGTAAAATATGTTAAAAGTTTTTTTTTCTACAGCAGGTATCATTGACAAATTTTCAAAAATATTATATAAAAAATCTAAATCATAGCAACGATGCATTTTGTTACAAATAAAATGCAACTTCTTCATCTTCAACATTACTATGTTTATGCTTTACCCTTTAGTAAAACAGAATTAATTAATACATAGATACTAAAATTTGTAGTCTTTTTAAAACTAAACAGTTTAATTTATCAAATAATCACATTTTATTAGAATTTTTCATTATGGACCTAAACTAATTGATGACATGTCCTTTTATTCGTTCATTATGACATAGAAAAAACTACTTAAATTAGCAGCGTATAAAAAGATGTCTGTGTTTTTTAGTTTTTCTTACTGAAGACACAGAATTTGTATTACTTTTTTGTTATAAACTTATAAATTATGACAATACGAATCATTTTATATATTGCTGAGTGAATTTAGGACCTAATATAATATTTTAATTCTTCCAAAGTAAAAACGGACATGTACAACTTAACCGTTATGGGCAGTCTTGAATTGTCACCGTAAAAACGGTCATCTTGCAATTTTGGCGAAAATACAGTAAATATTTAAAATTGTGTTATATCATGACAAACGGCCTACATCTACATTAAGCTTTACAGATCAACAAAAATAATTGTGTTTATGTTTTATGGTAATCTACAGTAACAGTTTGAATCTTAAAAACGCTCTCCTGAAAACCACTACTTTTGACATGTCTCTTTATACGTAGGGACCGTCGATTTCACCCCCTTGGGGTTAAAATTTCCAAAAACGCTTAAATACGTCGTATCCATTCATTTTTAATCACTTGCTCAAAAATAAACTTTCACGTTTCTAATTTAAGAAATGACGGACTTTCAAACAAACTTTCAACCCCTATTTCACCCCCTTCGGTGTAAAATGTCCGAAATTCCTTCCTTAGTGGGTGTCTACGTCTACTTAATAAAACAACCCTACTCACCAAATTTTGTGGCTGTAACTTTAACAGTTTTTGCTCAGCGATGATGAATGAGTCAGTCAGTCAGGACATGTTATTTTATAAGTATAGATTTACATTTATATTTTATGTATATAATATAATGAGATTTTTTATGACAGAAATGTAATTAAAATTAAATAAATCAACTTTTTAATTGAAACAAATTGCAGCAATAACATTTTTGTAGGTCTACCAGAATCTGATGGCAATTTTTGACAGCAGATTTCTAAAAAATATCCTTGATCATTGGATAAATTTTTATAGTTGCATGTTTAACATACAGAATCAGCCGCTTTAAGAAAAAAAAAAGCATCAAAATGTTTTATTCCAATTACCCCGGTATTGCTAGTCAATTTATTTTCTCACTTTTTGCCATCAGATTCTGGTAGACCTATGTATGAAATTATTCATAATGATCAAAAAATAATTTTTTGAATTTTTTTTTTTTTCGATTTTTTGCATTTTCTGAGAAGATTTACTATAGTAAATTTTTTTTCACCATCGGAAAGTAGAGATTTCAACGAACTGAAATTATACCAACTTTTTGAAAAAACGTTCTGCAACGATTTTAAATGGGATAAAATATGTCATTAAAAAAAATAACACCCAAATTTTTTTTGGTTAAATGGACTCTCCTAATGATACCTAAGCCCTGGAAAAAAATTGGCAGAAAGGTTTAATTGCACCCTGTATATAGTTTTGGAATGATGAAATATTAGTCCTCCACTCACCACAGCCTTGTGATGCCTTGGAAACATTTCTTAAACACCAGAGAACAGATGACCTAACCTCGAAATTAAGAAAATTTTAAATACGAATTTCTCATAAACGGAGGGTCTCCTGAGGGTGGGAGTGGTACGGGGGGGTTTTCCTCATCCAATCCATCCCTCCTCAATCCATCTCACTACCAAAATCGTTGGGTATGATTCTAAACCTTAGCCATCATTTTTGCTCGACATAATTATAATGGTACGGAACCACAGAAATAAATAAAGAAATCTTGATTTATTTCTGTGTACGGAACCTTATGTGCGCGAGTCCAACTCGCACTTGGCCGATTTTATAGACACTGACTTAACAAGTCAAGATGGTGCTGCAATTTGTGTAGTCAATAAATGCAGAAAATTATGCAAGGTATGTCCGTATTTATTTACTTGTTTTAATTGTGGCGAATGCGGAGGATGGGCAAAATATGGATAATCATATTTTGTATGTCTTAGTTTAGAGCCAGTCCACACGGCGCGTTGTGTCAGCGTTTCGTCGACGCAGTGCTGCCGTTGCCTTGTTTTACATACAAATAACTAAGGTATACACACGGCGCGCTGCGTCGTCGCAACTGCTTCGTAATAACACTGCGATGGCACAGCGCCCGTGTGGCCGGCTATGTGTTAAAATATTTGCGTTGCGACGACGCAACGCAACTCAACGCGCCGTGTGCACTGGCTCTAAACTAAGACATACAAAATATGGTTATCCATACTTAGCCCATTCCCCGCATTCGCCACAATTAAAACAAGTAAATAAATACGGACATACCTTGCATAATTTTCTGCATTCATTGACTACGCAAATTGCAGCACCATCTTGACTTATTAAGTCAAAGTATCTATATACAGTGTTTTGCTTTTTACGGCCCATTTTTACTCCAAAACAATAACTAGTATTTTTATTATATTTTTTCTATGTATTAAACTCCTAAAAGTAGGTAAGCACAAATCTCGCAAAAAAAAACTCTGGTTGTTGAAGAAGAAAAGTTGGGCTACGAGTGAGATTGCAGAATGCTGATTTCGTGCATCTACAAACATTGAACGGAAGGTGTCGCGTCGAACTGGCAACGTCGCAATTCGCATACCAAAAAATACCGGTAAAAATAAAATGTGTCGCGTCGAGCTGGCAACGTCGCATACCAGAAAATATCGATATATTTACCGGTAAAAATACCGGTATTTTATAACGATATTTTTTTGTTATGTTACTATATATCGTTAAAAAAAATACCGTTATCTGGCTACCATTATGAACATAACGGTACGTAACGATATTTTTACTGGTATTCGATAACGTTATGAAGCCCTGGTATATACTACTAATCTGTTATTAAACTAACGTCACTTTGTTCCGAGAAGACCTGACTTTTTCTCAAACTCAATAAAAAAAAAAGTAAATTGTAAACAAATACAAAAGCACTTTGCATTGTTATTAGGTCAAAATACTTCTGTTTTACAAAATTAAATAATTTACAAATAATTTAATGAAGAAGTTCTTAAAAGAATATAAATTGAGAAGAATCAACAAAGATACTGATGGGAAAACGTCTAATATAAAACGGTAGAGGGTAGTTATTTTTTAATCACGTCTGAGATTACATTATTTCAAAATTCAAATCAGATTTTCGTTCTGCCTTTTTGCATTTTAGTTCGTAATCACCTCAGTAACCGCGAATCTTTTTGCCAAACATTTTGCGAATTATGTTAGTTCAATTTGTGTGTGCGCGGTAGAAACTCCAATCTCTTTATTTAATCAGTTCGCATTGCACATTGTTGTGAATCAGACAACACAAGAAAGAAACGCGACTCGCGGGCCGCGGCTTGACCGTCGCGGCGCGTCGCAGGCGGCTGAAGTAGATCATCGGAGCGCGACGAAAAGTAATTTGTACAAAAAACTAAATTCAACTCGCTATTGCTGTGTTCGTGATGTTTTGTCTGACCGCACAATATATCGGCGGTCATTGTTGCTAGACTTTTTTTATTTTATTCCGATTAGCAACGTGCCGGTAACGTTCAGTGTTCGAATGACTTCGATTTAAGTTTGTAGAAAAGTGATTTAAGATTTTATAGAATTGCAGTGAAAACAAACTCTAGAAGTGGATATTCCTGAAATGGGAGTTTTTAAATGGCTGCGCCGGTAAGTACGTTTTTGCATTTGATTTGATACAAATTACGAATCACTTTTAAAAGTTGTTTAAACAAAGTTGTTAAACTTTTACATACCTACCTTCTTGCTTTTGTAATAATTTAAGTTGGTAGGAACTATCAGAAGATTATTCTTCGTTCATAAAAATTACACGGTAATATTATCAACCAAATCATTTCAATTACGTACCATCTTTTTTATACTTTTGCGTGTTTATTGTTTGAGATATTTTGTTTGTGATTCAGCAATTCGCAGTGTTTTAACTGTTATTAGTTCTATCTAGTAGGTATCTGAAAGTTTATAGAAACTTATGAATTTTTACCGAAAGTAGGAACCTACTGTGCAGTGGCATAGCCAGCCTCGGTAAGGGGCACACCGTGTGCCCCTAACAAAACTTTTTAGGCCCCCAGCCTAACTTTTTCCACTGCACTGTGAGACCGTAGTCTGCTGTCTCTATCAGAAGTTAAGTAGACAGCTAGCTGCTAGGTAGGTGTTTTAATAAGTTTTACAAATGAAACTTTTTATAAATGCGAGCCATCGGAGCCAAGTTCATTTTTGCGTGTTATGTTTATTAAAGTAAAATTTTCGTAAATCGTATGTACTTTTTTATACCAATTAAAGGTACTTACAGTACACAGTCCATCTAGACAAGCAGGTCAATCGTCATTCATCAATCGTTAGAAGGGTCAAAAGTTGATGAGCATTAACTATGTATACCATTTTTGCCGAAATCGAGCAATTCACGATACGGCCGACTCGGTAAGATTGGCCGTCGCCTGTCCCGCTCAGACGCCACTTTCGAGAGCGGGACACCTTGAAAATCGAGCCCAGGCGCGGCGCACAAACCGCTCCTGGGTTAGGTTAAGTTAGGTTAGCGCCACGCCCTGCAGCGCCACGATCTCGTGGCGGTGCTAGGTGGAGACCTCTTACTCCCGAGCATGGTGCGCTGCATGCTCGAGAGTGATGAGGCTTGGCAGGCGGCGGTCTCTTTCTGTGAAACCGTCCTTTAACAGAAAAAGACCGCGGAGCGGAACAGAGAGGATGACCCTTCCTCCGTTCCGCTCCGCCGGCGTATGACGGGAGTGCGGAGGCATCGCTATGTGAACCTTCAATATCTTCCGTCCCACGGGGCTCCGGGTCAGGATGGGAACCTGCCCGGCTTAGCTAGCCCCGGCGCCGAGGGGAATGCTTCAGTTTGCCGAAGCGTTCCCTTACTTTGGTGGAAGTCCGGTCCCTTATGAGGTAGACCGGCCGGTCGTGGAGGGAGTCCTGTGTTAGACAGATCCAGGACATCTCTCGGCTCCGTATACGGCTGAAGGCAAACCGCAGGTGGTTTTAGTGGGTAAGCCTCCTAACCTAACCCAGGAGAGGTCTGTGCGCCGCGCCGCTGCTGAGTACGGAACGGCAACATCACATCACATTTACATCGTGGTTTTAGCAATTAAAATGACAATGAAATAAATACAGCTCTTTTTTTATATCTGGGATAAACGATTTACATTGATTTCTTTTAGCTATAATTTTTTTCCCACAGTGATATGAGGCTGGCCCCCATAATAACAAAAATGTGAAACGATAGCCAAGAAAAGAGCTTTCTAACGAGATACCTCTGAGTTCTGACAGTTATTGGTGGTGGGTACACTTCCCAGTTCCCATTACATTTTTGCCCGTTAAATCGTTATATTTTAGGCAAATCTAAAAAAAAAGATACACAATTTTACAAAACAAGCAACATTGGGCGGCTACTTTTAAGATGTAATTGCTATGACAAGAAGGCCTGAAAGTGGTACACCAGGCTTGTCGTCGTTTGTGCATATAAACATTATGATTGTTTCCATAATAATTATTTGTCGATTAAGTTCTATTTCGTGTAATCAGCTTCGTGACGAATTATAATTATTACGACGCGTCGTGTGCAGTTATCCCATCGACCGTGAAAACGCATCTTTTTGTCTTCCAGACCAAGATTATTTACATTTGTCAGGTAGACTTTCGCAAGCACGGGTTTAAAAATAATATAGCACTTTACACTCACTATATATGTATTATACTAACGTTATTCGTAATTCGCTTGGTTGGGTTTCAATTTCTTTAGCGTTTTATTCCGTTAGGCATATATCCATTTAAAGTTGCGAAAACATTATAAAATACCGTAAGTTTTTGCAACAATGAAATCAATACTTTTCCTACTTGGAATAAAGCAGTTACGGTAATATTATACTGAAGGATAACAGTTTCAGTATAATTAAATATGCTATAACTGTTAACATATATACTTCCTAAACTCTCAAGGCAAAGCCAAAACAATTTGAAATAATTGCTCGACCACTTTAATCATTGCAAAGGAGCATCATTAAGGCATAGAATTCTTCTTATTGTGACCTAAGTAGATCTCTAATACGATGTGCACTGGATGTTAATAAAAAGCCTAGTACCTAGCATCTAGATAAAATCTAATGAAGACAATTGAAAGTCACTGTTACCATTGTCATGAATGTGAAGGTTAGCGTATCGAGCAAAACCTAATCTTAGTTCTCATAAACACTAATCGTAATACACGATTTTGTGTACTGTTGTACTACGCTTCATGCAGATTGCAGATAATGGAGTTGTAAGTCTTGCTGCTGTTTGGCATGGTGTTTGAAGATTAAAAAATTCATCTAAAACGCGAAGATCGCTTCTTTGCCTAAAATCAGCGCTAGCTGCAACTAGCAAGAAAAAGTGGCCTTAATTTTGGGTAAAGTGAAATTCACTTTACCCAAAATTAAGGCCACCTATCTGGTTTTCCATTTGCATTGGAGTTAGGAATAAGGATGTTAAAATAGCTGTCAAACCTTTGGTGCGCCCCTGTACCTGACCCATAGAGCTGTCACTGGTTCTACCTCTATGGGTGTCGCCATGTGAGTTGTGACGCGTGACGCGTAGGACATGGCTGGTGTCACAACGGTTCCAGTCTGTAACGTAGATGCTTCCACATGTGATTATTATAATAGTACTTAATTTGTGATGTTTATATGTGGCTGTAGTTTTTATGCCTAATCCTGTTATACCGTGAAGTGTGGTACAGCAATATAAATAACACAAAATCGTATTACGATTAGTGCTAACTAGACGTTCCGCGTAAATTAGATATTTGACAGACAAATCAGTCTACAAAAAATAGCCTATGATCCTTCACGTGGTCTACTTCTTACCAAATAACAGAAAAATTGCTCTAGTAGTTCGTGAGATAAGCCCTTTCAAATAATTTCCCCCGTTTTTTCCACATTTTCTTCTATTTCTTCGCTCCTATTAGTCTTAGCGTGATAAAATATAGCCTATAGCCTTCCACGATAAATGGGCTATCTAACACTGAAAGAATTTTTCAAATCGGACCAGTAGTTGCTGAGATTAGCGCGTTCAAATAAGCCCTTTCAAATAATTTCCCCCCGTTTTTTCCACATTTTCCTCTATTTCTTCGCTCATATTAGTCTTAGCGTGATAAAATATAGCCTATAGCCTTCCCCGATAAATGGGCTATCTAACACTGAACGAATTTTTCAAATCGAACCAATAGTTCCTGAGATTAGCGCGTTCAAATAAGCCCTTTCAAATAATTTCCCCCCATTTTTTCCACATTTTCCTCTATTTCTTCGCTCCTATTAGTCTTAGCGTGATAAAATATAGCCTATAGCCTTCCTCGATAAGTGGACTATCTAATACTGAAAGAATTTTTCAAATCGGACCAGTAGATCCTGAGATTAGCGCGTTGAAAGTTGAAACCATAAAGTTAATATACCTACCGGAATAGAGAAACAAAGCCCTGAGCAAGCGAGATGTCACTATCAGTAACACTGCGTGGTAAAAAGAGACGTGTGATACATGACAGCAGAACTGTTTTTTTGACTCCAGTCGGCACTTATCGGCACGTTGACAATTTAATCTCATAGAATTCATGTTCAATCTTCACATATTTTTACACACAGATGTAAACCAATTTTGGTTTCGTTTGACAGCTCGAGATTGTTGCTCTATTCCGCTAGGTATATTAACTTTATGGTTGAAACAAACGAACTAACAAACTCTTCCGCTTTATAATATTAGTATAGATGAGAACTAAGACGCGAGAGCTATAGTCAGCCTATTACCTATATACCTCTCAAGCACCACTTTAAATTCGCCTTCTTTCGCCATTCGACATATCTATGTTAGTCTTGTCGTAACTGCTGTAAGCGCCAAGACAAAAATCAAAGACCAAATATGAGTAAGGGAAAAACGGAACTAAAAACGTTATGACCACAGCACCATGTATTTTTTCCCTAGTGTTTTTTTTTTCGCCATGCCTGCACTCTGCTAGAACAAATTTCGTCAGAAGTCATTATAAATGAATAATTGATACATTATTGCGTTTCGAACGTCTATTTACATTGGCATGAGAGGCGATGAAAATCGTTGATTGATGACTACGTTAATAACTTCATTCGGTTCAATGAAGAATACGATGATGTATTGTCTAAATCTGTATTGAAACTTTCACTGTTTGCGATACCATCGCATTTTTATTGTAATCTGTAAAGGCCCATCCAGATCTCCGAGAAGCGCCGAAGTCTCACCAATCTTAATCGCCTTCTCATTCTTACGTATAGACCTCCCTCGAAACAGAACCAGTCGCAAAACTTTTTTTGAATCTAAAATCTGCACGTTTAGAATGACTGCCATAGAAGGGTTTCTTTCTACGGTAAAAATGATAAAGTGAGGGTTTTAGGAAATCGTTCAGCGTGTCCCTACAATGTTTCGATGTTTCTTTTTCGTTTCTACGTAACAATTTCGCGGTTGATCTGTCGACCTTGCTTGCGAATCGTGTGCGTGCGCCTTAAAATGTAAGACTACACGGATTCCTATTTATGTAAGCTAATTTCGTGACAGACTTGGACTTTCTACTTGCGCAATGTGGATTAACTGTGAGCTTATCAATTTATTGGTTATCTCCGTTCACGAGATTTACATTGTGTTTTTGACGTTTTAATGGCTCCGGGTTAAAGGTTTTCCTGTTACGTCATTTCGCAATTAAAGTTTATGAAGGCACTTATAGAGTCTCTCATGCCCGAGTCCGACTTACACTTGGACGATTTTTGCTATTGATATTGCATTACTACTATAATGGACCAAGAGCCTGCGATGGCCAGACCTTCCTCCGTTTCGTAAAGCTGAAAGTTTACCTGTTTGTGGCCTTTACAGAGGTAAGAACGACCAGCAACTTTGGAGTTTCGGTCGCGGTTACACCTGCCAGACACCCTTAAATTTTCTTAAAGTTTTTTAAGACTGCGGGTGTCTAGCAGTGGGAAGCAACTGCCAAAAATGTGGCACTGGAGCACGAGATTCCTCCACTTACCGCGAAGAATATAAGTTATGAAATTGAGCTTTACTCTTTCTGGAAGGTCAGGTAGACCTTCAGAACTGGATACCTCTTAAAGTAACCGCGACCGAGACTCCCTAGTTGCTGGTCGTTCTTACCTCAGCTCTGTAAAGACCACAAACAGGTAAACTTTCAGCTTTACGAAACGGAGGAAGGTCTGGCCATCGCAGGCTCTTGGTCCATTATAGTAGTAATGCAATATCAATAGCAAAAATCGGCCAAGTGTGAGTCGGACTCGCGCATGAAGGGTTCCTTACCATTATAGAGAAAAATTAGGCCAAAATTTGTGTTTTTTGTATGGGAGCCCGTATTAATTTTTTATTCTATATTAATATTATTATTAAATGTTAAAGTACACATAAAACCAAGGATTGTGTGAAAAATTCAAGTACCTACCTGTTGCTATTATTGATATAGAGCAAAAAAGGCCTAAAAAATCACGTTTGTATGGGAGCCCCCCTTTAATATTAATTTTATTTTGATTTTAGTATTTGTTGTTATAGCGGCAACGGATATACACAATCTGTGATAATTTCAACTCTCTAGCTATTACCGTTCTTGAGTTACAGCCTGGAGACATACAGACGGACAGACAACGAAGTCTTAGTAATAGGGTCCCGTTTTCACCCTTTGGGTACGGAACCCTAAAAATGACTTAATAGCATCTAATAATGGTTTTCACATTTCATAGACTTGCTGAGCGCCTTCGCTCGTAAAATATTTTGTACTAGCTTTTGCCCGCGGCTTCGCTCGCGTGGAATTCAAAAATCGCGTAAAATACGAATATTTTGTAAACTTCCTTTGGAAATATGACGTTTTTCCAAGACCAAAAGTAGACTATGTTACTCTCCATCCTTTCAACTAAGTATATGCCTAAAATCAAGTCGATTTGTTGCTCCGTTAGGCCGTGAAGGAAGGACAAACAAACAAACACATTTTCGCATTTATAATATTAAGTATGGATAATATTAGTATGGATAGACATGAAAGGCTTATAACCAGCTGTGGACGGTAGATATACAGCTGGTAGTATAGTAATACTGTATACTAATCAAACGACGAAAAAGTGTATGTTAAGTTTAGGTTAGAACAAATTCACTTTTAATTATTAACTTAGTGTTTGATATACTAAGCTACAATTCCAGGAGTGGGGGGGGATTTCCGGGGGCAAAGCCCCCCGCATAGTAATCAAACGACATTCGAAATCTGTATGTTTAGTTTGGTGTCCGGGTCAAAGCCCCCCTGTATTAATCAAATAAAACTCGAAAACTGTATGTTTAGTTTAGGTTAGAATAATTTCGTTATGATATACACTTTTAATTAATACCTTAGTTTGTTCCTAAAAATGGAGAATTACAACGCAACACTAATGCCGCGACTCCGTTTTGTTATAAGCAACATTTCCAGGTGCGTGAAGAAGGGGGCGCAGCCCCCAAGTGGAGGGGCTAATAATTAAATTACACTAAAAAATGTATGTTTAGTTTAGGTTAGAATAATTTCACAGCGCAGCGCAGCCCCCCTAAATAGTGTCCGGGGGCAAAGCTCCCCGCATAATAATCAAACGACACTTCAAATCTGTATGTTTATTGTTTAGTTTAGGTTAGAATAGTTTCGTTATTAATAACTTAGTTTATTCCTAAAAAAGGAGAATTAAAACTCAACACTAACTACGCGACATCACTTTGTTATAAGCAACAAGTTGGAAAACACAGTAAATAATATGAAGTAAGTCCATTAAAGAAAAAAGTTTGATACAAAATCTGACCCCCCTGGTCCCCTTAGAGGGATGGGGGAAAATTTTTTATGCACCAGATGTTACGTTAGAAAAAGACAAATTTAACTGCGAAAACCGTATGCAAATCGGATTAGTAGTTTACGTGTTAAAGAAAAAAGTTAGATACAAAATCTGACCCCCTCTTTTGTCCTCTTATAGGGGTGGGGGGAAAAAAATTTATACACCAGATGTTAAGTTGGAAGAAGACAAATATATCTGCGAAAACCGCATTCAAATCGGATCAGTAGTTTTCGTGTGATGCGGGAACAAACATACAGACAGACAGACAAAAAAGTAACCACATTTTTGGCTTCCATAGCGATGTAGTAACACCCCCCGCTTATTATTTTTTTAATATTTAATGTACAGAATTTTCATTTTTACAGTTTTATTATATGTATAGATATTTACTTTACATACAATCCCCAAGCTGCAGCCGACTACCGCATAACAATTCAAAGTCTATTGTGTCTGCGATACCCACGATGGAGGTTTTACGATCTCTACGGAACGGAGAAATATAAAATATATTATATTGTTATGGATACGGACACGTGGTGCCATCTAGCGTCAAACCAGCGAAACTGATCAGGGAAACACAGAAAATATAAATCCCCTACTTTATACTAGATGGCGTTAGGTGTATGTTTACTTACGCGTATTTTCTAGAAACATCCCACAGTTGTTTACTTGTTTACGTTAATCGGGGAAGAACTTTCTGGAATTCGTCTCGCCATATAAATAGCCGCAGGTAGACGGCCCGGCAATTCAGTTTTATCTGAGCGATCCTCGAGGCGACTTCGGAGCGAAAACAAGTGATCAATAGTGCTTAGTGTTTGGACTCAGTGCTTAGTGTTTGGACTTAGTGCTTAGTGTTTGGACTTAGTGAATAGTGTTAGTGAATAAAGTCTTTTTAAGAGTCAGCAGGTCTTTTTCTCCAAATCCTTCGAACCCTAGCACGTAACAACTGGTGTCAGAAGTGGGATTTGGAGATGCCATTGACTCCGAGAGAGGACTTCAAGGGAAGTGTCAGGACAAGGGCGCGACGGGCTGTGGAGGCCACACCCACTGGGGACCAAGCTCCGCCCACGGCGGGGCAGGCCACACCCTCTGGCTCCGCCCACCAGGCCCCGCCCACTCTGGACATGGCCACGCCCACTGGCTCCGCCCACCAGGCCACGCCCACTCAGGCCACGCCCACAGGCCCCGCCCACTGGGCTCCGTCGACTAGCTCCATCCATCCTGCCACGCCCGTAGTTTCTACGGCCCCTCAAATGGCCCCTCAATTGAAAAGCGTAATTGAGTTAATTCAGGCTTTGCAAGAGTCACAAGACCGCAAGCTCGGCGCTTTACAGGAGTCTCAAGAGCAACAAAAGGACCTCCAAGAAAAAGCGCTATTGGCAATAAAGGATGTCAGTGACGCGGTGGTTAAGCTTCGAAAAGATGTCGACGTAGTAAAAGAACGAGTATCCGGGTTAGAGTTGGTTGTGGAAAATTTGAAGACCGGCTTCACTGAATTGCAGAAGAGAGTAGTGCGCCTTGAAACTACGGGAGTTGCGGTGTCTAGTGGAGCCACAGGAGTGACGCAAGGGCCAAGAGTCAAGGTACCGCCGTACGACGGCACTACTTCATGGAACGCATATCGTCGGCAATTTCAGGCTGTTGCTACCGCCAACGGATGGACGGAAGAACAATGCCTGACCGCCCTCATTGTTGCGCTTAGAGGGCAAGCTTTGTCGGTCCTGGAAGCACATACAGGAAATGGGTTCCAAGACCTGATGGAGGCACTTGAATCCAGATACGGGGAGCGACACCTGGAGCACGTGTTTCGTGCCCAACTGCGTGACAGAGTACAACGCTCAGAAGAAGGACTTCAACAATGGGCGTTGGAAATTGAAAAACTCGTCAGGAAGGCATATCCAGGAGCCGACACCAAGATGGTCGATACAAATATTGTTCAAGGATTTGTCGACGGAATCAAAGACCTGGAGGTCAGAGCTGCAGTAAGGCTTGGTCACCATACCTCGCTAAAAGAAGCATTGGCGCATGCTTTGGAGGTCGAGGCTGTTCGCCATGACATACGGCAGACCCATAAGATCCACAAGGTCTCTGAGGAAGTTAAGGAAGTTAAGGCTCCTGCAAGGAAAAGATTTGAAGCCATGTGCTATAAGTGCGGTGAGAGGGGCCATCTCCAGTTCAACTGCCCGCAGAAGAAGACCCAGATGGCAAGGATGGAAAGGATCGAGGAGCAAATAGAGGAGCTGAGGAAGCAAGCAGTTTCGTCCCCTGCCCGGAATAAGGGGAAACGAATAGAATCCAGGACTAGATGGCGAGTATTGGACAATGATGCTATGAGGAAGGCTCAAGAAAGAGATGACGACCTTCGGCACATCATCACATGGAAGAAAAGTGGTGACGTGAAACCAATCTGGAGTGAGGTTGCACCCACTGGCGCTGTTACTAAGGCGTACTGGGCGCAATGGGACAGTCTGATTCTTCAGAATGGAATACTCTACCGGAAATGGGAGAAGACTAACGGCAGAGAGTTCCACCTTCAGATAGTTGTCCCGAGAAAGAGAGTACCAGATGTTCTCCGTGAAATACACGATGGCGTATCAGGAGGTCATTTAGGTGTAAAGAGAACGTTAACAAAAGTGCGAGAACGATTCTACTGGTTGCATTGTCGAGACGATGTACAGGATTGGTGCCTCAAATGTACTACTTGCGTTGCTGTGACGGAACCACAGAGCAGGAGTCTTGGGGACAGCGTGACGCGTTACCATGGCAGTAACAACGATGCTCGGGACGAGCATCTCTAAGAGGGGAGTGGTGTTATGGATACGGACACGTGGTGCCATCTAGCGTCAAACCAGCGAAACTGATCAGGGAAACACAGAAAATATAAATCCCCTACTTTATACTAGATGGCGTTAGGTGTATGTTTACTTACGCGTATTTTCTAGAAACATCCCACAGTTGTTTACTTGTTTACGTTAATCGGGGAAGAACTTTCTGGAATTCGTCTCGCCATATAAATAGCCGCAGGTAGACGGCCCGGCAATTCAGTTTTATCTGAGCGATCCTCGAGGCGACTTCGGAGCGAAAACAAGTGATCAATAGTGCTTAGTGTTTGGACTCAGTGCTTAGTGTTTGGACTTAGTGCTTAGTGTTTGGACTTAGTGAATAGTGTTAGTGAATAAAGTCTTTTTAAGAGTCAGCAGGTCTTTTTCTCCAAATCCTTCGAACCCTAGCACGTAACAATATTAACAGAGATCGTAGCACCTCCATCGTGGGTATATATTTATTTTCGTTTAATCCAATTTGGCTGAAATAGTTAACAGTTTATAGCTTTCCTTGAGGTTTCAGTTTCATCGTTCTAAGGCTCCATGTTCATAGTTACAGTTTAAAGTTTAAGGTTATTTATGAGCGGTTACCTCGGCTATGGTCCAAGTATATTACGCCGCACTGTGACTAGGTACGGTACGAGCTAGCGACGCAGGAGTGCCCCGGCACGGGGCCTTTGGACTCGTTGGCCCCTGGCTCCTTACCACCCCCACCCCCCCTTTAGATGCGCCACTGGTTTAGTAGACAATAGACAGACTTACTAGTACGTTAATGTTTCATTTAAATAAATAATTTTAATACTATCGGAAACTAACGAAGCAAACTCGACCGTGAAGAAGAGTATGACCTTATGACCGTTTTTTACAGTTAAGTAGCTATTTTCTTAAACAGATTCTCGTGCTAACCAACCACAAAGTAGGTTAATGTTAAAAGTTGTGACTTGTGTATCAATTTAGATTAAGGGAGTTTAGAAGTTTAACAAAAATAACTCCTTCAACTTTCAAGGTTCGCCAATGCTCAATATTTTTCGACGTTTGAAATTAGAGCCAGTCCACACGGCGCGTTGCGTGATGCGTCGACGCGACGCAGCGCTGCCGTTGCGTTGTTTTACATACAAATAACCAAGGTGTTCAGTGTTCACACAGCGCGCTGCGTCGTCGCAACACATGCCGGACAGCAGCCCCCGAGACGAAGCGGGAGGGGGTGTTGACGTTAAAGGGGCCCCGAGACGATCAAACGGTTTGATTCAAACCTTACGTATTTGATCAAACCGTTTGATGTCGGTTTGAACGATTGTCAAACGGCATTGCACAGTTTGGTTCGGTACGCCGCCATAATTAGACGTGTATGATGCAAACAAGATGCTCTCGAACTTCAAAATCCAGCACTAAACTAAGCCGAGTTTGTTCAAACGCATCGTAACACGATCAAACGGCGCTTCAAACACAACAAAAATATGAAATTCATCAAACAAGCTTCAAACTCGTAAATGTTTAACAAACCGTTCAAACTAGCTTTGTAAGTTACGATCAAAATAGTTTGAGTCAAACCAAAATTTACGTGTTTGAATCAAACCGTTTTACCGTCTCGGGGCCCTTTGACTGCTTCGACCTTCGTCATAAGAATAACGCTGCGATGACGCAGCGCCCGTGTGGCCGGCCGGCTATGGCCTATGCGTCAAACGGCAGCGCTGCGTCGACGCAACGCGCCGTGTGTACTGGCTCTGACTGCGTGGGAGTACCACCCGATGTTGACTTTTTGTTGGCCCTATAATAATATAATTATAATTATTATTTTTATGTTGCTTTAATGTATGATATCGAACCTATATTTCGTCGTTTGCGCTCATTGTTCGCCAACGTCCATACCACGTTGAATACACCGGTTCTCGTCCGATCACCGAAGTTAAGCAACGTCGGGCGCGGTTAGTACTCGGATGGGTGACCGCCTGGGAATACCGCGTCGTGATGTTGGCTTTAATTTGTTGGTATATTTTAATAAGTTGCTTTATGTATAGCATCGACATCAGAAGAGTCGTTTGCGGTCAGAGTTTGCCAACGTCCATACCACGTTGAATACACCCGGTTCTCTCCGATCACCGAAGTTTAAGCAACGTCGGGCGCGGTTAGTACTTGGATGGGTGACCGCCTGGGAATACCCGTGATGTTGTCATTTTGTCTTTTATTTTAATTTCGCTTCATGAACTGAATTTTGAAGTCTACATACTTGTCTATACTGCTGACGAGTGACGATTCACGAAAAATATTTAACAAAAACCGATTAGAATTAAAATTGCATCATTGGTATTTAATGTTAAAAAACAATGGGAAACCTTAAGGCCATCCCCCGAGCAAACGACCTTGACCATACATTTGACGCGTTGCCGAGATCGCACAAAAATCCTATTTTTTTTACTTATCTTAGTTCAAAATTGATCTAAAAAAATTTTAAACGGGGAATATGTAGTTAATAAAATTGTCTATCTATTGTCGTGTGTTTCAAATAAACGTAATTTGTAAATACTAGGGAGATGCTGAAAGTATGCTTCATTTTTAATAAATCGGTATTACTTTGGAGGCTCATATCATAAGTATAATAAACAAAAATAGAAAATTTAAAACGGGGAAAGAAATGTTGATATACTGAAGATTATTGCTGTATTTTTATTATAACTTTGTAGCTTTCAAATTATGAGTTTATAAGGCTCTAAATACGGTAAATTACGGAATCTCCGTAGGGGAAGGCCCTTAACATTAAAGATGTTGGAGTTTTCCCACGATTTCGGTTAATTTGTTCAGTGCGCATGCACAAAAAATAGAACAGCTGTTATTATCCGTTATATTTTTGTGTAAAATGAAAATACATATTAAGTATATTAATTTTAATTTCATCCTCATAATTTAATGTAAACCAGTTTAAGCAATCATTATTAACTGTTATTTATTTTATCTACTTCCTTTTGAACCAAAATCTATACTTAATATTATAAAGCGGAAGAGTTTGTTATTTTGTTTGTTTGTTTGAACGCGCTAATCTCAGGAACTACTGGTCCGATTTGAAAAATTCTTTCAGTGTTAGATAGCCCAGTTATTGAAGAAGGCTATAGGCTATATTTTATTACGCTAAGACTAATAGAAGCGAAGAAATAGAGGAAAATGTGGAAAAAACGGGGGAAATTATTTGAAAGGGCTTATTTGAACGCGCTAATCTCAGGAACCACTGGTCCGATTTGAAAAATTCTTTCAGTGTTAGATAGCCCAGTTATTGAGAAAGGCTATAGGCTATATTTTATCACGCTAAGACTAATAGGAGCGAAGAAATAGAGGAAAATGTGGAAAAAACGGGGGCAATTATTTGAAAGGGCTTATTTGAACGCGCTAATCTCAGGAACTACTGGTCCGATTTGAAAAATTCTTTCAGTGTTAGATAGCCCAGTTATCGAGAAAGGCATAGGCTATATTTTATCACGCTAAGACTAATAAGAGCGAAGAAATAGAGGAAAATGTGGAAAAAACGGGGGAAATTATTTGAAAGGGCTTATCTCACGAACTACTAGAGCATTTTTTCTGTTATTTGGATCAGATAAGAAGTAGACCACGTGAAGGATCATAGGCTTGTTTTTGTGGACTAATTTTTCTCTGAAACATCTAATTTACGCGGGCGAAGCCGCGCGGAACATCTAGTAAAATATAAGATCTTTGACATGCTGTTAAGCACTTTAAAATAGAAGCAAGAGGATAGAGGTTTAACCTTCGTGGGTTTAACATCCCAACTTTAAATTCATATTAACTACATTTTACTATGTATGTATATACATACGGTATGTTCACCCTAACAACCTGTATATACAGGTTGTTAGGGTGAACATACCGTCTTCATACCCATACAAATTGCCCGGATCGGCAATTTGTATGGGTATGACGACGGATTTTTTTGAGTTCCCAGCAAAAGTTGTTCATTTTGACGGATAACGGTGTTCACCCGAACAACCTATAGGTATATTATTTTTTCCCCTGACGCTAAGCACTACCATAAAAAGGATTTCCTTTTGCGGAAAAATAGACAAAGTGATAGATGAGGAGTCTGTCAGTATATTCTAAGCACTGTGCATGCTAAGTCAGCATGCTTAGCTTGGCCACCATAAAAAGGATTTTTTGTACGTAAGAACATAAAGTTAGAAAAATGTTAAAGTGACAGATTGACTAAGAAAATCTATTCTTATTTCTATTGTAAGCACTTTGCAATAATAAAATTTGCATGCTTAGCTGCTGCTGGTGATGATTTAGTCACCTCTGACAACTTTTGAATTCCGCATTTCCGGTGATCGTACGTTGTTATCTCCCGATAGCTGATGCAGCGATGTCGAAACTGTGACGTTACAATGTCATGTAATTATGTTCCACTCTACACGATTGTACTATTGTTCATTGTATAAATGAGGTGTGCCAATTGCCAAATATCGGGTCGGGTTAAATGTGACATAAATGGACTGATGATTGATGAATGATGGCAGAAAGTCATGGAATGTATGCTGAAATGGACTAAGGGGCCTAGCTAGGGCCTAGAGTCTAGACTATTGCCAGAGAATAATATACGTATAGACTAAATTAGAAGACCATACTTAAAATATAAATGCGAAAGTGTGTCTGTCTGTCTATCATTTACCTCTTCATGCCTAAACTGCAGAACCTATTTTGCTGCAATTTAGTATGGAGATACTTTGAGTCTAGGAAAGGACATAATATGTACGGTTCCCGCTCGTTATTGTGAGTTGTGACTTGTGACCCTCAGGGCTTAGGCCTAAGCCATTTTAATGAATCGGCCTATTGTTTCCAACATTCTGTAACAATTATGTCGTTTCGTAAGAAACATTATCACTTTATCACCGTCATAATATAATTTTAATTTGTTCAAAATACAGTTTATTTTCCCATTTTTCCCAGTTTTAACCCATCAATCTCCAAGCGGCAGCCGGCTGCCGCATAACAATTAAAAATCTATTGTGTCTGCGATACCCACGATGGAGGTGTTAATTTTTTAGGGTTCCGTACCCAAAGGGGTGTCTCCAGGCTGTATGTCAAGAACCGCTATAGCTAGACTTCTGAAATTTTCACATATTATGTATACCTGTTGCCGCTATAACAACAAATACTAAAAACAAAATAAAATTAATATCTAAGGGGGTGCTCCCATACAACAAACGTGATTTTTTTGGCTTTTTTTGCTCGTTATCAATAACTGCAAGAGGTAGACACTTGGAATTTTCACAAAGGCCTTAATTATATGTGTACTTTAATAATTAATAATAATATTAAAATAAAATAAAAATTTAAGGGGGGCTCCCATACAAAAATCACATTTTTTGGCCTATTTTTGCTCTATAACGGTACGGAAACCTTCGTGCGCGAGTGCGACTCGCTCTTGGCCGATTATTTAATTAAACTCTACTTTCAAAAGAAATTAATGTAGCAGTCACTTTAAACATTTTATGTGACATGAGAACGAACATTTTTGTGGTATCTTTTAGGAAACATTAGTAATTCTTATTATGTTGGTGATTTTTATTGTGGCAAAAATTAAAAACACTCCCAAGATGGTTTAAAAATTTCGCGATCAAGAATTTAAGGGCATTTCTCTGTAAGCTCGTACAGGTCCCATACAAATGCTGAATTATTTTAAACACTTGTCACAAAAATATATGCTGTTTTAAAGAAAATTAACTTTGATTTTAGTTAGATAAGGAGGCCCACTGAATTTATGCGTATATTCCGAGATATTAGCGATTTCGTGACAGGGGACTGTTAAGTGTGACAGATTTTAGTATGGGAGCCCCTCTTAAATATAAACTTTAAATTAATTTTATTAATATTTATGAAAGTACAAATACAATTGAGTATTTTGTGAATATATCAAATGCCTACCTGTAGGCATTATTAATATCAACCTAAAAAGGAAAAAATTGCGTTTGTTGTATGGGAGCCCTCCTTAAATGTTAATTTTATTCTGTACAACCTTAAACAGTCTTTTCGCTTAAATATTTGATATTTCTATCGAGATTTTCAATCAAATCGTAAGATTCAAGACAGGGGACTGTGTATTCTGGTCAAATTTCAAAATATGGACTAAACTGATGTAAAATAGTTTTTAAAGAAACTACTGATCAGTTTAGACATTAAAAGTACATAGAATGAACTATATAAACAATTGGTAAAGTTGTGGCGTGCATGTCGCGCGCCACTCGCAATCCGCTCCCACCGTGATGTTTGCACCGCGCGCGCCTCGCGGCACCGAGCTCTGCGCGCAGGCGCCAAACTCGCCGCGCATGCGCGGCGGCCATCGGCGCAGGAGAACGACGGACCGCGCGATCGGGGCAGTAGACACTCGCCCGAGTACGAACAACAAAAAGCACCTTCTGAAACCTTATGTAACTGTTAACTACATTCAGAAAAGAATATTCGAGTTACCGTGGCAACAGAAAAAGGGGTGTGGCCCAAGTCATAAGCGGCGAGCGTTTTTTATTTTCAATATGAGTGAGCCTAATAACGATGACCGTAAAATCCCCGAAGTGTTACGCGTCGGCGTAAGAGTGCCACCATTTTGGCCCGAAGAGCCAGCCTTGTGGTTTAAACAGCTGGAGTGTCAATTCAGCTTGTCGGGAATTACTACTGACGAAACCAAATTTAATTACTTGGTAGCACAGCTGGACCACCAGTACGCCGTCGAAGTGAAAGATATAATTATTCGACCTCCAGAGAAAGACAAATACGACAAGCTTAAAACGGAGCTGATACGACGCCTGTCTGCCTCACAGGAAAAGCGCGTCAAACAACTGCTAATGTTTGAGGAGCTTGGATATAGGACGCCATCAAGATTCTTACGCCACCTAGAGGGTCTGGCAGGCCCATCAGTACCTGCGGACATTGTCAAATCTATTTGGTCCAATGGCTTACCCCAGAACATACAGACAGTTATCGCCTCACAAATAGAACTGTCATTGGAAAAGCTAGGAGAGCTAGCAGATAAGGTCTATGAAATCGCCCCGACCACACCACAGATCTCAATGGCAAGTACCTCCTCCGGCAGTACCTCGTCGTCAGCGTTAGAGGAGCTAACAAGACAGGTCAGTGAGCTAACTAGACAAGTAGCCGCCCTTACAGCTGTAAATGGCAGAGATGGTGGTCGCTCGCAGCCCAGATATGAAAGGAACCGCTCGCGCAGTCGTTCGACACCCAGACAGCCGCCACCAGATCACCCATACTGTTTTTACCACTACACTTATGGCGCCAAAGCGATTAAATGCAGACAACCCTGCACATTTCAAGCGGGAAACGAACAGGGCGGTCGGAAGTAGCGGCCAACGACTGCCCACCATCCACAGGCCGTCTTTTCATTACCGACCGTGTGTCAAAAATGCAGTTCCTCGTAGACACTGGCTCAGACTTGTGCGTTTTTCCACGATCAGCTGTCAAGACGCCCTGCACTTAATCTAAGTACGATCTTATCGCAGCCAACGGCAGTATCATTCACACCTACGGCCCTATTCAGCTACATCTTAACCTCGGCCTTCGTCGCGATTTTTCATGGAGCTTTACGGTAGCTGATGTATCAAAACCCATCATTGGCGTGGATCTCCTAAGCTACTTCAACCTGCTGGTCGACTGCAGGAACCAGCGTCTGGTCGATGGTATTACTACCCTACATGTAGCTGCAATTTCGGAAAACACAGGAGCTACCGACGACATCTCTTCTGTTAAAGCCGTTAGCGGCGATACAGAGTTTCACAAAATCTTACGCGAGTTTCCCGAAATCACCAGACCAGCAGGTATGCGGGGCGCCTCGAAACATTCAACAATGCACTATATCAGAACCACCCCAGGACAGCCGGTTTCTAGTAAGCCACGACGGTTAGATCCAGCCCGTGCGCAGGCAGCTAGGAAGGAGTTCGAAGAAATGATGGCGGCTGGTACAGCTCGACGCTCGGAAAGTCCATGGTCTTCTGCTCTTCATCTCGTCAAGAAGAAAGATGACAGCTGGAGACCCTGCGGTGACTATAGAGCACTAAACGCGAGGACTATACCTGATCGATACCCAATACGGCATATCCAAGACTTTGCCCACCAGCTGGCGGGATGCTCCATATTCTCTACCGTGGACCTCGTGAAAGCATACAATCAAATTGCCGTCAACCCTGATGATATTCCGAAAACAGCGATCACGACACCGTTTGGAATGTTTGAGTTTCCGTTCATGACGTTCGGACTTCGAAACGCGGCTCAAACATTCCAACGCTTCATCGACGAAGTACTATCAGGCCTGGACTTCTGTTACGGTTACATAGATGACATTATTATATTCTCCCCGGACAGAGAAACGCATAAGCAACATCTACGTCAGCTCTTCGATCGACTCAAACAGTACGGCGTACTCATCAACACGTCAAAATGCGTATTCGGTCAGGAGGTAGTCAAGTTTTTGGGCTATGAAGTGTCTGCTGCCGGATCCAAGCCTATGGATGAGAAAGTACAGGCTGTAAGAGGGTTCCCCGTTCCCAAAACCGTTAAAGAACTGCGTCGCTTCCTTGGGATGCTAAATTTTTATCGCAGATTTATCCCAAAAGCTGCCAAACATCAAGCACCTCTCAACTCAGTACTACAGGGACCTAAGATTAAAGGCTCTCATCCAGTAGACATGACGCCGGACCTTCTTAAATCTTTTGAAGACTGCAAAACTTCGCTTTCCAAGGCTACACTTCTCGCCCATCCTAACTATTCTGCAGAACTAGCGATTGTCACCGACGCTTCGGACACGGCGATTGGAGCGGTATTGCAGCAACGAAAGAACAACATCTGGCAGCCTCTGGCATTCTTCTCCCGCAAACTGTCGCCTACGCAGAAAAAGTATAGCCCTTACGACAGAGAGCTTCTGGCCGTCTATGAGGCCATAAAGTACTTCAGACACATGGTGGAAACTGCGACATTTACCATCTATACGGACCATAAACCACTGACTTTTGCCTTCACTACCAGCAAACAAAATTGTTCTCCAAGACAGTTTCGATATTTAGATTTTATATCACAGTTCACGACAGACATCAAATACATACCCGGACCAGACAACGTGGTTGCTGACGCCCTGTCACGCGTGGAGGAAATCGCTGTGGCACTCGACTACGATCAGCTTGCAAAATCTCAGGACGACGATCCAGAGCTGAAAAATCTTCTTTTGTATGGCTCGGCCCTGCAACTCAAGAAAATGTCAACGATACACAGCAACTTACCCATCTTCTGCGATACTTCAGTCCATCCACCACGACCATACATCACGCCGAACTTCAGACGCCAAGCTTTCGACGTAGTGCACAGCTGGAATCATCCTGGAAGCTCAGCTACAGCGCGACTGGTCGCACAAAAATTTGTGTGGCCAGGGATACGCAAAGACTGTAGAGAATGGTCTCGGCAATGCCTGAAATGCCAAACAAGCAAAGTCACACGTCACACCCGTTCTCCCCTATCCTCCTTCCTTCCTCCGTCCGCGAGGTTTTCCCACATCCACATCGACCTCGTGGGCCCCTTACCATTATGTTCATCTTACAGATATTGCCTCACTGTCATCGACAGATTCACACGATGGCCTGAAGCAATTCCACTACAAGATATTACTGCAGAGACCTGCGCAGCCGCACTCGTGTCCGGCTGGATAGCCCGATTTGGCTGTCCCGCACGAGTGACTACCGACCGTGGTCGCCAATTCGAGGGCCACCTCTTCAAGGCTCTCACTAGCATGATTGGCGCTCGACATCTTCACACCACCGCGTATCACCCAGCGGCTAACGGCATGGTGGAGCGCCTGCACCGCCAACTGAAAGCAGCCATAATGTGTCATGACACAGCAAAATGGACCGAATCACTTCCACTCGTACTCATGGGGATCCGAAGTTCCTGGAAGGAAGACCTGCAAGCCAGCCCGGCAGAGCTCGTGTACGGCGAGCCGCTTCAGCTGCCTGGCCAGTTCCTTGACCCCCTCGACGACTACACAACAGCTGATATCACGCAATACGCAACAAGACTTCGGGCGCATATGGCGAAGCTATCCCCGAAACCATCTTCTTGGCACACCAAAGTGCCATTCTACATACCGCGTGATCTCAATTCAACTTCCCACGTTTTTCTCCGACAGGATCACGTACGTGGTGCTCTTGAACCCCCATATGCTGGTCCTTTCAAAGTCTTACAAAGACAACCAAAATTCTTTACAATAGAACTACGGGGCAAGCCCTCTACTGTCTCAGTAGACAGGCTGAAGCCGGCGTATTTGGCTAGGGAAGTTCCCGATAGTGACATCTCAGACAGACTGAAGCCGGCGTATTTAGCTAGGGAAGTCCCCGATAGCGACATCTCTTCCTCCCCTAAGCTAACGACCACTACTTCAACCTCTGTGAATACTGGCGGTGAACAAGAAAAAAGGACCCGGAGCGGCAGAAGGGTAAAACTACCAAATTGTTATCGACCGTAGTTACGGTCTGGGCGGGGGAGTGATGTGGCGTGCATGTCGCGCGCCACTCGCAATCGCTCCCACCGTGATGTTTGCACCGCGCGCGCCTCGCGGCACCGAGCTCTGCGCGCAGGCGCCAAACTCGCCGCGCATGCGCGGCGGCCATCGGCGCAGGAGAACGACGGACCGCGCGATCGGGGCAGTAGACACTCGCCCGAGTCACGAACTGTTTCCGCGCGCATTTTTGCTTACGAATTACCTAGCTACGTTTATATCTCGTGTTTATTGGTTCGTGTTATTGTAAAACTGAATCTGCTTGTTGTGATAGTGACTAATTATTGACTGTGTGTATAAAACTGACTGTTTTTTGTGATAGTGACTAATTGACTCATAACCTTTGTGACAGTTGCTAATAAACTTTATTAAACTAATTCAAATAAGACTAAGCATTTGTCATTGCTTTACTCACCATCATCTAACGGCTTACCTAACTGCATGTTGTTCCGCTGCTGCTGCCGCTGCCCTGCTGCACGTCGAGAGGGAGTTTGCTGATGGAAGTAGGTAGAACTAGCATTCCTACATTGGTGACCCTCGACAGAACACGCCTCCTTCATCATCATCACTCCCCGCCCCTCCGCACCGCGCCAGCCAGCATCGCCTCATCGGGTACCTCGTCCACTAGCCGCAATGTACCGCGGCCTGGGCGACTCCGCATCGGCATCAACGGGCTTTCTTACTACACCGACCGGTCAGTAAGCAGAGCACATCTCTCCTGGTCGGCACGTAGCATCGGCCCCGCACGGCAGCTATCCGACTCACTGGATCCCGTGCAGCAGCATCACAGTTCCGACTCACTGGGACTTCATTGCAACAGTTCCGACTCACTGGAACTCTCTGGCACTGGCGACTCAAGTGACAAGACTTCAAGATTCGACCTCCGGTCTTCGGGGGGGAGTGATGTGGCGGTACCCACAATTCGCCTAACATTCCTGCATCGCGCTATCGAAGTTTTCTGAGCGCGTCGGTATATATACGACAGCTGAAATGTATCACGTGGGCTCCGGCCTGACCCAGCATAACACCTCGCTCGGTCGGAAGATCTTCCTTTGCGGCCTCCACGCATTTCCCACAAAGTAATTAACGTTCCTATTATTACTTACCAGAGGACTGTTTATGATAGCGATTCAAACGCGTGTTCACCTTACAAACGACCTTCCGACATTAAAAAAAATGCATCTCTTCGCCACATTCGACAAGGTTGCTAACTTCACGGCAGTTACGTTTTGTTTCACTCAGAAAAACGTTTGTAAATATTATAGTTTTTATTAATGGAACGAATTTTTTGGCAGGGGACTGTATCAAAATTTTGGGGACAAAGTTTACAGGAGTTTATTAAATAAATAAAATTGGCTGTGAGACTTTGTTTTACAAAAATATTATAGTTCATGTTTCTTTGCAATATTAACCGCCTTTTGTATGTAGTTTCATAAACTTCTTCGTAAATATCATTTATAGGTGGGGATACAGTGACGGAGACAGCCAGAGGACTGTTTTTTTAGGGTTTCTGTAGCTTCTAGAAAAAAACTTTAAACAGTTATGGTTCTGAAAACAAAAGGCCTATAAAGTTTCGAGGTTGAAGGTTAATTAGGAGTGATTTTTTAATAATTATTATTATAATACTTTTTGAGAAAATCTGTCAGGACAGCCACTTTACGAGCTTACAGAGAATCGCCCTTAAATGGTTTTTCTATAGTAGATATAGATAATAATAGGATAATAGGTACAATTTGAGTATTTTTTAGATATAACAACGAAGTCTTATATCTTTTCAGGGAACGAGTGACAGTGACGTCAGTGACCACCGAGGAGCCGCCCGCAGTGCAAATGGGAACCATCAGGACAGAAGAATACAAGCGCGATCTAGCAGAATTCCAAGCGCGAAGGTCCTCCGTCACCAAAGACCTCCCAGACACGCCCGTCAAGCGGAAATGCGGGCGACATTCCCTTCCGGTGTCCTGCACCCACTGCACCGGCGATCCAGATGGAACGTTCAACTACGAGAAGAAATCGGCAGCCAAGTACAAGAAGAATCACCGACGCACGCGCAGCGCGCAGGAGGACCAATACGACACCCCGAACATACAGTTCCTATTTCAAAACCAAGTGTTCATGCCCGGGAATTTTCCAAGGGCTTACTCGGAGCCGAAAACCCGACGGAAGGTCCACCGCTCGCCGGAGTTCCTCGCCCAAAGACACATCGAGTTTGACGATAACCAGCCGGTTTCACCGCCACTGTTCTACAAAAATAACTCCCTGCCTTTCGACGTCAAAGAGTTTCTGGAGAGCCATGAGGAGGTAGACGGAATGGCGTCCGGAGACAAGACTAGTCCTTGTCAGAAGAACGACAGCTGCGAAGAGATGATGGAAGTTATGAGCGAACTGAAGAATTTTGACCGCTGGGCCGACGACCAGTTGGGAAACAAATCGCTTAATACGACTAAGTCTGACGATTCGAAGGTAAACTTACGCCCGTTTTCTCCAACCGCCGCCTTATGTTAGGATGCGCTTTCACCGTAGCTGCATTGCGAGAAATGTGTTTTTGAGAACTAATAGAATATATATTTTTTGCCTGACCAAAGTAATCGCAGCTATTCTTTTGGGTTTTAACAAATGGTTTGCAAGTCACAACGCAGCTCCGGTGGAAAGCACAAATTTAGGTGTCAGTGCCCAGTGGCCATAAAGGGTGTTCCTCAGATCTATTCTAAAGATTTCACTACTGGATATAAATATGTCACCAAAGTTCTTAATGTATTAAGTATTTTAAAAACATTTTTCAGAGCTCAGCGAGCACTCTCGGTCTGCCGATCGCCAGTTCTTGCAACTTGGACGTGACGATAGAGAAGAACAAAATCTGGACCAAAGGAACGTGGGGCGTCGTGCCAGTCCAGATGAAGAAATTGCCAGGAGTCACCGTGGAGCACGTGAAGAAGAAAATGTGCATGGAGATAAGTATATTGAGGTGATTATTAAGAGAGTCACGCTTTTGCTCCAGTGCATCTTATAAGAAGCAGCTGATGTAAAGTTAACGTCTATAATCTGCTTCTTATAAGAGTAATAACTTATAAGATACCAATGTAAAGCAATTTGCAACTTACCATACACAGATATGTATGCCTATTGAAGTCATTTTATACGTGGGAGAGCCATGCTTCGGCACGAATGGGCCGGCTCGACCGCAGAAATACCACGTTCTCACAGAAAACCGGCGTGAAACAGCGCTTGCGCTGTGTTTCGCCTAGTGAGTGAGTTTACCGGAGGCCCAATCCCCTACCCTATTCCCTTCTCTTCCCATCCCTACCCTCCCCTATTACCCCTTTTCCCTCTTAAAAGGCCGGCAATGCACCTACAGCTCTTCTGATGCTGCGAGTGTCCATGGGCGACGGAAGTTGCTTTCCATCAGGTGACCCGTTTGCTCGTGTGCCCCCTTATTTCATAAAAAAAAAAATCAGAACCCTAAGGATGTAGAAATTCGTAGAGTCGTCGCTACTTACTGCCTCTTCCAATAGCTTATATGGTATATTGCTGTCGTGCTTTTATAGCAAATGTGACATGTCAATGCGATACCAATATAAGAACAATTATTATCAGATTTACCAATTTCTACACAATTTACGCCTTTGAATGGGGTAGTGTATGATAAGCCACATTTACGTTTGCAGAAAATGTCGCCATCCGAACATCATACTTCTAATGGGTCTATACCCGGACACGCAGAACAATATACACATTATTTGCGAGAGATGTGTTGATACGCTGTTCAACTTGCTGCATATTGAGGTAAAAATCTATAGTCTATTCGCGTTAACAAGGAAGAAAATTTTCTACTAATGTTTGCATAAGATGTTCAACTTCATTTCAAACCAATTATCTTCATAACGCAAACTAGATAAAAGGTCATTACGATTTAATTTACGAAAACTGCACCATGTATTCAATACAATTTATAAATCATAATAGGATAGCTGTTCCTAATTCCCGATGACAAGACAAGATTAAATAAATTACATTCTGCATTGGTAGAACAATATGCGGGCATATTAGAGTCGTATGCTCAGAATTAATTAAACAGTAAAAATCGACCAAGTGCGAGTCAGACTCGCGCACGAAGGGTTCCGTACCGTTATAGAGCTAACGTATGGAAAAATTGTGTTTTTTGTATGGGAGCCCCCCGTTCATTATTTATTTTATTTTAATTTTATTATTAAATATTAAAGTACACATATAATTGAGAATTTTGTGAAAATTTCAAGTGTCTACATGTTGCCATTATGGATTACGAGCCACTAAGGTAAAAAAATCACGTTTGTTGTATGGGAGCCCCCCCTTAAATATGAACTTAATTTTGTTTTTAGTATTTGTTGTTATAGCGGCACCAGAAATACACAATCTGTGAAAATTTCAGAAGTCTAGTTATAGCGGTTCTTGAGATACAGCCTGGAGACAGACAGACGCACGGACAGACATCGAAATCTCAGTAATAGGGTCCCGTTTTTACCCTTTGGGTACGGAACCCTAAAAAGTAACGAGCTTTATCAAATTGCTAAGTTATGTTTAGTTATAGTGTTTGTTTATATTGGAAGTGTTAATAACCTACATAATATCTCAACTCACACTGTGGCAGAGTCCAAGCGATTACTCAAAATAGACATTTTAGTCTATTTTGAATAAAAATTAATAAAGGACTTCGAAAACTTTTCAGAGTCGCATCCTAAGCGTTCAGTCTTCAGTACAATACGCCCTAGACATAGCCAATGCGTTGGTGTTTCTGAGTATGCACGGCTACATACATACAGAGCTTAATAGCACTTCGGTAGTGGTTACCAGTCATACAGCCAAGCTAGCTGATCTGAGCGCTTGCATGAAATTGAATAAGAAAGGTGACAAGAACAAAACCTTTGATATGTATTCACCTGAACCACAGTATGTGAATTTAACGGGTAAGTTTTAGTGATTTTTGTACAATTTCGCTTACGTTTGTAGATTATAAGTTATAACATAATTAGTCTTAAAATATTGGATGAAAAGTAATAAAAATTAAATTTGATATGCATTATTATATTATTTTTCTGAACCTGAGTATGCCTTTATGGCTATGCCCAAAAAAACTAAAATTGAGTGATATCACAATAAATATTATTTTAGTAAACTCTTTTATATTTTTTAGAGCCCCTACTAAATTCTGGTGACTGTGAGCCTCTGATATCAGCACGGTCTTCCGAAGCCTACCTCAGCAGCAGTGTAGTTAAACACTACAAGCAGTATTCCGAGTCGGAGCTTTACAAGTGGCAGGCTCCGGAGCTGTTTGTGCCTGATGATGAGGGGCTCGTCCGGCCCTGTTCCAAGACTGATGTGTACTCGCTGACTCTGATACTATGGGAGTGTTGTAATGGTGAGTCTTGTTTATGTATACAGCTGTATAATGTGGAGCTGATATTTTATTTACTAATGTAATATACCCCTCACATCATGTGAGATTTGTATCAAAAGGTGACATCTACCAGAATCTACCATGGCTACAAATCCCATAAAATTTTGATATAATATTTTTGACTAGCTGTCCCGGCAAATGTTGTTTTGCCATATAAAGTATTTCGCCCATTTCATCAAAATAGATTAGTTTAGGCGAAAATCGTATAAAAGTTTATTGTGCGGGAACCGTACATTTTCCGGGACAAAAAGTATTCCTTGTCCTTTCCCGAGACTCAAAGTATCACCATAACAGATTTCATCAAAATAGATTGAATAGTGTAGGCGAAAATCATAAAAGTTTATTGTGCGGGAACCATACATTTTCCGAGACAAAAAATATCCCTTGTCCTTTCCCGAGACTCTAAAGTATCTGCATACCAAATTTCATCAAAATAGATTAAATAGTTTAGGCGAAAATCATAAAAGTTTATTGTGCGGGAACCGTACATTTTCCGGGACAAAAAGTGTATCCCTTGTCCTTTCCCGAGACTCAAAGTATCTCCATACCAAAATCCATCAAAATCGATTGAATAGTTTACGCGCAAATCATAAAAGTATATAGTGCGGGAACCGTACATTTTTCCGGGACAAAATGTATCCTATGTCCTTTTCCGGGACTGAAAGTATCTCTATACCAAATTTTAGCAAAATCGGTCCAGCCGTTTACGCGTGATGTCGTTACCAAGGGAAATATGGATTCATTTTTAGGGTTCCGTAGTCAACAAAGAACCCTTATAGTTTCGGTTTGTCCGTCCGTCTGTCTGTCCGTCCGTCCGTCTGTGTGTCCGCGGTTTTGCTCAGAGACTATAGGACCTACAAAGCTGTAATTCGGCATGAATGCACATATTTATGATGCCGACAGAATGGTATCATTGTCGTTGGATATGAGATAAATGGTGTCGTTGGATAGGTTTTTTAAAAATATTATAAGTATTCACAGATCATTTTCCGATTTAGGGATCCATTTGTGAAATATGAAGTTTTAAAGTGGAAAAAATCGTTAAGAGTCCAATGTCCCCCCCTTCTACCAGCTAAACGGTTGCTTCTAAAAATGTGAAAAAATTCACGGGAGTAGGAAATATGCTGAATTTAAAAGGAAAACTATCACGGCTAAGATGGCTTCATAAGTTATTAACTAATAGTCGATCAACTGAAAAAAATGTATTCGGAGAAGTATTTAAAGGAACTTTGCGTTCAAATTCCTTTAAACGTTACTGAAATGATGTTGTTAGTAGTGTAAAACACGTTATATAAATGTACATTCATAAAAACTAGCGGTACTACGGAACCCTATATTGCGCGTGACCCGTCACCCGACACGCACTTGGCCGGTTTTATTAATATAGATGGTCATAAGAGAACTATCATAATTATTAACTCAGCATTGAGCGTTATAAGTTATAACTTCTTGTATATTATTTACTTCGGCTATTACTCGAATTTTATTATTGTTAGTAGATATTATCAGTGCAGCGGGCTTGCTTGCTGCGTTTGCTGAGCTGGGGCCAATTTTTGGCGTCACACAGCATTATTATAGTAAATTAATTTTATCTATACTTATATTATAAAGCGGAAGAGTTTGTTAGTTTGTTTGTTTGTTTGTTTGAACGCGCTAATCTCAGGAACTACTGGTCCGATTTGAAAAATTCTTTCAGTGCTAGATAGTCCATTTATCGAGGAAGGCTATAGGCTATATTTTATCACGCTAAGACTAATAAGAGCGAAGAAATAGAGGAAACTGTGGAAAAAAGGGGCGAAATTATTTGAAAGGGCTTATTTGAACGCGCTAATCTCAGGAACTACTGGTCCGATTTGAAAAATTCTTTCAGTGTTAGATAGCCCATTTATCAAGGAAGGCTATAGGCTATATTTTATCACGCTAAGACTAATAGGAGCGAAGAAATAAAAGAAAATGTGGAAAAAACGGGAGAAATTATTTGAAAGGGCTTATCTCACGAACTTTTTTCTATTATTTGGATCAGATAAGAAGTACACCACGTGAAGGATCATAGGTTTTTTTTTGTGGACTAATTTTTCTGTGAAATATCTAATTTACGCGGGCGAAGCGCGCGCCGAACGTCTAGTAATATTATAGTCGAACTTTACCACTGACTTATGATAGTAGGAGTCCTTAACTTAAAACACGGTCCCATCCTGAAGAAAGCATGAAACTTGGCATGAATGTAGCTGTCATGTATGTGCTTCAATGTAGATATGGAAGCACGTCCAGAAATAAATGTTTTTGAGCTAAGGGTTTCAAGAAATTTATTAAAAATACAGTAAAATACAGTAAAAATTATGTAGTTGTCATATAAGTGCTTTAATGTGGATATAGAAGCATGTCGACAAAATATTTTTTCCCCCCATTCCCCCCCTTCGTATGTATCGTATGCTATATCGTGGTTTTTCTTATTTTTTATGAAAACGGGTACAGCTATCAGAAAACTGTCAACAAACAATATGTTGTTCATTAATTGCTCTACAATATTGTCTTTGGACGTATGTTGATAGAACTTATAGTTTACAAAATATGTATACATGTAACTTTGAAGTTTTATTAAAAAATGCAAACATTTTACTAAAGATAGTACTATATGTGTACTAAATACCTAAATTAGCTACGCGCGACCGCGTGATAGGTATCAGCAGAGCTATGGCGACATTAGGGGCGCGGGGTGGTGGAATGGGGTGTAGCCTTGCCTGCCTGACCCGACGGGCAACGACAACCGACCGATCAGTCCGCCCGCTTCGTCTGGTTTTTCGAATTTTGTACGAAAACGATAAGACTGAGGAGTTTACTCTTCAGAGAACAAATTATCGTCGATAAATTACCTACAAAACGATACTACATTATATAGTGGTAAGATTAATATGTTTCTGTGTACAGCCACCAACGTATTAAGAAATTGTAAAAACAGGCTAACTTTTTTTTTCGTGCTCCATTTATAGGAAAACGACAATCTGGACGTGCTTCCATATCTACATTGAAGCACATACATGACAGCTACATTCATGCCAAGTTTCATGCTTTCTTCAGGATGGTACCATAAAATTGATTTTTGTTAGGACAAGGAGCCGTACTATGATTTATGATGTATTGTGTGATGCTAAAAATAAATCTATTCTTATTCTTATATTATTATTGTTAGTTTAATGGCCATCTACCGAGCGGTTTAGAAGCTTTAGGCACTTGTCCCACCAACGGCGAGAAAACGACTAACTATCGGCTATTTTCGCGCTCCAGAAACGTACAATAGATATAAATTTCGTGTAAACAAAAGAAATGCATATACAAACAGTTGATCGCTGACTGTTCACACTGCCGGCGAGCACTCGCTTCACTAGTTTGTCGCTGAGCGACAAGAGCTACGAAAGATAACATAGGCTCAACGATACTCGCCAAGCGATTAGAACTCACGCCGAGAGAGCAACCAGTGGTCATTTCTCTACAGTGCGTATCTGAAAGTAGGTACACGATTTTTTAGTTATTATGAATATCGAAAAATCATTTGAATTATCATTGTTTAGTTACTACTACTACTAGTTTTATACTCCACAATTTATATTAGTAACCGCGAGCGAGTAATGCGAGTAATCGCTCGCCTCGCACGCTCGCATATAGCCGAGCTACACAAACTAGTTTCTAGTTCTAGCTCTCTACACGTTACTCGTTGCCGGTGAGACAACTGCCTTATGCACGTCCATTCTTTTAGAATTCTTCCGTTAGGTGTCGCTCTCAGATTGTAGCGTATTTCTACATCGCGCTATCGAAAACGCGGCGCGGAGAATGACTACCGCGGGCCGCGCTAGTGAAATCATACTTACCTGGCGTAGGGGATACCGTGATCAAGAAGGCGGTTCCCCCAGAGCGAGGCCCTTCCATTGCACTGCGGTCGGGTTGACCTCTGCGATTATCCCTAATGCGGATAACTCGGACGCGTAATTTTTGGTAGTGGGGACTGCGTACGCGCCGTCCCCTTCATTAACTCCTAACATACAACAAAGTCCGCCTTAGTCCCCCCCCTTGGTTTTCCCCGCGTTCTGTCGCGGGGGTTTTGTTCCTTAAAACTGTCCCCAAAATAAATTTATATTGTATTTTCCCATGTAGAGGGGTATAGCCCCTGACCATGGTTTCCCACCCGGGGCTCCTTCGTGGGCTCTGGCGTGTGGGATGTTACGAGGCTGAAATCATACTGAATCGTATTTTGCCATTTGTTCCTGTAAAAAATACACAAATTAAGACAAAGGAAGTCGGTCGTTCCTACCTATTTTTGATACGCTTACGCTCGTAACTCGTAAGGCTTATAAATAGAGCTGTAAAAGTAATGAAAACAAGCGTACCCGTATGTATTCGTTACTTTAACTGTTAGTGAAGGTACTAATTATGTATTCTGTGGTTAGTGCTCGATCTCGTTACTATCGTATCGTTACTTGTTACTTTTAATACCTCATACACACTAACCTCCATTATACAAGTACGCGTACTTGTATAATGAAGGTCAGTGCTCATACAACATAACACAGCTTACTGCATAGTACACTGTACAACGCATCGAGTCGCGGCGTTTTAATATTATTAAAAACCGTGAGAATATATTATAATTATAACACATAACGTTGCAATCCATCGTGCATCGATTATAATTAAAAAGCAATAAATAGGTGTCGAAAATTATTTATTGACAATAAAATTAAAACAACATTCTAAGGATAAATCTTTTTTCTTAGAAGAATTAAATCAAGCATAAAAATAAAATAAAATATATTTTTAACAAAACTAAAACAATGCCATAATAGTACAGGGTCTACAAAAAATCTGCTGGTTAGGGTTCCGTTTTAGGGTTCCGTAGTCAACCACAGTCAACCAAGTTTTGTTACTTTTTTGTACAAGCTGATTTTTTGTATATTGATAGGTTAACCCTTAGCTGGTTTTGCTAAAAAAGACAACGTAACTGGTATCGGGGGTAAAAAGTGACCCCACTGCAATGAAACTTAAAAAAATATCAAAGCAACTTTTTTTAAAATTATTTAGTTAAGTATATTGAAATACATCTTTTAACCTAAATAAATTTTAGTTTTGAAGGCCAATAACATTAATGAATTATATTTTTTTCCTTATATAAAAAAAGGTCCAAGTTTTCGGTCTTGGGCGATTCCATTATCGCGGGTGCAACAGTTTGACACACTTAAAGCTTCCTACAGGCAAAATAAAACATATTTATTAATAAACTATCCCTTGAAGGGATACATTTTAATCAGTTAAACAATGATTTATAAATGAAAACCTCAATCAAATGTATGAAGGTTTGGTTTGAAACAGGTTTGAAGTGCCATCGCGGGTGCAACCAATTTGACCCTCTATTAAGAACTGTGACGAGTACATAATATGTGAATACTGGTTATTGTGAAACTTTTACAAAATAACTTGCCTATATTTCAAAATAGCATAAAACAAAGAAACTATTGTAACTAGATAAAAGTAATTATAGTAATAAGTACTAGAAATTATTAGCCATTTCTACGATCGCGGGTGCAACATCAAAATTCTCAAATCTCTTAAAGGTGAATTTAATCGTATTTGTCAAACAAATTTTTACATTTTCGACATAATATAATATATAATATTACTAGTAAGTTTGTAATAAAACTGAATAAAATTTTAGGTTTTTTTTAATTTCAGTTGTTTACTGGCCTGACAAAATTAATCGTCCAAATCACTAAAACGATTGAATAGTGTAATTTATACAAAATATTTCTACGTATTGCTAGATAACTATACTACAACTAAACATTTATTTGAAATATATGTTATTTTAATTTAAAAATATGGGAAAAACATCTCGTCTCTTAGATGATATTATTTAAAAACGCTCTAAATTATTCAAATTCTATTTTTTACCAATAAAAGTTGTTTTGTTAGTAAATATACATCTTCTTACGTATATTTATTTCAATTAAAAAATGTAACTAATGCCACATTTTCAAAATTCTTGTTGAGGGCCGTTTCTAGCGGAATGACCTCAGATTATTTAGATGACTGTTACTTCAGGAGTCCTTTAACATATTAAAACATAAACATATCTTTTATTTTTTTCTTATCTAGTTTTCTTATATAATGTAAATAATAAAACGCAGAAACTTCTTTTGATATCAACTGAAAATAAAAAAATGACAGAGCAATACCAGAGACCAAAAACTGCTCATAAAATTTTACTATGTAAATGTGATTTTGGCAAAGTTTCTTTACGTATAAAATAGTAAGCATTTGTTTTATTCACTGCACCTCCCTTGCTACAAGAATAATTGTAAGAGTCCTGACTCTATACTGTATTTGGACATAGTAAGGCATTTTCGTGAAAAGAAGAGGTAACTTTGGGATTTTTTTCTATCGAGTGAAGTTCATGATATTGTGTAATGGAATAGGTATTCCACTGTGTTAGATCCTCAACTAACACATTTTTTATTTTTTTTTATGAAATAAAGGGGGCAAACGAGCAAACGGGTCACCTGATGGAAAGCAACTTCCGTCGCCCATGGACACTCGCAGCATCAGAAGAGCTGCAAGTGCGTTGCCGGCCTTTTAAGAGGGAATAGGATAATAGGGGAGGGTAGGGATGGGAAGAGAAGGGAATAGGGGAGGGTAGAGATGGGAATAGGGGAGGGTAGGGAAGGGAATAGGGTAGGGGATTGGGCCTCCGGTAAACTCACTCACTCGGCGAAACACAGCGCAAGCGCTGTTTCACGCCGGTTTTCTGTGAGAACGTGGTATTTCTGCGGTCGAGCTGGCCCATTCGTGCCGAAGCATGGCTCTCCCACGTAAAGCACAACACATATATTTTTTTCAGAATTTAAATTACTATATTTTTATGTCTCCTATCACTTTTAAATCTTGAAAATCGACCGTTTCTGGGAAGACAGGGCCTTAAGTCACAATAGATGGCGCTGCCACGCGTCAGATACAAACAATCGAAGTGTCGAAATCTACGACACAATACCGCGCCCACAGTACCAATCGCTAACTCTGGTTTCCCTTCAAAACGTATAAATCTTTCGCCTTTTACTAAAGATTTCCGTGGAGGGGGACACTCAAATGAGTCTGAACCTATTTTTGATGCCTTACGCTCGTAAGGCTTAGAAATTGCAATATCCTCATATAGATTACAGGATTTACAGGCCCATGTCGAAAAATGGATGGGTCATAATGGTTCATACCACCTGGTGACGTATACACGGAAAAAGTGGGGGTTGTAACCCTCGATTTTTTTCCACTCGCATTATTTTTGTACGGCGTTGCGAAATAATTGATTCGAAGCTGTATTTAAAGTTTAAACAGTATGAAACTTATGCCGTATAGAATCAAAAGACCAAATTTACCATGGAAATTGTCAGAAATTTAAATAAAAATACCGACTTAGTGGCGCATCATTTTTGTACGGCACTGCGGGCTTTCTTATTATTTTTCATGTGTCTCGATGGTAAAAATGCCGTACAGAAACATATGACCAAAATGTACTCACAATACATGCACTTTTGAATTCTCACCAGAACTCAGTTGGACAGCTTACAAGTGACGGCATAGTGCTAAATCCTATTATTTTATGCTCTAATATCGTCCTATATACGTCACCAGGTGGTTCATATGACCCATCCATTTTCGACATGTGAATGGGCCTGTAGTCTAATAGGACAAAGAACAAACCTAGTTTATTCGCGATAGCATTGATATCATAATATTTTGTATCATGTATGGCACTTCCAAGTTTAAATTTTAATCCAAAACTTGAAAGTGGACTTGAACTTTAAGTTTAAAGGTATTCGATCATTATATTTTATCGTAGCGCCTAAATTACTGCTAGAGTGATAATGTGAGCTGCTGAGATGATAATAGTTTCGTAGAAAGACTCAAGGCACAAGTAACATAGTCTTTAATAATCACTACATAGTATAAAACAAAGTCGCTTTTTAGGGTTCCGTAGTCAACAAGGAACCCTTATAGTTTCGGTCTGTCTGTCTGTCCGCGGTTTTGCTCAGAGACTATAGGACCTACAAAGCATTAATGATGCCGACAAAATGGTACATGAAATCTTAAAAAAAAATATATGGTGCCTTCCCTACCACTGACCTCCATTATACAAGTACGCTGGACCTATGATACCCACTTTTTTTTGTGCCTATTTGAAGCGGAATCAGCGCCCCCAGTGAGCGGGAAAAGAACTATATTTGACGTAACTTGCAAATGGCCGCTTAATCGTTATTGGTTGTCATCACTAGTATTAGTTCCAAATACTCCCACTACTGCTATCAGCGCCAATATGGCGACTTTCAAACGTCATTTTTACGTCAAATCATAAACAAATATATTTGGTCAATGGTCAAATTTAGTTCCTATCCCCCCCATCGGGGGAGCTGATTCCGCTTCAAATAGGCACAAAAAATAGCTGTCATTTTAAAGGGTATCATTAGTCCAGCGTACTTGTATAATGGAGGTCAGTGTTCCCTACACATCAAGCGGGGATGATTTTTTTTTCGCGTCCACCCCATCGTGTGGGGTGTCGTTGGATAGGTTTTTTTAAAAATATTATGAGTATTCATAGTTCATTTTCCGATTTAGGGATCCGTTTGTAAAATATTAAGTTTTAAAGTGGAAAAATTCGTTAGAGGCCAGTGTCCCCCCCCTTCTACCAGCTAAACGGTTCCTTCTGGAAATGTGAAAAAATTCACGGGAGTAGGAAATATGCTGAATTTAAAAGGAAAACTGTCACGGCTAAGAAGATTTCATAAGTTATTGAGTAATAGTCGATCAACTAAAAAAATGTATTCGGCGAAGTATAAAGGAACTTTTCGTTCAAATTCCTTTGAAAGTAACTGAGATGATGTTGTTAGTAGTGTAAAACACGTTATAAATGTAGTACATTAATTGACCATACAAAAATTTAAAAAAACTAGCGGTACTACGGAACCCTATATTGCGCGTGGTCCGACACGCACTTGGCCGGTTTTTCTGTCATGTCCCTTTGTTCCCTTTAATCTTTAAAACTACGCAACGGATTTTGATGCGGTTTTCTTTAATAGATAGAGTGATTCAAGAGGAAGGTTTATAAGTGTAATAACATTCATTAAATAGTGGAGAAATACTGTTATTTTTGGGGTTTCTAATGTGATGTCGTAAATAATTAATTTTTTTTCCGCTTACATTGCAAACGCGGGCTGAACCCTACGAGATTTATCAAAATAATGTACCAAGTATTGTACACAATGTGTCTACAGAAAACTCCGCGATGGTATATGTCTTATCTCTAATGGATATCCCACAATAACATTTTTTTTGTCATTTACTTTTTACGAGTCAATAATGGCTAATTTTTGCGGCGCGGCGGTACCGACCAATGCGGGCCACGGGTACTAATGAATATAAATAAAAACTACTGTATCGATTTTAATCATTTTTTCAGTGAGTGACATAGGCTATATATTTTATACCCGTGCGAAGCCGAGGCGGGTCGCTAGTAAGATATAATATTCTTTAATAATTTTCTTTTGAATGTAACATTACTTTTCTACCATTCCAGCTTCAATGCCCTGGAAGTCTCTGTCGTATACGGAGCTGAAACAAGAGTATACAATATACAAGACGGGTATACAGTTGCCGCAGGATGGAACGTACCCTGGTAGTCTACTTGCCTTGTTGCGGCAAGCTCTCGCACTTGACCGGCAGGATAGACTCGACTTGACTAAACTGCAGGAGATACTGCATAATGTTAAGGTAACTTTTTGACCACATACTAATAAATTAATAATAGTATACTAATAGTAGTGTAAAATGTTTTATGGTCAACTTATTATTGTCAAAACCACTAGGGAAAATGTTTAGGGAGATTTTTTTTTGTAAAAACAGTAAAATGTAGAATTTGCGTTCAGTGTTCGCCAACGTCCATACCACGTTGAATACACCGGTTCTCGTCCGATCACCGAAGTTAAGCAACGTCGGGCGCGGTTAGTACTTGGATGGGTGACCGCCTGGGAATACCGCGTGATGTTGGCTTTTTGTTCACTATTATAATATTATATTTTGCCTTTTTTACAGGAAAATCTTGAAGACATGGAGTACATCATTTTACCAGAACGAATATCAAATAGGTCACGACATTTCACAAATTCTACGTCGCCTACTGACTCGGAGTGTCAGAGTCCGAAGAACGTCCAACACGAAGCTATAGTTCACACAAATAGCGCAGAGAGCGACAAAGAGTCCGAATTCCAAAACTCCGTTTACGAAGTACCAAAAATAAATTCTCTGACGTACGTATCCGGAAAATGTTCTACGGATGATGATGAAAAAACTTACGTGGATGAGAACTATTCAGCATGCTCTACACCCGTCGGTAACATGAGGACGAAAATTAAGTATTTAGAGACTCCATGCTCTATGACTAAAAGCGACTCCACAGAGTACTGTAGCATACTCAGTCCTGACGTGCGAACGAATTTGGCCCTTGCTAACGAGAGCTTTAAGGACCAAAATGACAGATCGGCGAAACTCAGCAGAAGTTTCACGCCAAAATCTTACAAACCGCTCCATATCAAAGTGCCAGAGTTCAATCTAGACTCAATCAAAGGTATTCTGAAAGATCAGACGAATAACGAAAAGTCTTCGTACAATTTTGACATCAAGAACTACAGTTTACCTACAACGCCTATAGCGAGAAGCAACAAGTTGAGGAAAAACGCTTGGTTATCGGGCGATATCATAGCGAAAATGGAAGCGAAGCCAAAATTACCTGTGTTGAATACCACGGTCGTTAAAAGCCCCAAAGGTATTTTTATTATATTATTTTGCTTAGTATTCATTATTTAGTGTTTAGGTTTGTTAATCAGTTATTATATACATATTATTAAGAACAAAATAATGGATCGTAATAGTAAGGAGCAAAACATTTTGCTTTCGATGATCGCCAACGTCCATACCACGTTGAATACACCGGAGGCCTTAGTGCGAGTTTTATTCGATCATACGCATCGAGCACGTTAACGCGAATTTATATGGGATCAAAGCAGTATCCACGTTAGCCAGTAGATGGCGCTGCTTTGATTCCATATAAATTCGCGTTAACGTGCTCGATGCGTATGATCGAATAAAACTCGCACTAAGGCCTCGGTTCTCGTCCGATCACCGAAGTTAAGCAACGTCGGGCGCGGTTAGTACTTGGATGGGTGACCGCCTGGGAATACCGCGTGATGTTGGCTTTTTGTTGGTATATTTTATGTTGCTTTATGTATATCATCGACATCAGTAGCTCAGTCGTTTGCGCTCAATGTTCGCCAACGTCCATACCACGTTGAGTACACCGGTTCTCGTCCGATCACCGAAGTTAAGCAACGTCGGGCGCGGTTAGTACTTGGATGGGTGACCGCCTGGGAATACCGCGTGATGTTGGCTTTTTGTTTTATAATTTAAATGTTCCTTACAGTAGCAATTGACTTTCATTTTTATTTACAACGTTTATTTTCCTTCCAGAGGAGGTTCAACCAGTACCTGAAGCGAGCACAACTAAACCGCTACAGAGCAGTCGCGACCAGAGCCGATCTACAGAGAGCTTAGACACAGGACGGGATAGCTACACGGGATTGAGGCGGTGAGTGTCACAGACATAATATAAAATGTTACTAACTATAGGTTACCAGAATCTGATGGCAAAAAGTGGGAAAAGAAATTGACTCTAGCAATACTCTAGCAATAAAAAAAAGGATCAAAATGTTTTATTCCAATTACTCAATTGGAATAAAACATTTTGATCCTTTTTTTTTCCTTATAGCGGCTGGTTCTGTGTGTGAAACATGCAAATATAAAAATTTATCCAATGATCAAGGATATTTTTTGAAAATCTGCCATCAAATTTTGCCATCAGATCCTGTAGGGCTAGCATAACAACAGTAGTTGGGAAAGAATCGACATACTGACAGATTTTATCGACAAAATGGCGGATTTCCATTGACTAACTGTCACTTTGTCTTGTCTAACTGTCACTTTGTCTATTCTTCCGTAAAAAGAAACCGTTCTATGGTGACCATGCTACGCCTGCAGGTAGTATACTATACTGTACTCGGTGAAACATGGCGGTAGCGGTCATTGACTCCCTGTAAAAACTTGTCATTTTCTATATAAACCGCGATTGACAATGAAGTGTCAGATGTTGTCAATCGCGGCTTTGTATAGAAAATGACTGAAGAAGTTTTTGACAGGGAATCAATGACCGCTACCGTCATGTTTCGCCGAATACAGTATAACATTCTATTCCTATGTGAATGACTGACTATTTATGAGGCCTTTGATGCGAATCTTGGAGGATATAATCATATTATTATTTCTATGGCAACAAACTGCATACCTAAAACTAATTATCAACGTTTTACGCAATCAAACAGCATGGCAACGACTTTTAATATGGTATATTGTATTTCATTTATGATAATAATAAATTAATTATCGTTGTTACGTCCCACATTTTTGGCTGAGTATTTAAAAGAATGGCTTTAGCGTTGCAGGTTCGAATCCTGCCGACGAATTCATGGATGTATATCATATATGATATAACTAGACGTTCCGCGCGGCTACGCCCGCGTAAATCAGATATTTCACAGACAAATTAGTCCACAAAAATAGCCTATGATCCTTCACATGGTCTACTTATTATCTGACCCAAATAACAGAAAAATTGCTCTAGTAGTTTGTGAAATAAGCCCTTTCAAATAATTTCCCCCTTTTTTTCCACATTTTCCTCTATTCCTTCGCTCCTATTAGTCTTAGGGCCTGTTTCACCACTTCCTGATAAGTGCCGAATAGGCTATCCAACACCTAACTTGACAGATAAAGTATGGAGAATCTGTCAAAAAAGTTGTGAATAGCCTATTCAGCACTTTATCAGAAAGTGATGAAACAGGCACTTAGCGTGATAAAATATAGCCTATAGCCTTCCTCGAGAAATGGGCTATCTAACACTGATATAATTTTTCAAACCGGACCAGTAGTTCCTGAGATTAGCGCGTTCAAACAAACAAACAAACAAACAAACTCTTCAGAATTATAATATTAGTATAGATAACAATCTGCAGTTTATTTCATCTACAGATAACTTTGTCTGACACCACTAACACAAGTCCTTTAGGTACTTGGCACACTATTGATATAATACAAGACGATGCCCGCAACTCCGTTGCGACAAAATTCGTTTATCGCGCAGGAACCGTGCATTTTTCTGGGATAATAAACCATCCTATATCCATTTCCAGGACTTAAAGTATCTCCATTTTTATTTTTTTTATATCTATGGACGCTTCACACCACGTCAGTCTGGCCCCGTGGTAAGTACCTGATGGACTTGTGTTACAGGTACCAGACAACGGAAATATATTTAATACTTTTATACTATACGTATGTATATTTAAGATTTTTTTTATATTATATACATATTTAATACACATCCATGACCCAGGAACTTTTTGTTCCGCCGCGTCGGCGGGATTCGAACCCGCGACCCCCGGCTTGAGCTACCAACAGCCCACCAACTAAGCCACAGAGGTCGTCAGTAAAACGGCAAAATCGGTATCAGACGGAGAGATACTCACATATTTTATAACTAGCTGTCCCGGCAAACGTTGTTTTGCCATTTAAAGTATTTAAATCTTACCCCCTCTTTTGTCCCCTAAGAGGGGTGGGGGGAAAAATTTTATACACCAGATGTTAAGTTGGAAAAAACAGTTAATAATATGAAGTAAGTCTATTAAAGAAAAAAGTTTTATACAAAATCTGACCCCCTCTTTGCTCCCCTTAGAGGGGTGGGGGGGGGGGGTGATTTTTATACACCAGATTTTGAGTTAGAAGAAAAAAGTTTGATACAAAATCTGACCCCCTCTTTGCTCCCCTTAGAGGGGTGGGGGGGGGGGGGGGGGGGTGATTTTTATACACCACATTTTGAGTTGGAAGAAGACAAATATATCTGCGAAAACCGTATGCAAATCGGATCAGTAGTTTTCGTGTGATAGTGGAACAAACATACAGACAGACAGACAGACAGACAGAAAAAAAAACTAACCACATTTTTGGCTTCTATAGCGATGTAGTAACACCCCCCGCTTATTATTTTTTGAATATCTTTAATGTACAGAATTTTCATTTCTACAGTTTTATTATATGTATAGATATTGTATGGATACCTTGGTAATATTAAGTGTCCCATAATTTGTACGGTTCATGTTTTCAGTATCAATGATCCTCCCCCGGACTTCTCTCCCAATCCCGAACCGCTCGAGCGCACCCGTTCTCTCACGTGCCTCAAGACGCCGTACGTCGAGGACGTGCTCGCCAACGTCAACGTCAAACCGCTAGTCGCGATCCACGAGCGGTGGATATACGAGGCGAATAAGCGGACCGGGAGGTCTGTGGCGTCGTTGGAGCAACACAGGTTGGTGTTTTTGGAGACGAATTATTAGCCGGCCCCTAGAGCCCTAGAGTCTAGACCAGGGGTCACCAATTAGTTTCGCTCGGAGTCCGTTTTCAGAAATAAAAAGACCTTCGCGGTCCACACATTTTATAAAAAATATATATTTATTAAACAAAGGTAATTACGGCAATTACAAAGGTATTTAATTAAATCTCAATGAGAAAAGTGACAATTTTTGTAGCTAATTATCTCTCTGATGTTTTGATTTAAATTGGTGCAAGCTATTGACATTAAATTCTGGAGATGTTCATCAGTAAGTCGAGACCGAAATTTATTTTTAACGAAGTTCATCTTCGAACATGCTTGGTCCGCACACAAAGGGTCGGTGGTCCGGATGCGGACCGCGGCCCGCCATTTGATGACCCCTGGTCTAGACGATCAATTGTATTGTTAATATCACGCTTCAATTTTATTTAACAGTTTATTTGACAATTAGATTGAAGGCGCGTGATGTTCAATATCAACCCTAGACGGTCAATAATATTACGCAATACGTGATATGATTGGGCCCACTTAAAGTTACTAGGTATTATGAAAAAAAATCGGCCAAGTGCGAGTTGGACTCGCCCATGAAGGGTTCCGCAGCAGTAATAAGGTTTATTTTTATGAAATTAAAAGGTTTTTGATTTATTTTTATATTTCAGTTGTTTTAATGAAAGTTAAATTAAGGTTTACCATTTATGACGTATAAAAAAAAACTAGTCGCTAGATTTCGTTCAAACCAATTTTCGTTGGTAGTTTTTATAGTAAATTACATCATATAATTTTTTTAGACTTATCATGCCCCTACTTTAGAAGTTGGAGGGGGGGGGGACACATTTTGCCACTTGGAAGAGTCTCTCTCGCAAACTATTCAGGGTAGAAAAAAATTATATTAGAAACCTCAATATGATTTTTGAAGACCTATCCTTAGATACCTCACACGCATAGGTTAAATGAAAAATTTCTTTTTTTGTTTCAGTTGTACGGTACAACGGGGGTACGGTACAGCTTGTAGCTATATGGGGACCCCTAAAATTTTTAATATTTTTTCCTTTTTTGTATCAAAATCTTAATGCGGTTCACAGACTACATCTAATTACCAAGTTTCAATAGTATAGCTCTTATAGTGTCGGAGAAAAGTGGCTGTGACATACGGACGGACAGACAGACAGACAGACATGACGAATCTATAAGGGTTCCGTTTTTTGCCATTTGGCTACGGAACCCTAAAAAGTGTTGGCGCGTGGCCGAAATAATAAAGTCATCTTGTAAAGTGTCGGTTTGTATTCAACTAAAGATATTAGATTGACGCCTGGCTTTAATTATACATAGTACCTAGTAGGTACTATGTATAATTAAAGCCACGCGTCAAGTAGGTAGTACCTACTACCTAGTAACGCTGTCATTTTACTGAAAGCGTGAAATAGCTCTCAAGCATAGTATAAAGCCCTCTTTATACTATGTCTCAAGTCTCAACCTACGCAAATAGCCAAGCCATACATTGAATAACGCTGCCAGTATCATTTCGGGTGACATAACAGCTGTTTCCGTCCACGCACCAAAAGATGGTCGATAAGCCTATTTTAATTTTCGTTTATTTATAAAATATATGAAATCAACTTGTCAGTAAAGTGCAAAATTTTGTACTCGTCTGTCGCCAACGTCCATACCACGTTGAATACACCGGTTCTCGTCCGATCACCGAAGTTAAGCAACGTCGGGCGCGGTTAGTACTTGGATGGGTGACCGCCTGGGAATACCGCGTGATGTTGGCTTTTGTTGGTATATTTTATGTTACTTTATGTATTTAACATCGACATCAGTAGAGTCGTTTGCGTTCAGTGCTCGCCAACGTCCATACCACGTTGAATACACCGGTTCTCGTCCGATCACCGAAGTTAAGCAACGTCGGGCGCGGTTAGTACTTGGATGGGTGACCGCCTGGGAATACCGCGTGATGTTGGCTTTTAGTTATTTTATTATATTACATTTTTTATTGAATATAGTATTTCATTTTTACCTAAAAAAACCCGTATATATATTATTATCATTCGAATATCAACTTCTATATTTACATTTTCAGGCCTCAAACACGCGCTGTTAAACCGGCTTCTCACTGCGTGGATACTCTACCTAAGTCAGTACCTTTGGTGCGACGATCCAGCGCCAAGTGTCTCCGCCCACCGCCTGCCAACGGTCAGTGTTTCGCTTGGTGTGGGTACAAATGGTGGAAGCATGACTAATTACTATATTTACTCCCTTACTAATAAAATAGTAACAATTTTTACGCTGTACAATGTTTTGTCCTTGTGTATCGAGGGCGTTTTTCCAATGTCACAGATAAGGACAAAACTGTGTATAGCTTACGCACTGTTTAAACATTTTTATAAGAGCGAACTAAACTCTAAGGCTGGATTTATATGCGGCGGCCACAACGCGCGGATTGGCGGCTATACCGCGAGATGACAAGAAAATGTATGTAAATGTAAGCGCCGCGCCGCTATTCAAATAAATCGTTATGGTGGCACTTCACATGGCAATTGGTATTTGCTATTGGCTATTAATTGTTGCATTTGGCAAAATTATTGAAGCATGCACAAACAAGCAAATAAAGGCAAATACGGCCATCCACACATGGACGTCAAATACCAAACTTTTACTTGATTTTGTTTACTTGCTATTTGACTCTTTTGATGTGCGTCAAAAACCGGCAAAGGTACGGATACGGGTATTTGGTATTGGTCATATTTGGCAAATAGGCAAATAGGCAAATAATACTTTGTCAAACATACCGTCTACACATGGTGATTGTTTGGCGAATACATAAAATACGCAAATACAAATAGCCATGTGAAGTGCCACCATTACATACATTTGCTTGTAATCTCGCGGTGTACTGTGTAGCGGCCAAATCGCGTGTTCTGGAAGGCACATAATATATGTAATAGCCAGCCAGCCTTATTGGCCATTGCAATTCTTTGGAGCGTATACGAACGTCTCGACCACACTAATGTCCAATTTTACCAACATTTGTTAGTGCTAATGGCTTATTAAAATGCCATGCCTTCTCTTTCATTCATACAAAAAACGAGAGAGGTAACAATTAACAAAATACTAATTTGTTCATTGGCATGAACAGACGTTAGTAAAATGGGCCTAAACATTTTAACCAGACTGTAGGCCGCATACATCTTATTCTTGAGTGTCTGCGGCACGGTTTCAACGCGCTAACAATTTTTGTAAACCAATTATTCATTATAAGTGTTTTAAAAAAGGTTTTAACTTTTATATGGTGATGGGTATTTTTTTCTCTTTTAGCTGACATGGTCCAAGCTTGAAGCTCGGGTATGCACACTTTGTTGTCTGACTTAATGTTTGGAATGTAACTTTGTTTTAAGGGCTTTTTTCTAATTTTCTATATTAAAGTATTTTTAATTTGTTTATGGGTACCTAATAAATGTTTGTCATAATATATTAAAAGCTTTTTATTTTTGAGTTGACTAAAATCACTAACTCACAATTTCACAAAGTGATGTAAAAGAAATAGTAAGTATTTGCATTATAAGTTACCTGTGTTGAGTATTACTATGTTTGATATAAGTAAATTTTAAAACTTTTTTGTGGTACTACTTACACCTAACATAAAATTTAAATCTAGACTCAATAATTAGTTTTTAAAAATATTCGTATTTAGGAATTAATATTTGTAGAAAGCTCAACATAGTGATTGTAATGTAGATCATAGAATTAAATCGTTAAATCTATGCTGTAGATAAGTTCTCAACAAAGAGTATCCTCATTGTTCGATAGTTACCAGATGCTTTCAAAATGTTTTTTTTGAGCTGTCAGCCTGTCATTGCAATATTAATATTTTTAATCATCTTGTTTGTAATTACAAAATTAAGATTTTGTTTTACAGTTAACACTTGGGACCAATATAACATAGCACGAGAAGCAATAGCAAAGGGCTTAAGTTTTCAAACTAGTGAGGCAGTGAGAAAATTAGAGAAAAGGTAATAAGATTATATTTTATCCTGTTTCATATTTTGCGCTCAGTGTTCGCCAACGTCCATACCACGTTGAATACACCGGTTCTCGTCCGATCACCGATATTAAGCAACGTCGGGCGCGGTTAGTACTTGGATGGGTGACCGCCTGGGAATATCGCGTGATGTTGGCTTTTTGTTGGTATATTTTATGTTGCTTTATATATGTAGAGTCGTTTGCGCTCAGTGTTCGCCAACGTCCATACCACGTTGAGGTGCGTATCGATTTCGCGCGGCGGCCGCGCGGGCATTGTTCGACCGCGGCAAATCTGTGTTTTGGTTCGCGAGCCATTTTTTGCGCACTATTTCATTATAGCGAGGCAGCCGCGCGCGGCAGCCGATCCGTGAACGAGCGTTCATTAACCAGTTTTAAGTTAACCAGTAATAACTAAGGCTTTTGTTTATTCTAGACTTCTCCCTTCTATAGGACGCTAAAAGCGTAGTCATTTTTTTTTTCAGTTCATGTACAGGCACGCCCATTTCTATACTGATGTCGTTCCATGCATCTTTTCTTAATGATTTGTTGTGATAATTCCATAGAAATTATTTCGTGCCATATAATCTAATTAAAGTACGACACTTCTCGTTATCCATGTTTTTGCCGCGCGTATCCACTAAAAATCCGTCCCAATTGCGCGCGCACAACGCACTGACACTCCTTTGCCGCGCCGTCAAAAACCGACACAAATTGGTTCGTCGCGCGGCACGTTCGAGCGCGCAGATGTTCGAGTTGCCGGCTGCCGCGCGCGGCGGCGCAGTACCCATAATGCGCGGCTGCCGCGCGAGCCAATGTTCGTTGGTTTGCCGCGCGAAGTCGATACGCACCTTTAAATACACCGGAGGCCTTAGTGCGAGTTTTATTCGATCATACGCATCGAGCACGTTAACGCGAATTTATATGGGATCAAAGCAGCGCCATCTACTGTCTAACGTGGATACTGCTTTGATCCCATATAAATTCGCGTTAACGTGCTCGATGCGTATGATCGAATAAAACTCACACAGTTAACCCCTCGGTTCTCGTCCGATCACCGAAGTTAAACAACGTCGGGCGCGGTTAGTACTTGGATGGGTGACCGCCTGGGAATACCGCGTGATGTTGGCTTTTTGTTGGTATATTTTATGTTGCTTTATGTACAATATCGACATCAGTAGTCGGTTGCGCTCAGTGTTCGCCAACGTCCATACCACGTTGAATACACCGGTTCTCGTCCGATCACCGAAGTTAAGCAACGTCGGGCGCGGTTAGTACTTGGATGGGTGACCGCCTGGGAATACCGCGTGATGTTGGCGTTTTGTTGGTATAATTTTATGTTGCTTTATGTACAACATTGATATCAGTAGAGTCGTTTGCGTTGAATGTTTGCCAACGTCCATACCACGTTGAATACACCGGTTCTCGTCCGATCACCGAAGTTAAGCAACGTCGGGCGCGGTTAGTACTTGGATGGGTGACCGCCTGGGAATACCGCGTGATGTTGGCTTTTTGTTGTCTTCTTTATTGACACTAAATAAATCACATTAACTTACGTAGAAATGTTTAATGTTTTCAACTTTTGTTAATGATATTCTTATTTAATTTCAGTACAATAACTGACACTCAACCAAATGGACAACCAAAGATTGATCGTGCCACGGATACACAGGGTATAGAGGACTTTATCAAAGATCTCATACGAAAAGAGGTGCAACACTTGCTAAATGATATGTCGGACAACATATCAGAAAGCAATAGTCAGAGAGACGATGAACTATTAAACAAACGGGTGCATCATATTGTTGACTCCTTAAAAAATGGTGAAGATGTAGATATAGGGAGGAAAGATATCCCAAAATCCTTCTCTCGGATCAAAATTAATGGGAACAACAAGCCGCTTGTTCAGATAACTTTCAACAGGAATGGAGAGAACAGTCTACAAGTGTTGGACAACTGTGTGAACGTTACTGTGTCTGAAAACAGTTGCAGTCGAGACAAGTTGAATATATCCTTGGAAGATACTCTCACGGGGGAAGATATATACATCAACGGGCTAAAGAGGTGCCAGGCTTTCAGTGCAATTCAGGTATGTATTTCGACGGTCCGGCGACTTGTTTGGCTGCAAAATATTCTAGCTCGCATTGATTTGAGGAAAATAAGTAAGAGCAAATAATTTGCAAAAAGAAAGATACTTTTATAATACCTATAGATAATTAAAAACTAAAATACGTGGCTATCTTGCGATTACGGCAAAAGTATAATATAATAATACGTGAAATGTCTGTTTGTATATAGTACTGTCTATTTAGTTATTTACTTTAGACTTGAATTTATTTTAATTTTCCTTGGTTTTTGTTGGTATTGTCTATTTAGATATTATGCATGTTGTAATTTTACATTTTCAACACAACCCCACAGAAAATATGCAAAAGCCATCTGTTATGCTAACGGTTAAACATGACGCTACGAAACTTGTATAATAGTTTTGGCATTTGCCGCCAGACGTCGCTCTCAGATTGCGGCGTATTTCTACATCGCGCTATCGAAAACGCGGCGCGGAGAATGACTACCGCGGGCCGCGGTAGTGAAATCATACTTACCTGGCGCAGGGGATACCGTGATCAAGAAGGCGGTTCCCCCAGAGCGAGGCCCTTCCATTGCACTGCGGTCGGGCTGACCTCTGCGATTATCCCTAATGCGGATAACTCGGACGCGTAATTTTTGGTAGTGGGGACTGCGTACGCGCCGTCCCCTTCATTAACTCGTAACCTATAACATTAAATAGTTTATAGTACTGAGTCCATAACGACTATATTATGACGACGAAATGATATCAATTGTCAAATAAATAACTATAATACTGTCTCTTTTAAAACACGCGTAACTAGAGATAACCTTTATTTTCTAATCCTACTATCCTACTAATATTATAAAGGCGAAAGTTTGGATGTATGTATGTATGTATAGATGTTTGTTACTCTTTCACGCAAAAACTACTGAACGTATTTTAATGAAACTTTACAATAATATAGCTTATACATCAGAATAACACATAGGCTACAATTTTAACCGACTTTCAAAATGGAGGAGGTGTTATGTTCGTTTTTTTATGTTCAACGATTACTCCGCCGTTCGTGAACCGATTTTCAAAATTTTTCTTTTGGTGTATAGGTTATCATCTCAATTTGGTACCATATTCATAAAAGTGGTAACCTGATGAAGGGATCCATAAGAAATCGAGGGAACTCCTCAACATTTATATGGAAACATGTGGTGACTTCGGTTTCGTGAGCAGTATTCTAAGCATATTTTTTTAATCGGGCAAAAGGCCCACCACACATTCCCACCATTGCAACTCCTGTGTCGCCAGGATCAACAGTGGTAACCAACCACGAAAACCCTTTGATATGATCTCAGGGATGCCCGAGGGACAAGCTAAATCTGTCTTGGGACCCGCAACGAAATTAATCAGAAGAAATGTAGGAGGAGTAGGAGATATCCCTAATATTATTCTAAGCATATGCTACCAACAAGCAAGATTTTGCACCAAGGTATACCATGGTTCGGAAGGTGCTGAGAGAACTCCTGACTCTTTATAGATACAAGTTTGGGAGTTTCGACGTTGTATTAAGAACGGAAAGCATATGCTACTATGCAAATTACATTCATCATCATCATCATCATCACTACCATAAACCATTATAGAACCATGTATCGTCCCGTTTTGACCCTATTATTGGTACTTTTCATAGTCTTTTATTATATATCACTTAAACCACGGGGCACAGCTAGTTTCTCTATAAACAAGACTAGCACAAATTTTAAATTACAACTTGTTTCATTATGTATTATATTCTTTCAGGAAGCCCGCAGCACGGAGGATCTTTATATCGACGATGACTTATCCACCCAAATGCAGGAAAACTTCGGTGGCAAGGTGAAACTGATACCCCTGCACGGTTCCCTCCACGAAATCCTCTGCGAGAAGGAGGACGACTGCTGTCTCGTTAAAGTCAAGCAGGAGAACGGTTGTGACACAATATACTTCCGATGTGACAACTCCGATACGGAATCTCGAGACGCCACAGACGGGAATGACACTGTGGTGTACAAACGAAGTATTTCACTAATCGAGGAGAGAATACAAAGGGTTATACCCAAAGACAAGCGGTCTTTGCGAAGATTGTCGCTAGATAGACTCAGGAGTAGACCAAAGTCGGAAGTTTTAGTGAAGAATTTAGGAGAGTCTCGTGCTCGCAGCAACAGCAGCCCGTCTCTATTCAAGCCTGATGAAGTGGAGTTGAATATTGAGAACGTGATGAGCTATCAGGATTCCTCGTCGGACGAGTGCCTCAGGTAAATTTAAATCTAATATATAAAATTCTCGTGTAATTGAACTCCTCTGAAACAGCTCGACCGATTTTCGTGAATCTTAGCGAGCATATCGGCTAGGGTTGAGAATCGGACATCTATTTTTTATATTGATAAGTGCATTTGTTGAACAAATAATAGTAAATTATTACAACTCGAGACTGACGGCGACCATTGTTTGTGCGACGCGACGGGATAACGATGGACGTTGCCATGGTGACATACTTATTTAGTCACTTCAATAAAATAATATGGGCGAAATATTTATATGGCAAAACAACGTTTGCCGGAACAGCTAGTCAGACTATAAAAGTATTATTTAAAATATAAAAGTTTGCATATTGATTTTTGACACATCACAGCTAACTTATATGACGCTATTAGTTGTTACTGTGGTAAAATGTACGGCTCCTGTCGGATAGACGTATTTTATTTTTGACAAACAACACTTAAGTAGCAGGCAATTTTGAATCTGTCGGTCTGTGGTAGTATCCTCCTCGTTAATTTGTTTTGAATTAGAAAAAAAAAACTCATTTTTGGGGTTCCGTAAGTGCGACCGCACATTGGAGACACGACTGTAGACAATCTTGTTTCACATAGACAAGTCAGTCTTACGATTAAAGAGAAACAGTTGTGTCTATCACGTGGCGCACACCAAGTCAAAACTGTCTTGACTACGATGACGCAACGCATACAATTGTATATTAAACAGTAGAGAACGCCCGGACAGAGTAGACAGAATTATAGAGTATGTCGACTTAGGAGTTAGAACTGATGTTGAAATTTTTAAATTTGACGTATTATGACGAAAATCGCTAGGGTTGTTAACTTGTCACTACGAACTTAAAACTATAACATATTACAGGCATTAGGGTTTCCTATTACTGTATTTCTCTGGGATGTTAAACATGTTAAACACGTTAAAAACCGGATGTGAAACACGTCAATTTGAAATAATTTATGTTTACAACTTAGGTATTACAGATAACAAGTTGTATATTAATAAAATTAAAACCGAATTCAAAACTACTGAACCAATTTTGATGAAACTTACCTAAATTGAACAATACCTATCACAACAAAGTCAACAAAACAAAAAAAGAATTACTTAAATCGGAATCGGGAAAGACTCGACGGGAAAGATAGTAGGTACTAGGATCGCTGGACGTGTTTCTCTTGTTTTGGCACATGTGTTTAAAATTGTCAGAATCTAATTTTGAAATATATAATTAGTATTTAAAAATAAATTATATCAGCCAGCGCGAGGCACATTCCATTCATAATCTTAGTGAAACCCGACAAATTTGACATAATAATATATTTAAACCTGTCCGTCTCTTTGCAGTCGAACTACTGGTAGTTATGTCTATTGTGGCTAGACAGTTTTGTCGTAGATGTGCGCGCTCGCATACACTTCAAAGGGAAGCCGACAGTCGTTAGTCAGACTTGTCGCGGGGCAGTTCTTGTACGCATTAGACAGCTTCTTTGTCTATGCGACGTTTTGTCTCAAATGTGCGCATCTAGTGCTTTTTATTATGCGATAGTCTGTCTTAAGACAGTCGTGTCTCAGGTGTGCGGTGGCTCTAACAAAATGGCAAAAAAACGAAACACTTCTAGATTCGTCATGTCTGTCTGTGTGTGCGTCCAAACCCTGTCACAGCCACTTTTTTATGTTGTCACAGATGTCAGGCCGATGACGACTTCGAGGTTCTGGAGCGAGAGATAGAGGAGGACCTCGCTAACTCCTCACTTACTGGCGGCTGCCTCGAGAAAATATCAGAAGAAAATCTCTCTGTTATTAACGAAGATTACTGATTCCTATAATACAAGACTAAGGCCTTTAGTCAGATTGTATTCGATATTTTCGATAGCTAAGTTAGAAATCAAATGTATGATATTGAATCTAATGCAGCGCTAGAAATGATCCCACACATGTTAAATTTATAACTTCACTGTTGGAACTATTGAATACAGTTTGGGGGCAAAATGTAAAAAAGGCAACCTTAGGAAAGGTTTTTTACATTTCTCATATTTTGTGAATTTAATAAAAGAAATGGAAAGTTTCTATTCACTTTGGGGGCCCTTGTGGCCCGGGGGCCCCGTATAATTGATACGGCATATACGGCGGTAGCTACGCCCCTGACAATTTACCTTAAGGTTTTGATTAACTAACGCTGAAAAAATTCTTATATCCTGTTGAACAAGACGTAGAATTTATTGACTTTTTACTCACGCTTTAGGTATATTTACTATAGTCGTAAGTAAAAAAGACAAGTAATATTGAGTCAATATACGAAATTTAAAGTGCAGCGAGAGTTTAGACCAGTGGTATTAAACCTTTTTTTTTTAAACGGGCCATAAACACATTCTGGTCTTGGTGTCGCAGGCCGCAACCAAAACTTTTTAGGGTTAAAAAAATCACGTACTTGCGGCCCGCGGGCGGGGTTAAATATAGCTGGTTTAGCCCGGCCGCATATTGTCCGAATTTCTTATCAGAAACATTTGAACGTCCGCCGGACCGCCACTCCGCACGCTATCCGAAATTTCCTTCCGGCGAGTTCGAGCTCACTCGGCTCAGTACAAAATGTAAGAGAGAGCGCGATCCGATTTTCTGATCGATCGGATGGCAGTTCAAATGTTTCTGATCAGAAAATCGGATCGCGCTCTCTCTTACATTTTGTACTGAGCCGAGTGAGCTCGAACTCGCCGGAAGGAAATTTCGGCGGACGTTCAAATGTTTCTGATCAGAAATTTCGGACAATGTGCTGCCGGGCTTAGACAGTCAAACTATGTTGATGGTTTTTTGCAGCTTATTTTAATTTAAGCAAGTAACGTTGCTTTAAAATACACCGTAATAAAATTTAAGTTTAAAAAATATTGCTGATTTGCTATAACTAAGGTGCTATGACCGTTTTCAGTTGGACCAACGTCGAGATTAGTAAGAAGTCACGGTGTGAATTATTATAATAATCGTCCTATTTTGATGTTGATTCGATTTAAAGAGGTCTATTTCAGATGCTCCAAACTGTTTATTACTACAGTTACAAATCTGATTTATTGATTGCTACTCATTATCTATAGCCCAGCCATCGGATACGTAGAAATAGGCCAATGGCCTACCGCTCCTTGTTTCTTTCACTTGCGAACGAATATATGTTTTACTATCTCGTTTTCACATGGGAGCGATAGAGAGAGAGATGCGAATGAAAGATACATGTAGAGATAGGTTAATGTCGGATTTCTACGTGTTCTGTGGCCCGGCTTTAGTTAATCGATCTTATTAAAACTGCCACTTTCGATTTTTTTTGTAAACATAATATTTTATTTTTATAATATCGTATGGCTAGTCCGTCCACGTTTCTAAGTACAACTTAATACTTCTATTTATTTCTATATGGCATTAGGTATTAGTACAAACTTTTTTAATGCCAGTGTACGATCATCCAAAGATCTGTTCAAGATTGTTGTAACGACAAAGGCTATGTGATTTTTAGATTAAGTAGCACAATACATTCCACTGTTGTGATTTTTTAGAATAGTGTTCACTTTATTTATATCTAGTTACTTTTAGTGATTTAAAACTTTTTCTTTGAGTTTTATACTGATTCGAATTTAGTTTTAATCTTTTCTGTTTACATAAGTTGTCATTTTTAAATATTATAAAAAGGTTGTCATTTTGCATTTTAACTAATCCTTTATTTCTATAAGTGTTTCAATAAAACGTTTTTAATTTGTAATAACAATTTTGTTTGAATTTGGAAGTAGACACCTAGACAGTTTCATTTTGGTTTATACTTTTTACAAATCACAAATAAATATTTCGTAGGTATAAGGTTGTGATACTCGTAGTCACTAAGCCTTTAAAACCACATTATTTATGATAATAAAAACAAAAAAAAAAATTATTATAAATAAATATATTATTATTAAATTTAATTTATTACTTAAATATAAATTAAATTTATTATTATATATAAATCACAAATAGTAAAACAATATAAATATTAACTTACAACGATTTATTAACAAATATAAAAATATGTTTCACTAGAGTATACATTTTAATGCTATGTGTTGTTAACAACATAAATGCTTTTGAAATGCTCCATAGCCATAGAAAAATTAACACTTTTACGAATTAACATTTAACATCGTTCAATATTAGGCATGTTGAAGAGCATTATTTTAAATTACTAGACGTTCCGCGCGGCTTCGCCCGCGTAAATTAGATATTTCACAGACAAATCAGTCTACAAAAAATAGCCTATGATCCTTCACGTGGTCTACTTCTTATCTGAGCCAAATAACAGGAAAATTGCTCTAGTAATTCGTGAGATAAGCCCTTTCAAATAATTTCCCACGTTTTTTCCACATTTTCTTCTATTTCTTCGCTCCTATTAGGCTTAGCGTGATAAAATATAGCCTATAGCCTTCCTCGATAAATGGGCTATCTAACACTGAAAGAATTTTTCAAATCGGACCAGTAGTTCCTGAGATTAGCGCGTTCAAACAAACAAACAATCTATCTAACAAACTCTTCCGCTTTATAATATTAGTATAGATTTTTTAAAGACACATCTTTAAACAAATTGTTGTTTAGGTTGACGCGATCAATAGGATAGATCATAGACCAACTACCAAGTAAGTATAAAATATTAGCCATTTCTTTCTTGCCAAACAATTTGTGATATTGATTAATGATAAATGTATGGCGAATATTATTATCTATACTAATATAATATTATAAAGCTGAAGAGTTTGTTTGTTTGTTTAAATGCGAACCAATGTATAGCTAAGATGTCCCTGAGTGTTATAGGCTATAAATGTACCACGGGCGGAGCCGGGGCGGACCACTAGAAGTACTTTTCTCATATTTACGCGTCTTCAACAATTTCCGAGTAATAATGTTTTAGTACGAGTATCATTAGTTACGGTAGCGTTCGCGTTAAGGTCAATTTATACTAACGAAAGGTCGGCTTCAGAGATTTAAAAAAAAACGCGCGCGACTTCGCGCGTGTGCGCTACTAAACTACGCTGATAAAATCTCAGAAGTAATGTGTGCGTTACGGGTTGTATTTGTTACGTTCAGTTTTGGTAATTCGCTTCGTTGCGCTTCGACTCTGCGCTTGTATACATTGACCCTTAGTTTCTGATATCTTATGAGTTCTTCTCCAGCACTTTGGTGATGACGGCCTTAACCTCGGTATAGTTCCGGATGCCGTAGGGGCCGTTTTCGCGGCCTATACCGGACTCTTTATATCCGCCGAAGGGCACCTGGTTGCCGAACACGTTGTAGTCGTTCACCCACACGGTACCGGCTCGGAGACCCTGGAAATTGATATTAAAGGGTTTAAATTTTTGAACAAAATGGCGAAGAGCGTAGAAATTCATATATTAAAGTGTAGATACTTGCAGTGGCGTTCTATAAATTTTTACCCTTAAAAAGGAATCTTTTTGGGGTAAAAATTTATTAGGTAAAGTATCTTTTTGGGGTAAAAATTTATGAATTCTATGCACTTTGTTAAATGTCTTTATAAGTATTTTTACTGAAAGTCTATGACGTCAGAGAAGTTTGATAGATACGGACAAAACATTTAAAACGTTTCCTGCACTAGTTAACTATTATAATTAGTGAGGGAATAAGTGTTTCATCACTTTAAAAAATTCATTCCTTTCCTTATCAAGCAGGTAAGTACTTGTCGAAGATCAAATTCTTAAGATTTCCTCCCTAAACCTACCTGGATCATATGGTTGGCCTTATCCAGGTCTTTCGTGAAGACAGCAGCGGCGAGGCCGTACTCTGAGCTGTTGGCCCGCTCCAGCACTTCTTCCATGCTAGAGAACTTCATTATCTGCTGGACGGGGCCGAAGATCTGAAACGATGAGGTGGGTGTTATAGTTTTGTTTATGTGATGTATTTTGAAATAATTGTTATTTCCAGTTGTTTAAGTATATTCATATTTGTGTGTATATTTCAAGAGCAATGTTTCCCAACCTTTTTCAGCCACGAACCCCTAGGAAGTAGGAACTCAAGCATACGGACCCCCTTAATAAAATAAAAACGTATTATGTATGGTACAGAGATGACACCGCAGATCCCCAACATAATATGCTCGCGGAACCCCAGGAGTCCGCTGACCACAGGTTGGGAAATACTGTTCTAGAGTATACAGTAAGTTGCACGTTGATCGTCTCATTACTTATGTCTTATACTATCCATCACCCTCATGGTATGAGTGGAAGATGTAAGATGTAGGATTTTTTTAAAAGCCTGAAATCTAAAGATCTGTAATTTATACAAACATTATAGGATTCATTATAAAATGCTTATTAGTTATTGATAAATGTAACAAAAAAGACGTAATATATTATGTATTATGTTATAACAGTGACCAATACTTATTGCTTAGGTTAAAGATCAATTAAACGAGCTAAAGTTGGCATGATAAGTGATAATTCATAATATACAATGATAATAGTTTTAACAGTCGTGTTAAATAATGGACATGAAATTCGACATTATACTACTAATTATTGCATTTACAATAGTGGAAGGAAGAATTAAAATCGATGTTGACGTGAATAAAGACAACGAAGTGATAATAAACTATAGTGGTTATGAGAAGAATATAATAACAGGTAAATATGTAGATGCGTTTGGAATAAACGATGAAAATCTTAAGAAAGCAGTGACTAATCATTACAATGAACGACCTAAGGATGTGTTCTTAAAAAGCCCAACGCCGTGGGGCGATTTGTACAAGAAATATAATTGGGAGCAAGTCTGCACGATACTACAAGTAAAATCCGCCAAAGTTAGAAGCAACAGTGTCAAAAGTGTTGAAGTTCTGTCACAGGTCTTTGATAACCCTTCCAACAAAAGCATAAAAGTAACTGCAGGTATCACCCAAACGGTAGAAAATAGTGTATCAAATTCTTGGTCCAAAACAGAGGAGAAAACACTGTCACAAGAAATAACGTACGAATTGAACGTTAATATTGCCAAAGCGTCTGGAACTACTGGCATATCAGTTAGTAGAACTCGCGGTACTAGTGGAGAGACAGCAGAGACTGTGACTATTGGAACAACCAGTGGTGTAGAAATAGAACTAAAACCTGGACAATCAGCTAGAGCAGTTCTGACAGCTACGAGACAAACTCTAGAAGTGGAAATCAAATATGCAGTGACACTAAGAGGAAATGTCGCAGTGAACTTCAGGAGGAAACACAATAATCACCATTTCTACAGTCCGTCTATTGATGCTGTATTGAAAGCTGGCGATTTGAATACCGAGTTGATTAGAACAGAGATAATAAAAGTCGGTGTGTATGTGGATGCGAATATGAAAGTGTACGATAAGGAGACAGGAGCTACGTTTTAGTTTCATTACCTACATTGTACTAAAAGAATAATATAATGAAAATATTTTCTTAAACTTTTGTCTTCTTTAAAGCATCGTTAACGCCTTAATGCAATGTTGTAAGTAAAGTGCAAGTTATAAACATTAAACATATTGAAACAACATGCAATAATTTTAAAATAAATAAACTTTTGACTGAACCTAATATTATGCCAAATTAATGAAAAATCGGATAAAACCCAATCGCATCATTCAATCTAAACAAAAGAAAATTCGATCAAAATAAATCAAAGTGGTAAGTTTGGTTGCGGAGCAAGAAGGAATACTAGGTAATTGATCCATCTTTCTCTTCTATTCGCACAATTGCTATCTCGTTAAAGAGAACAAGACGTAGTGATGGTCAATATACATAATTTATTCCTGCTTTGCGACTACATTACACAATAATATGTGTTTAAGTATACAGTGTACTGCGCACACAATAAATATAAAGTCACCAGTCAGCCAGCCTATTTTTAAAGTTACCGGCCACGGTCATTGAAATCGGAGTATTAGCTTCCCCTACCTCAATCTTGGCAATGTCCATGTCGTCTTTAACGTCAGCAAAGACAGTGGGCTGGACGTAGTAGCCGCGGTCACCGAGAGCACCGCCGCCCGCCGCGAGCCGCGCGCCCTGCTTCTTGCCCGACTCTATCAGGGATAGAATCTTCTGCTGTTGTTCGCCGTCGATCTGGAAACACATTTTTATTTCTCGAGCGAGATGGCCAAGGTGGCCAACAAGGCTACATGTTAGTGCGTTGGTATAGGCTGTTTTGACGCGTGACAAATCGAAACTAATAAGCCGGTATTTTGTAACATAGACACTAATGGTGCTCCCACACTGCCGTTAGAAAATGTTTAGTAACGTTAGTAAACATTTGTTAGCAAACATTTAATCACAAATGTTAAAAAATGTTAAAAATGTTCTACCATCTGCATCAGAACGCAAACCAAACTGCGAGCCAATAGCAGATTTAAATGTTATAAAATGTTAGTAAACATTTTTATGTGGCAACGGCAATGTGGGAGCACTTATAACATGTAACAGTTCCTAACAAAATGTAACAATTGACAACATATTTTGTTAATATGTAAATGTTTTTATGTTAGAAAATGTCTTAAACATTTTCTAACGGCAGTGTGGGAGCACCATTAGACTCATCCGTACGTCGGTACCAGCCAACTTAAATATGAGTAAATATTATATATCAAGGATTTTAGTAATTTTTGGGGCTGGCACCGACTCCAAAAGTGTAAAGAAATCGTTGAATCGTCCCATCAAATCTTTTCTTCCTCCTCAAAATCACAGTTTCTGTAGGTCTAAAGAGTCTATAACCCCATTGATTTGGAGGAGAAAGAAAAAACTTGACTTTTCTCATATCTTTTTGGGACCAAAAAGATATGAGTAAGTATTGGAATTTTTATTATTATGCAAATTCTTCACACATTTTTAAACGGAACTACATAATATTACAATAAACAGCATTTTTTCACGCTATGCTAATCGCCGGCCAAATAAACTCATGGAATTCATGTACAAATAACATGTCTACGTATCTTGAATTCCGTGCCGACTGCCGACACGAAGGCGCTTAAGGCCGTTCCCCCAGCAAACGACCTTGAGGATTTCACTACCTCACCGCCCCGCCTCACCTCTATAAAGTTACGTAATTTTATTTAGCGACATCTATTGTAGACTGCTTGTACCAATATAAAATCGAAGGCGTTGTGGTGCCATCTAGTATTTATTTATGATACTAACAACAGACACGACTCTCTTCAGAAACCGTGTAAGTCAAATAATTGTGTTTTTGAGTTAAGTAAAATAAAAAAAAAGAAATTATATTTAAAATATTTATTACGATTTACGAATATACTTTTATTTACAAAACATACTATTCACATTATAATAATAAAGGAGAGGCATATCGTACCAAGAAATGGAGCACTTTATATTAACAAATTAAAGGGCTTGAAAAGTTGGACATTATATTACTGTATGACAAAAAATCTCAAAACCATAGACAATTATTTCCGGAATGTAATCGCATAATTATGGCAATATAGAGGAAAGTGTTGTATCTTAGTATAATACTAGCGACCCGCCCCGGCTTCGCACGGGTATAAAATACATAGCCACTGAAAAAATGATTAAAATCGATTCAGCAGTTTTGATTTATATTCATTATTACTACCCGTGGCCCGCATTGGTCGGTACCGCCGCAAAAGCTACGTCCCGCAATTTTTAAATCTGTAATATCTCCGAAAATATTCAATTAAATCATATGCTGTAAAGGGCCATATACATCTACATTAAATCAACAATGAATTTAGGTATTTAATTGGATAAAAATTAATGCTGTATTTATTTAAATTGCTTCGAAAATTAGCCATTATTTGTCGTAAAAAGTAAATGACAAAAAACTGTTCTTGTGGGATATCCATAAGAGATAGACATATACCATCGCGGAGTTTTCTGTAGACCTTTTTAATGTGTACAATACTTGGTACATCATTTTGATAAATCTCGTAGGGTTCGGCCTGCGATGCAAGCAAAAAAAAAATGAAATTATTTACGACATCACATTAGAAACCCCAGCAATAACAGTATTTCTCCACTATTTAATGAATGTTATTATACTTATAAACCTTCCTCTTGAATCACTCTATCTATTATTTGGCATGGAGATACTTTAAGTCCTGAGAAAGGACATAGGATAGTTTTTATCCCGGAAAAATTTACGGTTCACGCGCGATAAACGACTAGAAACAAACGATAATCTAGTTGTTTATAATTATAGCAAATAGTGCAATAATACAAGTGTGTTATTTTGCATGAGAATAAAAAAAACATCCTTTACTATTGCACCAGCGATAGCGATTTAACGGCTGGACCGATTTTGCTGAAATTCGGTATAGAGATACTTTGAGACTCGGGAAAGGACATAGGATACTAGTCCGGGTTCCGTAGAAGAATTTTTTTTATTACTATCAAGCTAATTTTTTGTGAGTAGCTTCATTTTGATAAGACGAACAACAATTTTATTTGCGAAAAATCTTGAAAGTGGTTTCTATCTCTGTTAGCTACCACTTTCAAGATTTCGCAAAAAATAGCTTGATAGTAATCAAAAAAAAATTGGTCTACGGAACCCGGACTATACATTTTGTCCCGGAAAAATGTACGTTTACTGCACAATATACTTTTATGATTTGCGCGTAAACTATTAAATCGATTTTGATGAATTTTGGTATGGAGATACTTTGAGTCTCGGGAAAGGACAAGGGTTACTTTTTGTCCCGGAAAATGTACGGTTCCTGCACAAAAAACTTTAATGATTTTCGCCTATAAATTTGGTATGGAGAAGTATCTCCATACCAAATTTATAGGCGAAAATCATTAAAGTTTTTTGTGCAGGAACCGTACATTTTCCGGAATCGAGACTCAAAGTATTGAGTCTCGGGATTTCGTTTCGTTTTCGTTCGGGTTTCTAATGTGATGTCGTAAATAATTTCATTTTTTTCCGCTTACTTTTTTTTCAGCCTGCGTTTGCAATGTATTGCAAACGCAGGCTGAACCCTACGAGATTTATCAAAATAATGTACTAAGTATTGTACACTATGAAAAGGTCTACAGAAAACTTCACGATGATATATTATGTCTATCTCTTATGGATATGCCACAATAACATTTTTTGTCATTTACTTTTAACTTCAAATTATGGCTAATTTTCGAAGCGATTTTAACCAATACGGCTTTAATCCTTATTCAATTAAATACTTTAAATACATTATTGATTTAATAATATAGATCTATATGGCCCTTTACAGCATATGATTTTAAGAATATTTTCTAAGATATTACAGATTTAAAAATTTCGGGACGTAGCTTTTGCGGCGGTACCGACCAATGCGGGCCACGGGTAGTAATGAATATAAATCAAAACTGCTGAATCGATTTTAATCATTTTTTCAGTGAGTGACATAGGCTATATATTTTATACCCGTGCGAAGCCGGGGCGGGTCGCTAGTATATTATACAATAAACAAATCTTTATATAATATATTATACCAATATATACATTATATTATATACTATATATTATATACTATATATAATATATATTATACCAATTCGAATTAAATAATCATCGTTAAGACAGGACAACGTCTGTCGGGCCAGCTAGTTTCTTTTAAATATTAAACAATATACTAAGATACAACACTTTCTTCTAGTTTGCATATACGATTACTTTCTGGTTCCTTAACGTCAACACTATAAATTGATGTACATAATACAGGATGTTTTTTGTATTTTTTTCTACCCTCGTTAACATTTTTCTCCCATGGTTTAGAGATTTTACGTCATATATTAAAAAGCAAGTAAAAACTGATACCGATTTACTATATTATTGCTTCTTTGTAATAAATAAAGGAACTAGCCCTAGGGGTAAGCATCTGTCATTAATAAAAATCGAAAAATCTGGCTGGAATCTGGCAAAAAATTGGCTTCACCTTACTTCAAATAACGAAAGAAAAATATGGATATGCCTTTCGGTACACGTAGTTAATATTATGTATGCCACTATACGTTTTGGTTATAAAATTTCAACTACTACCTTAAATCATAAGCATTTTCACAACGTTCTAACAGTAAAAGTACACAAAATAGTGAAAACATATTTTACTAACGTAATTTATCGATTAACAAAAATAAGTCTTATTTTTCTATACTAGTAATAACTAATAAATAAATATAAAAAACTAAAATATTTTGCAAAATTGTTTGTAAGAAGGCCACATAATTCTATGGCTTTTTATGAAAGTTCCGATCTCCAGTCATTAATTACATTACAAGTAAAAAATCATAAACATCTAAAAATCGTATCTTAATCGTAATCATCGTCGTATCGTAGTAAAATCGTCGACTGTAAGCCATTTTGTGTTTCTCATTGATGCTGCATCCAAGTGGTCCATGATTAAAAATTTCTTGCAATTTTGAAAAAAGTGACTGACAGCGATAACTCTCCTTCCAATAAATTTTCCATTTGATTATTTGTCCTTTTTTTCGGTGGTATGCAACTGCACTAAAAAGAAATAAGTAGGTAAGCCTTTAATATATAATATGTGACTGACACACGCTTAACTGATAACCCATTATAAGCCTTTCGACCAATAATAATACCTCTTGATCATCTTTGCCAGTGGTTTCTGTTTTTTTTTTTTAATTCTTTGATTTGTTGAGTTTGATCATCCATCGCAATTAACCTGAAATTAAAATAACTTTAAACGAAAGTTTCAAGTGATTTATGATTTATTTTACGCATAAAATGTATTCAAATAAGTAATTTATGGATGTTGTTATAACTGCAATCAACTCCCCCGCGGTTTAATCCGCGGACTATAGATTTTCCCGTGGGAATGACAAATTTTTTTTCACAGTAAAAAGTAGCCTATGTGTTAATCCAGGGTATGAGCTAGCTTCATACCAATTTTTATGAATTTCACTTCAGGCGTTTAGGGGTATAAAAAGTAACAAACATACACACAAACTGTCGCATTTATAATAATATTAGTATAATTAATGATTATGTAAGTTTAGTACTTACTCGTTATTACTTTCTTGACAAAGTTCAAAAATTGATTGCACGGGCAGTTGATCGGCTATCAAATGTTCTTGGGTTCTAAAATAAAAAAGAATCTTTTAAAACTATAAGCAAAATACTTGTTTTTACAAATACAGTACAGGTTCCCTAGAACATATATTTTTTGACTTGATTACTATCAAGCAAATTTTTTGTGAGTAGCTTAATTTTGATGAGACGAACAACATTTTCCTCTGCGAAAATTCTAGAAAGTGGTAGCTAACAGAGATAGAAAGGATTTAATATTTCGATTTGATGGTCCTAAAATATGGATTTTCCTATGTATAGGATAATGTTGCTGTTAAATTATATAACTATTAACCTATCAATATACAAAAAATCTGCAAAAAATATACAAAAAATTATTGTTCGTCTTAAACTTATTATTCGGGACTTAACGCGACTTATTCTAGTAGTAATGCTACTACATACTTTTTTCTCGACGTTTCGGCCGTGTTGCAACGGCCGTGGTCACGAGGGGACTGCAGGAGCGCGGCGTCTTCGTTTGCACCGGGCGGTCTGATCTACGACTACCCTCGAATTGTCCAACATTTGTGTTCCAATATATTTAGAGTCAGTAGGCTCAGTGCGACACACAACACTCACTGTATCCGGGTTTACAGTTATTGACAAAGGTGACACACGCGGTTTGCACTTATTAATCACTGGATTCCAGGTTGGAGATAATTTAAATCCGTCCTCCCGATTGAAATTTTTGTACTTTTTAATTTCAATGGCTTCACGTATTACTCTTGAGTGGTAATGACGATCTGTAGAGAGGATTTTGGGGTCGTGTAGCTCCATCCAATGATTAGTCCCCATATCAAGCAGATGTTCTGCTACCGCGGATTTATTTGTCTGGCGATTTTTCACTGCGGCTATGTGTTCTTTTACTCTTTCGCCAATAGTCCGTTTCGTTTGGCCAATGTAAGAACTACCACAGCTACAATCAATTTTATAAACCCCAGGTGTTTGGAAAGGTAAGGAATCCTTTGGTGACCGTAATACTTGTGATATTTTACGTAACGGAGTATACACAGTTTTAATAGAGTATTTCCTCAGCTCTGTTCCAATTTTGTCCGTTACGCCTTTTACGTATGGTAAAAATGCTGCTTGACGGCTTACCTCGTGACCACGGCCGTTGCAACACGGCCGAAACGTCGAGAAAAAAGTATGTAGTAGCATTACTACTAGAATAAGTCGCGTTAAGTCCCGAATAATAAGTTTAAATTATAATGCAACGCGAAAGTTTAAAAGTTCATATTGTTCGTCTTATCAAAATGAAGCTACTCACGAAAAATTAGCTTAATAGTAATAAAGTCAAAAAAATGTTCTAGGGAACCTGTACTTTGTTAATAAAAATTAACTAAAATTTGCACAATTCATTACATAGAAATCTACCATGTTGACACTTGACGTCATTTCTTCCACTTTTTTTATATAATAGGGATGGCGGTTCTATCTGAAGAAAAAAAAATTAAATCAATTCGAATCATGACCGAATATCGATCCAAAAAAAAAAGAGGCCAATAAGATCGATTTTTGAAAAATAGATTTTTTCATTTTTTTTCGTCAGTTTTTTAATGTAAATTTTTTTTTTCGAAAAGAATAGCCATCATTACATGGATTTAAACAAACTAGCGCCATTATTAACATAAAAAATGTCAAAGAAATATCAAGTTTATCAACTACCCTTGGATTATTATAGTAGGAGAGCCCAAGAGAGGGTTTTGCGACATGCTCGAGCGTGTCAGATTTAGCTTGTATAAGGCTTGCGACATGTGTCTAGTTATCATGGTATAGAAATCATATTTCTAAGTGGTGGGTTAAAAAGTTATTTTCTAATATTGAAATGTCAGCGGATCTGTCAGATTAAGATCGGAGATGTTCACTGACAATTTAAAGATTAGGTGAGCCTGTAGGGACATTTTAAAATACATATAAAAAATAAAGCTTCATATTTCCCTGATTTTCACAGGTATTTTATGTTGCACTAAACTAAATGATTTTTGTCCTTGTTGTCTAAAATCTTGTTAAAATTTACATAAATAAGCAATTTTCTGAATATATTTTCTTTTTCATAACTTAAAATGACTGCAGTCTCCATGACGCTCGAGTAACACGAATAGCACTCTGGGCTCCCCTACTATTATATGATTTGAAAATTTGAAATATTCGTCCCCCATCTTACACAATCTTGGTGTGCCTCGAAAAGACCGAGAACAGTCGAAACTTCAAAATTTAAAAAAAAAAAGTAATTTATTCAAAAGGGGTTTACTCCTTTCAAGTTTCAACCTCCTCCCCTCACCAAAATTGTATATCTAAGCTTTTACCTTCGACCGATCTTATTACGAGCTTATTTTTCTTACCTGTTATCATTTTTTTCGGTTGCAAATTGCAATGTTGATAATGACGACTTACAGGCTTCTATTTCACAAGCAGTTGTCTTTTTCTTGAGTCTAAAAGAAATAATAATTTTATTAATACTTCGATACAATTAATTGACATCACTGAAAAGTGAAATTTTTGACTTACAGCGTTTTTGTGTTTCGTAGCTGTTCTACAAGAACAGCTGTTCTTGTAGAACAGCTGTTCGAAACTGGTAAAATAACATGGCTATAAACTTTGCAGTCTCAACTCTCACCATACCTACATATTATAATATCATGTAATTTATAGTAATTAAATTAGGTATAATATTAATTAGGTAGGTACTTACATAATTTCGTTCATTTTCTGCGCATTCTTTTTCCTTTGCCGGATACGTCTTGCTTCGGCATTTTTACAAATAAAACGTAACACCACTTGAACATTTTAATTAATAAAAAGGTTAATTAATAAAAGAGCCCTTTTTCTTTTTTTTAGGTAATACACAAATAATAACACAATCACAAGGTTCAAGAATTCTCTAAGAGTCCTTACGCAATAGGTTGATATGAGCGTCTTTTCGCAGTAAACAACACAATAACAAAATTAAACGCCAAAACAAAATAAAAATATTATAATGTGAAGGCGCGGGCGCATTAACAAGAGTCAGCGGGTACGAGAGACACGGGTTCCCCGTCCGAGAAGTCTTGCGACACTGCCGCCCGTCGCCCGCGCACGGACCCGCAGTCTACCGAATTACAGAGTTCGCACCGAAATTTTAAGTTTTTTAAATAACTTAGTTCAAAATTGACCAAAAAAAAAATTAAAACGTCATATATGTAGCTTATGAAATGGCCTATCTATTGGTGTGTGTTTCAAATAAACGTAATTTGTAACTACTAGGGAAATGCTGAAAGTATGCTTCAATTTTAATAAATTGGTATTAACTTTCGAAGCTAATATCATGAGTATAATAAACAAAAATAGAAAATTTAAATCGAGAAAAGGAATGTTGATATACTGAAGATTATTGCTGTATTTTTATTATAACTTAGTAGCTTTCAAATTATGAGTTTATAAGGCTCTAAGTACAGTAAATTACGGAATCTCCGTAGGGGAATGCCCTTAAGGGCATTCCCCTACGGAGATTCTGTAATTTACTGTACTTAGAGCCTTATAAACTCATAATTTGAAAGCTACAAAGTTATAATAAAAATACAGCAATAATCTTCAGTATATCAACATTCCTTTTCTCATTTTAAATTTTCTATTTTTGTTTATTATACTCATGATATTAGCTTCCAAAGTTAATACCAATTTATTAAAATTGAAGCATACTTTCAGCATCTCCCTAGTAGTTACAAATTACGTTTATTTGAAACACACACCAATAGATAGGCCATTTCATAAGCTACATATATCTCGCTTTAATTTTTTTTTTGGTCACTTTTGAACTAAGTTATTTAAAAAACTTAAAATTTCGGTGCGAACTCGGCAATTCGATTGACAGCGGGTCCGTGCGCGGGCGACGGGCGGCAGTGTCGCAAGACTTCTCGGACGGGGAACCCGTGTCTCTCGTACCCGCCGACTCTTGTTAATGCGCCCGCGCCTTCACATTATAATATTTTTATTTTGGTTTGGCGTTTAATTTTGTTATTGTGTTGTTTACTGCGAAAAGACGCTCATATCAAATACCTATTGCGTAAGGACTCTTAGAGAATTCTTGAACCTTGTGATTGTGTTATTATTTGTGTATTACCTAAAAAAAGAAAAAGGGCTCTTTTATTAATTAACCTTTTTATTAATTAAAATGTTCAAGTGGTGTTACGTTTTATTTGTAAAAATGCCGAAGCAAGACGTATCCGGCAAAGGAAAGAGAATGCGCAGAAAATGAACGAAATTATGTAAGTACCTACCTAATTAATATTATACCTAATTTAATTACTATAAATTACATGATATTATAATATGTAGGTATGGTGAGAGTTGAGACTGCAAATTTTATAGCCATGTTATTTTACCAGTTTCGAACAGCTGTTCTACGAGAACAGCTGTTCGAAACACAAAAACGCTGTAAGTCAAAAATTTCACTTTTCAGTGATGTCAATTAATATTGTATCGATGTATTAATAAAATTATTATTTGTTTTAGACTCAAGAAAAAGACAACTACTTGTGAAATAGAAGCCTGTAAGTCGTCATTATCAACATTGCAATTTGAAACCGAAAGAAAATGATAACAGGTAAGAAAAATAAGCTTGTAATAAGATCGGTCGAAGGTAAAAGCTTAGACATACAATTTTAGTGAGGGGAGGAGGTTGAAACTTGAAAGGAGTAAACCCCTTTTGAATAAATTACTTCTTTTTTTTTTTTTTTTTTTTTTTAAGTTTCGACTGTTCTCGGTCTTTTCGAGGCATACCAAGATTGTGTAAGATGGGGGACGAATATTTCAAATTTTCAAATCATATAATAGTAGGGGAGCCCAGGCTATTCGTGTTACTCGAGCGTCATGGAGACTGCAGTCATTTTAAGTTATGAAAAAGAAAATATATTCAGAAAATTGCTTATTTATGTAAATTTTAACAAGATTTTAGACAACAAGGAAAAAAAACATTTAGTTTAGTGCAACATAAAATATCTGTGAAAATCAGGAAAATATGAAGCTTTATTTTTTATATGTATTTTAAAATGTCCCCACAGGCTCACCTAATCTTTAAATTGTCAGTGAACATCTCCGATCTTAATCTGACAGATCCGCTGACATTTTAATATTAGAAAATAACTTTTTAACCCACCACGTGAGAAATATGATTTCTATACCATGATAACTAGACACATGCCGGAAGCCTATACATTATACAAGCTAAATCTGACACGCTCGCGCATGTCGCAAAACCCTCTCTTGGGCTCTCCTACTATAATAATCCAAGGGTAGTTGATAAACTTGATATTTCTTTGACATTTTTTTTGATAATAATGGCGCTAGTTTGTTTAGATCCATGTAATGATGGCAAGTCTTTTCGAAAAAAACAAACTTTTACATTAAAAAACTGACGAAAAAAATATGAAAAAATCTATTTTTCAAAAATCGATCTTATTGGCGTCGTTTTTTTTTTGGATCGATATTCGGTCATGATTCGAATTGATTTTTTTTTCTTCAGATAGAACCGCCATCCCTATTATATAAAAAAAGTGGAAGAAATGACGTCAAGTGTCAACATGGTAGATTTCTATGTAATTAATTGTGCAAATTTTAGTTAATTTTTACTTACAAAGTACAGGTTCCCTAGAACATTTTTTGACTTTATTACTATTAAGCTAATTTTTCGTGAGTAGCTTCATTTTGATAAGACGAAGAATAATTTTTTGTATATTTTTTGCAGATTTTTTGTATATTGATAGGTTAATAGTTATATAATTTAACAGCAACATTATCCTACACATAGGAAAATCCATATTTTAGGACCATCAAATCGAAATATTAAATCCTTTCTATCTCTGTTAGCTACCACTTTCTACAATTTTCGCAGAGGAAATTGTTGTTCGTCTCATCAAAATTAAGCTACTCACAAAAAATTTGCTTGATAGTAATCAAGTCAAAAAATATATGTTCTTGGGAACCTGTACTGTATTTGTAAAAACAAGTATTTGCTTATAGTTTTAAAAGATTCTTTTTTATTTTAGAACCCAAGAACATTTGATAGCCGATCAACTGCCCGTGCAATAAATTTTTGAACTTTGTCAAGAAAGTAATAACGAGTAAGTACTAAACTTACATAATCATTAATTATACTAATATTATTATAAATGCGACAGTTTGTGTGTATGTTTGTTACTTTTTATACCCCTAAACGCCTGAAGTGAAATTCATAAAAATTGGTATGAAGCTAGCTCATACCCTGGATTAACACATAGGCTACTTTTTACTGTGAAAAAAAATTTGTCATTCCCACGGGAAAATCTATAGTCCGCGGATTAAACCGCGGGGGAGTTGATTGCAGTTATAACAACATCCATAAATTACTTATTTGAATACATTTTATGCGTAAAATAAATCATAAATCACTTGAACTTTCGTTTAAAGTTATTTTAATTTCAGGTTAATTGCGATGGATGATCAAACTCAACAAATCAAAGAGTTAAAAAAAAACAGAAACCACTGGCAAAGATGATCAAGAGGTATTATTATTGGTCGAAAGGCTTATAATGGGTTATCAGTTAAGCGTGTGTCAGTCACATATTATATATTAAAGGCTAACCTATTTATTTCTTTTTAGTGTAGTTGCATACCACCGAAAAAAAGGACAAAGAATCAAAAGGAAAATTTATTGGAAGGAGAGTTATCGCTGTCGGTCACTTTTTTCAAAATTGCAAGAAATTTTTAATCATGGACCACTTAGATGCAGCATCAATGAGTAACGCAAAATGGCTTACAGTCGACGATTTTACTACGATACGACGACGATTACGATTACGATACGATTTTTAGATTTTTATGATTTTTTACTTGTAATGTAATTAATGACTGGAGATCGGAAATTCCGGCGCTTTTATACCTAAACTTTCATAAAAAGCCAAAGAATTATGTGGCCTTTTTCAAACAATTTTGCAAAATATTTTAGTTTTTTATATTTATTTATTAGTTATGACTAGTATAGAAAAATAAGACTTATTTTTGTTAGTCGATAAATTACGTTAGTAAAATATTATGTTTTCACTATTTCAATTTTTTTGGGAAAAACAAAAATTTGTGTACTTTTACTGTTAGAACGTTGTGAAAATGCTTATGATTTAAGGTAGTAGTTGAAATTTTATAACCAAAACGTATAGTGGCATACATAATATTAACTACGTGTACCGAAAGGTATATCCATATTTTTCTTTTGTTATTTGAAGTGTATGAAACTGAATGCAACAGAATTCTGCCGAACCGAAATTCTGCGACTCACAACTCACAAATTACGCTCGTTTGGCTTCGCCCTTAAAGTATAAAAGCGCCGGATTTTTCGATCTTTATTAATGACAGATGCTTACCCCTAGGGCTAGTTCCTTTATTTATTACAAAGAAGCAATAATATAGTAAATCGGTATCAGTTTTTACTTGCTTTTTAATATATGACGTAAAATCTCTAAACCATGGGAGAAAAATGTTAACGAGGGTAGAAGATAAAAAAAAAATACAAAAAACATCCAGTATTATGTACATCAATTTAGAGTGTTGACGTTAAGGAACCAGAAAGTAATCGTATATGCAAACTAGAAGAAAGTGTTGTATCTTAGTATATTGTTTAATATTTAAAAGAAACTAGCTGGCCCGACAGACGTTGTCCTGTCTTAACGATGATTATTTAATTCGAATTGGTATAATATATATAATATAATGTATATATTTGTATAATATATTATATAAAGATTTCTTTATTGTATAATATACTAGCGACCCGCCCGGCTTCGCACGGGTATAAAATATATAGCCTATGTCACTCACTGAAAAAATGATTAAAATCGATTCAGTAGTTTTGATTTATATTCATTACTATCCGTGGCCCGCATTGGTCGGTACCGCCGCAAAAGCTACGTCCCGCAAGTTTTAAATCTGTAATAATATCTTAGAAAATATTCTGAAAATCATATGCTGTAAAGGGCCATATAGATCTATATTATTAAATCAATAATGTATTTAAAGTATTTAATTGAATAAGGATTAAAGCCGTATTGGTTAAAATCGCTTCGAAAATTAGCCATAATTTGAATTTAAAAGTAAATGACAAAAAATGTTATTGTGGCATATCCATAAGAGATAGACATAATATACCATCGCGAAGTTTTCTGTAGACCTTTTCATAGTGTAGTACATTATTTTGATAAATCTCGTAGGGTTCAGCCTGCGTTTGCAATACATTGCAAACGCAGGCTAAAAAAAAAAGTAAGCGGAAAAAAATATAATTATTTACGACATCACATTAGAAACCCGAACGAAAACGAAACGAAATCCCGAGACTCAAAGCTATACCAAATTTATAGGCGAAAATCATTAAAGTTTTTTGTGCAGGAACCGTACATTTTCCGGGACTAAAAATAACCCTTGTCCTTTCCCGAGACTCAAAGTATCTCCATACCAAAATTCATCAAAATCGATTGAATAGTTTACGCGCAAATCATAAAAGTATATTGTGCAGTAAACGTACATTTTTCCGGGACAAAATGTATAGTCCGGGTTCCGTAGACCAAATTTTTTTTTTATTACTATCAAGCTATTTTTTTCCGAAATCTTAAAAGTGGTAGCTAACAGAGATAGAAACCACTTTCAAGATTTTTCGCAAATAAAATTGTTGTTCGTCTTATCAAAATGAAGCTACTCACAAAAAATTAGCTTGATAGTAATAAAAAAAAATCTTCTACGGAACCCGGACTAGTATCCTATGTCCTTTCCCGAGTCTCAAAGTATCTCTATACCGAATTTCAGCAAAATCGATCCAGCCGTTAAATCGCTATCGCTGGTGCAATAATAAAGGATGTTTTTTTTTATTCTCATGCAAAATAACACACTTGTATTATTGCACTATTTGCTATAATTGTAAACAACTAGTTTATCGTTTGTTTCTAGTCGTTTATCGCGCGGGAACCGTAAATTTTTCCGGGATAAAAACTATCCTATGTCCTTTCTCAGGACTTAAAGTATCTCCATGCCAAATAATAGATAGAGTGATTCAAGAGGAAGGTTTATAAGTATAATAACATTCATTAAATAGTGGAGAAATACTGTTATTGCTGGGGTTTCTAATGTGATGTCGTAAATAATTTCATTTTTTTTTTGCTTGCATCGCAGGCCGAACCCTACGAGATTTATCAAAATAATGTACCAAGTATTGTACACATTGAAAAGGTCTACAGAAAACTCTGCGATGGTATATGTCTATCTCTTATGGATATCCCACAAGAACAGTTTTTTGTCATTTACTTTTTACGACAAATAATGGCTAATTTTCGAAACAATTTTAATAAATACAGCATTAATTTTTATCCAATTAAATACCTTAAATACATTGTTGATTTAATGTAGATGTATATGACCCTTTACAGCATATGATTTAATTAAATATTTTCGGAGATATTACAGATTTAAAAATTGCGGGACGTAGCTTTTGCGGCGGTACCGACCAATGCGGGCCACGGGTAGTAATAATGAATAAAAAATTAAAACTGCTGAATCGATTTTAATCATTTTTTCAGTGGCTATATATTTTATACCCGTGCGAAGCCGGGCGGGTCGCTAGTATTATACTAAGATACAACACTTTCCTCTATATTGCCATAATTATGCGATTACATTCCGGAAATAATTGTCTAAGGTTTTGAGATTTTTTGTCATACAATAATATAATGTCCAACTTTTCAAGCCCTTTAATATTTTGTTAATATAAAGTGCTCCATTTCTTGGTACGATATGCCTTTCCTTCTTTATTATTATAATGTGAATAGTATGTTTTGTAAATAAAAGTATATTCGTAAATCGTAATAAATATTTTAAATATAATTTCTTTTTTTTATTTTACTTAACTCAAAAACACAATTATTTGACTTACACGGTTTCTGAAGAGAGTCGTGTCTGTTGTTAGTATCATAAATAAATACTAGATGGCACCACAACGCCTTCGATTTTATATTGGTACAAGCAGTCTACAATAGATGTCGCTAAATAAAATTACGTAACTTTGTAGAGGTGAGGCGGGGTGGTGAGGTAGTGAAATCCTCAAGGTCATTTGCTCGGGGAACGGCCTTAATATAGAACACTTCCTGTATCGCGAGACATTTCAAGGTCAGCCATACCAAATGTGAACCCATAGTCACATTTGGTATCGCGAAATCTTTTTTCCTACGAATCCTACGATATAATTTGCATAGAAAAACCTATTTAAACTACTAAATAGTACCATACACTTATATTATAAATGCGAAAGTGTGTCTGTCTGTCTGTTACCTCTTCACACCCAAACCGCTGAACCCATTTTGCTGAAATTTGGTATGGAGATACTTTGAGTCCCGGGAAAGGACATAGAAAGACACAACTTTTTATACCGGAAAAATGTACGGTACCCGCGCGAAAAACGATTTTTGGTGCAACGGAGTTGCGGGCATCATCAATTCTATTAAGTATTAAGTAGGTAAGTATATAAATAAAAAAACCGGCCAAGTGCGAGTCGGACTCGCGCACCGAGGGTTCCGTACAAACCTGCAAGGTTTACAAAGTTTGATTTTGTTACAGCTTAAAGGTATTATAGACCTGAGTATTTGGTATGAATTTCAATTTAATACCTCTACGCGTTTATGAGGAAATGGGTAGTAAGTTTAAAATTATTAAAAAAAAATATATTATGTGATGTAACTAAAAATTTATGGTTTTCGTAATTTTTCCTTTATCTATGCTATAAGACGTTGCTTCGTACCAAATTTCAAGATTCTGAGTTCACGGGAAGCACCCTGTAGGTTTTGATTCCCTTGCAAGTGTCGAAAATTTGCGGCATAAACGGCTGTATCTTTTGATTGCGTTGGCTTAGAAGTTTGATTTTTTCACAGCTTCAAGGGACAGTAGACCTGAGTAATTGATATAAATTTCAGCTTCATACCTCCACGCGTTCCTGAGAAAAAGGGTCTTGACAGACGGACGGACGGACAGACGGACAACAAAGTGATCCTATAAGGGTTCCGTTTTTTCCTTTTGAGGTACGGAACCCTAAAAATGAATTTTCAATTTTGTTAGTCTCGCTAAAACTCGAGAATGGCTGAACCGATTTAGTTAAAAGTAATTTAAGTCTTGAAATATTCTTGGAAAAAAGAAAGTTTTATATTACGGAGCTTAGGAGGTGTCAGGTGGGTGATACGAAGATTACGAAGTTCACCGGGTCAGCTAGTATTATAATAAAAATTATATTTGACTTACTAATCATCATTCTAAACCGTTTACTAATATAGTTTACTAATTAGTAATTACTATAAGTAGTCCACTATCTACAGGGTGTACCAAAACTAAGTGATAATACTTTAGTGTGTGTATGGGTCCCCTGTATACAGTTCGCTGTGAAAGTAGCAGCGCCGAAAGAGTAACTGTTTTATTCATAAAAATTTCATAACGCGCGGGCGCTTGCCGCAATCACAAAAAAATCGGCCAACTGCGAGTCGGACTCGCGCACGAAGTCCGTACCGTTATAGAGCGAAAAAATAGTGTTTTTGTATGGGAGCCCCCCTGAATTATTTTATTTTAATTTTATTAAATATTTAAGTACGAATTAGTGAATATTTCAAGTGCCTACCTGTTGCCATTATGTATTACTAGCAAAAAAAGCCAAAAAAAAAATCACGTTTGTTGTATGGGAGCCCCCCTAAAATATTAATTTTATTTTGTTTTTAGTATTTGTTGTTATAGTGGCAACAGATATACACAATCTGTGAAAATTTCAGAAGTCTAGCTATAGCGGTTCTTGAGATACAGCCCGGAGACAGACAGACACATCGAAGTCTCAGTAATAGGGTCCCGTTTTTACCCTTTGGGTACCGCGGAACCCTAAAAATTTTTGCTCTTTCAGTTCTGCAACTTTCACAGTAAACTCTTTATAAGGAACACATACACACCCTAAAATAGTATCACTTAGTTTTGTTACACCTTGTAGAATTGTCGATCTGCAATACGGAGTGGTACGCATGTGCGTTTACCTGTGGTCCCTGTTCTGTTTCGGCTTTGAAGGGGTCGCCGACGATGCGTTTCTTAGCCTTCTCCGCGGACATCTCAACGAATTTGTCGTAGATCTTGTCTTCTACGTATATTCTGGATCCTGAAAAACATTATTACAGTTAGGTTTAGGTTTAAATAATTTATTCTGCGAAAACATACAGTCACTAAAATATTACTAGATGGTCCCCGCACTTGGTTGCGCCGAAGTCTGTCTTTCGCGCGGGAACCGTACATTTTTTTCTCTGATAATAACTGTATTTTAAAAAGATAAAACTGACTTCAAAATTGTACGTAATTGAGAATTAAAACTCCCTATCTCCAAAACTACTGAACCGATTTCGATGAAACTTGCACTATTCCCTAGGTTGAACAATACCTAGTACAACAAAAAAAGAATTACTGAAATCGGAATGGTAGTTCCAGAGATATGCGAACACAAACATAAAAACATGTATGTAACATACATACACTTGAAATTTTTTCAGACGCTGATATAGACTAACATATACGAAAATTGGGTAGTTTTGGAAAAATGTATTACATACATACGCGTCGAATTAATAACCTCCTTTTTTTGAAGTCGGTTAAAACTATCCTATATTATCCTTTCCCGGGACCTAAATTATCTCCATACCAAATTTCGTCAAAACTGGTTTACAGCCACAGAAGATAGACCTACATTTTCGTTTTTGTATCCCATACTTGTTTCCTCTAACTGATCAAAATATTTATTATTTACAGTAGCGAATAATTCAAGGACTGCTATGTCTCTGTCCGGCACATTGTTAACGTCACATGACAATTGACAGACCTAGACAGCGAACTGTAAAAAAGTATGCTGCGTAGATAATTTTATAAATAAGAGCACAATAATAATATTGTTACTAGATGACTCCTGCCACTCCGTTGCGTCAAAACTCATTTATCACGCGGGAACCGTACATTTTTCCGGGATAAAAAGTATCCTGTCTTCTCCCGGGACTCAAAGTATTTTGATACCAAATCTCAGCAAAATCGGTTAAGCGGTTTGGGCGTGAAGAAGTAACAGATAGACAGACAGACACACTTTCGCATTTATAATATTAATAGCTGTGCCCCGCGGTGTTACCCGCGGTTTAAGTGATTTATAATAAAAGACTATGAAAAGTACCAATAATAGGGTCAAAGCGGGACGATACATGGTTCTATAATGGTTTATGGTAGTGATGATGATGAATGTAATTTGCATAGTAGCATAAATGCTTTCCGTTCTTAAAACAATTTCGAAACTCCCAAATTTGTATCTATAAAGAGTCAGGAGTTCTCTCAGCACCTTCCGAACCATGGTATACCTTGGTGCAAAATCTTGCTTGTTGGTAGCATATGCTTAGAATATTGCTCACGAAACCGAAGTCACCACATTTTTTCATATAAATTTTGAGGAGTTCCCTCGATTTCTTATGGATCCTTTCATCAAGTCACCACTTTTATGAATATGGTACCAAATTGGGATGATAACCTATACACCAAAAGAAAATTTTTGAAAATCGGTTCACAAACGGCGGAGTAATCGTTGAACATAAAAAAACGAATATAACACCTCCTCCATTTTGAAAGTCGGTTAAAATTGTAGCGTTATTCTGATGTATTAGCTATATTATTGTAAAGTTTCATTAAAATCCGTTCAGTAGTTTTTGCGTGAAAGAGTAACAAACATCCATACATCCATACATCCATACATCCATACATACATACATACATACATCCAAACTTTCGCCTTTATAATAGTAGTAGGATATGGTATCGATCTTAGCAATCGTGTTTACCTATCATGTAGGTATAGCTATTGCTTTACATAAATACTTAATGCACCTATATATGCCCCGGTATAGCCTACCTGCACAGCAGCACTGTCCCATGTTGAAGAACAGACCGAAGTGAGCCTTGTCGACCGCGTATTGCAAGTCGGCATCAGCGAACACAATGTTGGGCGACTTCCCGCCCAACTCCAGTGTCACCCGCTTGACAGTGCCCGCCGCGTTGCGCTGAATCAGTTTACCCACTTCGGTGGAACCTGTTAAAGTATTTAAGAGTTAAAAACCGGCCAAGTGCGTGTCGGGCCACGCGCAATATAGGGTTCCGTAGTACCGCTAGTTTTTAATATTATATTTTTTGTATGGTCAATGAATGTACATTTATAACGTGTTTTACACTACTAACACATCATCTCAGTTACTTTCAAAGGAATTTGAACGAAAAGTTCCTTTGTACTTCGCCGAATACATTTTTTTTAGTTGATCGACTATTAGTCAATAACTTATGAAGTCTTCTTAGTCGTGATAATTTTCCTTTTAAATTCAGCATATTTCCTACTCCCGTGATTTTTTTTAAAGATTTTATATACCATTTTGTCAGCATCATTAATATGCGCATTCATGCCGAATTACATCTTTGTAGATCCTATAGTCTCTGAGTAAAACCGCGGACAGACAGATGGACAGACAGACAGACGGACAGACTGACAGACGGACAGACAGACAGACGGACGGACAGACCGAAACTATAAGGGTGCCTTGTTGATTACGGAACCCTAAAAATGAGTATTACCTGGTATTACCAATATAAAATTATCAATTGGTCTCGTAATTTCATTATTTTCGAGAGGAAAAATATTATACAGTATAGGCAACAACTATAAGAATAGGATTTCGGTGAAACTGATGGAGGCATGAGGCGCATTATGTAATCAAAGTTATGCAGCTATGCGTATCTATATTACAAGAATAATTAATTTACACTTTTTGTTAAAAAGTGTCCACATGCGAATTTAGTTCCCGAACCGGTGGAAGGCATCGTAGACCTTCCATAAAAAGTTATTTTCTAAAATCTAACCAATAAATACATTTTTTCATTTCGTTTTATAATATACTAGACGTTCCGCGCGGCTTCGCCCGCGTGAGTTAGATATTTCACAGATAAATTAGTCCACAAAAAATAGCCTATGATCCTTCACGTGGTCTACTTATCTGTGCCAAATAACATAAAACTTGCTACAGTAGTTCGTGAGATAAGCACTTTCAAATAATTTCCCCCGTTTTATCCACATTTTCTTCTAATTCTTCGCTCCTATAGTTTTAGCGTGATAAAGTATAGCCTATAGCCTTCCTCGATAAATGGGCTATCTAACACTGAAAGAATTTTTCAAATCGGACCAGTAGTTCCTGAGATTAGCGCGTTCAAACAAACAAACTCTTCCGCTTTATAATATTAGTATAGATACCTGTGAAGGCGATCTTGTCGACGTCCTTATGGTTAACGAGCGCTGCGCCCGCGTCTCCAAATCCGGGGACCATGTTCACCACGCCAGCGGGGAAACCAGCTTCCTGAAACCAGAACAGGTTAATCAGTTACAGACTGTTACGTAGTTTACATCCTCTTTGTTACAGACAGCTTGACGTATTTGAGAACTGTTTGTCCTTGTTTCATTTATGTTAAGTCAACCAAGTCACGAACCACGTAGTAACCGCACAATGAAGAAATACAATGAGAAATCAGTTTGGTGTAGTGTATGGTTTACATTTACATCAAAAGTATGCATACATTCGTATTCACACATTAGTGCGATTTTGTTACTTGTGAAAACTTTAGACTTAACAATAATAATTGCAGTGACTTTGAAAGTCTAGTCAGCTAGTCCACAGTCAGAGCTTGGAATTTCAATTTTAGTATCTCGAATACAACGATATTGAATATGTCAAATATCTCGTACCACGAGATTTAGAGTCTTGGCTTTTTTCTCGTCCCTATACCACTAACTTAACGTTGAATTGCAACTTAACCAACTGCGCCAAGTACGGCGCAGTCAGTGGAGTCTGTTCCGCTGGCTTCTTCTCCACTTTCGCCCCTATACATCCCTAACTAAAGGTTCAATTCACCTTAACCAACTGCGCCAAGTACAGCGCAGTCAGTGGAGTCTGTTCCGCAGGCTTCATAACCACCGTGTTGCCCGTCGCCAGCGCCGGGCCCAGCTTCCAAGATGCCATCAGCAGCGGGAAGTTCCATGGGATGATCTGACCGCACACACCTGACGAATAAACGCAAAAGACTCTGCTTTTATATTTTGACAAAATTGCAATCAAATAGTGATCTGGCAGAATCTATACCGCCAGGAAAAAGCGAAAATTCCATAGAACTCGAGCAGTCGTGAGTCCTGTGTGAGATTATTAGATTCGACGTTTATTAAATGAATAACTGAGACTCTTTTGCTCTGTTTAATCCATTATCCAGATCTTATAGTTTTAGCTTAGTTATGTAAATTGCTAATAAATTTTCTTCTCAGGATAACAAACAAGAAGCGAACTTTAAACAAATTACTATAACAGGGAAACGAAGTTCGTTTCACTCAGAGCTAGCTGATGATCAATTCGAGCCCGCATTGCCCTATGTTTTGTAGATTTGTCCATGACTATAGGTCAACACTTGATGATCTATATACAAGCATAGCCTTTATACTATAACTACCAAGAAGACCAACTCACCAACAGGCTCATGCCTGGTATAAGCGAAGTAGTTGCCATCTGTGGGCAGCACCATGCCGTGGTTCTTGTCCGCCCAGCCGGCGTAGTACCGCAGGTTGTTGATCACGCTGCCCACGTCCACATGGTACGCGATCTGGTACGGCTTCCCGTTGTCCAGAGTCTCCAGACTCTGGAGAAAGAACAGTTGGATATAGGTGAAAGACCATTTGGAAAGAGTTGAAAGAACATTTGGAAAGAGGTGAAAGAACATTTGGAAAGAGTTGAAAGAACATTTGGAAAGAGGTGAAAGAACATTTGGAAAGAGTTGAAAGAACATTTGGAAAGAGGTGAAAGAACATTTGGAAAGAGGTGAAAGAACATTTGGAAAGAGTTGAAAGAACATTTGGAAAGAGGTGAAAGAACATTTGGAAAGAGGTGAAAAAATATTTGTAAAAAGGTGAAAGAATAATTTAATAGGGGAAAGAACATTTTTTCTGCTAAAAAGCTCTACCAGTAGGTTCGCCAATTTTTATAGGCGGTTGATCCGGGTGGTATATGAAATGTGAAAAACCTCCTCCTTTTTGGAAGTCGGCTAAAAAGTGAAAAGGTAAGTTGCATATGAATTTTTATTCTTTCTTTATTTGCTGGAAAGAAAAGTATTTGCAATAAATACAATTTACTTTTGATATCTTAATTCTTAAACGCGGTAAAGGTGTATTCTGCGTACCTAAAGAACTTCTTCAAGAAAAAGGATGAGAGGATTTTGATGAAATTATAGTATTTAGCAAATAGGCTACGGATTAACGCATAATAATTTTTAAGGTTGACCATACGATGCATTTAACCCCCAATTCTCATTTTCGCTAACTCTGGTCATTTAGACCTCACGTAACCAACGACGTTATTTTTAACTAGTTTTTATTATTTGGCATCTACTATTATTATTTTGTATAAAAAATGTAATGTATATAATGTATGTGAATAAAGTACACAAAAAGTTTATCACTAACACCATAGACTAAGGAAAATAATATAGGTACTAATCTCTGCTTAAAACACATAAAATTAAGTTAACCATTTATAAAAAAATTCTGCTTATTAATTTTAGTTTGTTTAAAATTCACAAAGCGTTAAACAAATAACATTAATTTGAAAATTTATGTTTTGTAAATGTTAGGTTGGACGTAGGGTTGCTAACTTTTTTCACAAGAAATAAAGTATATTCTGAAGTATTTTAAACAGTACTTTAGAAAAATTACCAGTGTTTTATTTTAAAATTTAGTTTGTTATTATTTTTAGCAATATTCCGCGAAATAAACCTCATTTTATGAAGTTTATTTTAAGCTATGGATTTCCGCAAAGTAACGCCTGATTCCATTAACTATTTAAATTAAGTGTTTTATTAATTTATTCTTTTAAATACGTACATTATTAGAGCTTCTCGCAAAATTTACTAAAAAATTAAAAAATATATCTGAGCGTCTAAGTTCAATACGTCATAATAAAGTGTTCGATGCTGAAAACAGTATTTTGTAGTTTATTTTTGTTAAACAGTAAAAAGTATAATTTAATGAAAAACAGTATAATACTGTTTAAAACAGTATAGTTGGCAACCCTAGTTGGACGATAATAATTATTATGAATATTATGTTATATGTTAATTGTGTGGAATGCAGAACTTACTAATTAATCTTTATTCATACTAATCCGTACTTCCTCCACTGTGTTCTATTATAATGCGAAAGTGTTGCTTTCTGTCTGTCTATTACCTCTTTGTGTGTAAACTACTAAGCTGATTTTAGGAATTTTAGTATGAAGACACTGAATCCCAGGAATAGACATAGGATAGTCCTTATATCGAAAAAATTTATGGTTCCCGCGAAATAAATGAATTTCCTTGCAATTTAAGTTGCAAGTTAAAATCTTTTATTTTTAATATGCATAAACCAATTTGAATGATATTTGGTGAATGGTGACTGGTGTTACCGCAATTAACTTTAAAGAAATAGGTAAGCAGTTTTCATCGCCGAAAAATACACATACGAACGAAGTTACGTTCTAACCATGTTCTAACTAGGTAACATCTGTAAATAAATACATGACTTGCTATTACAGACGCAGACAAGTTGTATTAAATACTTATTAGCAAAATATATAGTTCGGCCACGTTCGGCGCAAGAGGGTATGAGTTATAATGACTCATATTCAGGGCCGGATCGTGAGCATAGGGGGCCCTGGGCTGAAACTACTTAGGGCTACAACATTTTAACTGCCAGTTCGTAGTAGTCGTAGTACCAACACCGAAATTGCATAATAAGCCTTGATCGTAGGATTTGCAGGGATACAAAGTACCTACAAACCACACGATTTGTTTAATTGACATAGCTGGGGGCCCTTGAATTCATGGGGCCCTGGGCTTAAGCCCAAATAGCCATATGGTAGATCCGGCCCTGCTCATATTATGACATAATATCTTATGTCTGATTACATAATTTCATTACAATAAAAACGGTGTATCACATTGATCAGCTCCTACAATATAAAAAAATATATTGCACACTTGTTTATCTTATTACGAAAGTATTTGAAAATATACCTCCCAGGGGGTTAAATAAATAAATAATAATACCTACTATTTCAAAGTCTGACTTTCTGTACTATGTATGATATGCACATTCACAAAACAGTTTGCAGCTACATCTTGGCCTAGTCAACGAACTTAAGGTTTGTTCAAGGGCAGATAGTAAAGCTATATTTAGACATAGCCAGTAAGAGCAATGCAATCACAGGATTGCTGAGTTAGGTCCAAAAGTAGGATAGAATGTTTATAATATTTTATGTGTAGGTATGTTTACATGTTCCGTCGTTGTCCGTTGAGTTCTACTAATTCAATTACTAATAACGGTCCGGGTAACATAACATAGCCATAAAGTATTATGTCATAAGGATATAGGATGTCAATTGTCATAGGGATTTTTAGACGGTATATTTTAAAGCAAAGTAAATATTATTCCTAAAATACTTTAAAATCTCTTAGATCAGTTCTTACCGCTAGGTACGCCCTGTCTCTCTCAATGAGGTCAGCCAGCTTGTTTAGAAGGCGTCCCCGCTGCGAGGCATCCATTCTTCGCCATGGTGATCCGAATCTGAAAAAAAAACTTTGTGAGACGAAGAAGCATGATGGTTTTTACCGACGACACGCACGAATACGACGACAGTCAGTTTGGTTTGAACACAGCCTAACTATATACATAGATAGATAGGCATAGACCGAATCATATTTTAACAGACAAAATAATTCTGTGAAGTATTATAAGTTATGACTTTAAGTACCGTAAGGTACTAATTATGTATTCAGTGCTTTAAGTTAATATTAAAGCTGCGCGTCCACTGGATCAGAATCGGAGCGTACGGAGCGGACGGAGCGTCGTCATTTACGAAATGCCGATAGGGTGCGTCCACTGCATTCGATTCAGCATCGGCAATTTAGTTATTTTTAGTCCGTCATAGCCTGTTAACGTGCATTTGCATTATGCAGGATAGTGACGAGGATATTGGTGTAATAAGCTGTGTTTTATCAGAACAACTTTCATTCATTATTTTGCCCAATTTCATCCCAAATATTGTCTCTCCTCAGTTGGTTATGATAATGTTGATGTTTTAGATTGTAAAGTTCTTCATATTTTTCCACTAAAGTAATTAAAATATCGTCATTCATCGTGAATAAGTATTTATGTACAGCAGTCGCGTCGTCGCAAACATGTCAGAACCCGAAACCTTCGGTATCCCAATGACGCGTTCACTGCAGATGACGTCATCGGCATAAATACCGGTCTCAGGCGCAGAAATGCCGATCCAGTGGACGCAGTACTATAGAAATCAATACAAAGCAACAAATCCATACGCTGCGTACGCTTCGATTCCGATCCAGTGGACGCGCAGCTTAAGTATACAGAAATTTGCAATTTTTTATATTAAGTATATTATTCTGAAAATTCTAGTCTACTGTTTTAGGTCGGTACATGCTTATTTTAATTTTAACTTTATTACCTAAGTACATATTAATTATTGTGTTATAATTTATAAAGCAATATGAATTGCAAGAAAATGCAAAGACGTACGACAAAAAAAGCACTGTAAGTAAGTACATACATATATTTTTATTTATTATATGTATAAAAAAGTTGTAAAAAAAGTATGAAAACATAGTTAGGTACACACTAGAATCTATATAGTTAGATACCTAGAAACCACAGACATAGATGAAGATAGATACCGCATGTCGCTCCATTTGTATGAAAACGAGCGTGTCACTTTTTTTAGATCAAGATAGATACCGCATGTCGCTCCATTTGTATGAAAACGAGCGTGTCACTTTTTTCCTACCTACTGTGACGTACCGATGATAAGAAACATGTCCATTATCTAGGCCAACGTTTCTATTTGAATTTCTACAGCTCAATACGGCACTTTTAGGCATTTAGGCAATTTTAAAATTCCGATTGACGTCCGATTCCGATAGCAGACTAAAAAACAGACTTTCGAAAGACGAGCATTGCTCGTCGTTTGGGAACGCGATATGGCACGCGAAGTACATACACATGCGGTATCTATCTTGATCTATGTCTGTTCCTAGAAACAATGAATAACGAAAGGGTTCTCGTATACTTCAGTGTACTAACTACAAAATCAATTGTATTGAAAACCAGTGAACTTCGTTATATTCCCTACTAGTATTTCTAAACATTCCCTGTACTTCCACGAATATTTCAAGACTAAAATTAGCCAGATTGCTTTAGCCGTTCTTTAGTTTTAGCGAGACTAGCAAAATTTAAATTTTATTTTTATTTATACAGAATGTAACAAAACTAAGTGATAATCCATTGGGTGTGTATGTGCTCCTTATACAGTGTGTAACAAAAATAAGTGATAATACTTTTGGGTGTGTACTTACGTGTTTCTTGTAGAGAGTTCACTGTGAAAGTAGCAGCGCTGAAAGACGAAATTTTTTTTTTCACTTTTGTATGGGCAAGGGCCCGAGCGTCACGACTCACGAGTTTCCCCATACAAAAGTGAAAAAAAATTTTCGTCTTTCAGCGCTGCTACTTTCACAGTGAACTCTCTACAAGGAACACGTACACACCCTAAAGTATTATCACTTATTTTTGTTACACCCTGTATAAAGTTTACTGTGAAAGTAGCAGTGCTGAAAGAGTAACACATTTCTACCCTTAAACATCTGAAAACTACTTTTAAAATGTTGTTATGATTGGTATAAAAGGCATTGTGCTAATGTAAGTACGCTAAGTGCTAAGATACTTATGCAAAATTGGATATTTTGTTTACTATCATTGGCAAATGGCAATGAGTGCGCAGAAAATTCTCGTGTGCAAAAGCCAAAATCGCATGATTATCTTTATCATGATGTCGAGAGTTTTACACAGCAAAATTTTATCTGAAGGAAAATAAATAACAATTACATAAGCAAAAATAATAACAGTTACCAACAACCAAAACATAATCTTAGGATTAATATTTCGACTTCTTTTCAATGCGATGTATAATGCAAAACACGATGCGATAAAATAAGAGTCCATCATTACACTGGTCATGGTGATAAGATTTTCGAATTGCAAGCTTTCGTAGCGCCAAGTAGGCACGCAAAAAAACTAATCGAGCTATTTTTAGACTCTCAATTCTATGATACCGATATGTATTTTTAAGTAAATTATTCAACAAAGCAACTTTATAACGATAAATAACTATAAACGTAAATCTTTAGGATTTGTGACACAGTGACAATACAAAGTTGTACATTTGTCTTAAGAGATACAAAATACTTCTAGGGGACACTTAAGTGTTAAAGAGTGGTTGGTGAAAACTAAAAACAAATGCCAGTCAATTGAAACCGATACTTACTTGAACGCTTCCTTGGCTGCTTGGACGGCTCTGTCAATGTCTGTCTTGCCAGACTGCTGGACTTCAGTTATGACTTCTCCGGTGGCCGGGTTTTCCGTGGGGAAGGTCTTCCCATCAGCTGACTTCACCCACTCGTTGTTTATGAATAGCTGGAAAATGCCGATATAATAATATTATTATTACTTGTAAATTGATGACAGACGATTTCATAATAAGCGTAGATATCATGTACCTATTATATAATAGTTTTTTACTAGTATCGTTACTATAATTTTGTAACCGAGGCGAACAAAAAGTAAACACAGCTTTGCCGATTTTAAATCTCTTAACCGATTCGTTGCCACCTTCATTTTCACAAATTCTTACCACAGGCCAAGCAGTTTGTTCGATGACGCGCCATAAGCGTCATCGGCCCTGCTAAACGATGACGCCCCACGGGCGGCATTAGCCACTGGTTATGTTTTATTCACATTTTATTGTCAATAGGCGTAAATCAGAGAGATAAAAGATAAATTTTGTGTGCAGTGTTCGTGTTACTTGTACTTAATTCAAAGCTGATATGGCGTATAAAAGTAGTAATTCATACTGTGTACAACAAAATGTATCAGTCGTCGTCAACCTTTGGTACAACTTTTGCTCAGATGTAGGTATCAATAATTTCAATTAGTGCTAGTTACTAAAAGCCGAACTTTGTAGTTTGTGAGGGCTCGCGTCGTCATACCTTGACTGACTGATGATAACACATAAACATATTTAATAAATAAAAATTACATGTTAAAGCACAAATCAATAGTCATGATAGTTTTTCCGTAAAGTGTACCATAAAATGTAAAGGTTGTGGGATATACTAGGGCTCGCTTCGCTCGCCCTGACTAGCAACTTCATCTATTTTAGTTGAGAATAAATAAATTAGCGTAGTTGTTTAGTTATAACAATCTAAATTTGTATTAAAATTTAAAAGCTCTCAGAAAATTGTTTATTGAAAACAAATGAAATACATTTGTTTTGGAGAATCAGCAGGAATATAATGACTTTCCTGAATGTAGCCAGCCACTATTTACAAACATAGATGAAAATTGCCCGGAAAACGACAATAAGGAGAATGAAAGTTTTCCAGTATATCTATAGTTCCATATAGTCAGTCAATATTGCAAAACTTTACATTGATAAGGACATTTGAAAGTTCTCGTACTTGTCATGACACAAAAACTAACTCAACAGACAGTAGCATCAAAGAAATTACTGACACTGATGAAGATGAAAGTGTTAATAAGAAAAAAAGTTATATAAAAACGCCAATCGCAAAAAATAAGGATTCTTCGAGTGAACCAATGATTGACGATCTCTGAATAGTAGCTTTTAATTCTAAAATAAACGGCCACGCATAAAATTGAGTTCAACATGTACATTAATTAGACTAGGGAATTATAATTACAGTATAATAAATTAGTTTTAACATGAGCCTGAACTTAGCAGACAGCAGACAAAAAAAATAATTGGATAGGGATATCTGCGAACCCACGTAAGTTTTTAGAGATAACTAAAGTGATAATTGTGTGTTGTCAAATTATCTAAACATGATAATAAATAAAAAAAATTTACAGCTTATGAAAAAATTTTTAAACAAAAAAAATTTTTTGGGAAGCTCTCACGCAATTTCCTATTGTTGAAAATTTATAAAAATTTGTAAATATGCTCAATTTTAGGTTCTTTAAAGATGATAACGATTATTTTTTTGATTTTTTATTTTGATCATTCTAGGGCTCATAACTCTGTAAATAATCATTAAAAAAAAAACTTTTAAACAAAAAAAAAATTTTTTTGGGAAGCTCTCACGCAATTTCCTATTGTTGAAAATTTATAAAAATTTGTAAATATGCTCAATTTTAGGTTCTTTAAAGATGATAACGATTATTTTTTTGATTTTTTATTTTGATCATTCTGGGGCTCGTAACTCTGTAAATAATCATTAAAAAAAAAAAAACTATCATGTCTTTCCCTGTCAACATTCTAAACATGATATTTTTTTGTTTTTTTTATTTTGTCACCGAGTTGATAGATATCCGTATTTTTGTTTTTTTATTTTTTTTTGGCGTCGGATATCAAGGTTAAAAAAAAACCAAATTAAAAAAAAATCTCATCTTCATTTTCAAAAGTTCTAAACATGATATTTTTCAGAATTTTGATTTTTTCGTTTGTTCATTATCTTAATTTTTTTATATTTTTTTTATTTTAGCCCAAAAATGGTTAAAAACTCAACTAAAATCATTGTTTTGTGGTTATTTGTAAAAAATCTGAAGATATGTTTTAGATCTAAGGTTTTTTTTAGTTAATTATATCGAATCGTATTTTTCAAATTATTCAAAAGATGGCTGGATGGCGGCGGATTTCATTGTCACACAGTTTTGATCTTAGTCGCCAGATGGTAATGGGGGAAATATTTAAACTTGATATACCTAAATTTAAAAAGGACGCATTAAAATGTTTAACATAATAATATACGGTAAAAACTTATAACTATTTTTACCTGTAACAACTTGTAACCCGATGCAAAAATAGTCCTATTTAAGGCCATCCCCCGAGAAAACGGCCTTGACCATACATAATACGCTTTATAATCTAATACCTGCTAATACTAATATTATAAAGCGGAAGCGCGAACGCGCTAATCTCAGGAACTTACGGGTCGATTTGAAAAATTATTATTTCAGTGTTAGATAGCCCATTTATCGAGTAAGGCTATATTTTATCACGCTAAACGACTAATAGTAGCAAAGAAAGAAATGTGGAAAAAGCGGAGGAAATTACTTGAAAGGGCTTATCTCACGTACCACTGGAGCAATTTTTCTGTTTTTTTTTTTACTACTGAAGCAATTTGGCACAGATAAGAAGTAGACCACGTGAAGGATCATATTATTTACAAATAACCACAAAACAACGACAAAACAACGATGTTGAGTTTTTAACCATTTTTGGGCCAAAATAAAAAAAAATGAAAAAATTAAGATAATTAATGAACAAACGAAAAAATCAACATTCTGAAAAATATCATGTTTAGATCTTTTGAAAATGAAGATATGAGAATATTTTTTTTAATTTGGTTTTTTTAACCTTGATATCCGACGCCAAAAAAAATGAAAAAATTAAAATACGGATATCTATTAACTCGGTGACAAAATAAAAAACAAAAAAATATCATGTTTAGAATGTTGACAGGGAAAGACATGATAATTGTTTTTTTTTTTTTAATAATTATTTACAGTTATGAGCCCCAGAATGATCAAAATAAAAAATTAAAAAAATAATCGTTATCATCTTTTAAGAACCTAAAATTGAGCATATTTACAAATTTTTATAAATTTTCAATAATAGGAAATTGCGTGAGAGCTTCCCAAATTTTTTTTTTTTTTGTTTAAAAATTTTTTCATAAGCTGTAAAAAAAAATATTTATTATCATGTTTAGATAATTCGACAACACACAATTATCACTTTAGTTAACTCTAAAAACTTACGTGGGCTCGCAGATATCCCTATCCAATTATGTTTTTGTCTGCTGTCTGCTAAGTTCAGGCTCATAGTTTTAACGTGTTTTTTAACAATCCTTATGACGCGCCGGGCGCGTCAGTGGCCACGAATCGAAATCAATGACTTACGACTTACGGTGTAGAGACTAGAGCCCGGCCTCCCTATATTTTTAAAATCTATACATTTTTATATCGTCTCGACTCTCGCCAAGTCGTAGTTACGTTACATGTTTGTGCTGAAGAAACTGTTTGAGTTAGTCTACGTTAAACGTGTGCTGAACTTGGCAAACACTATGCTGATTGATGATTAAAATAGGTACCTATTAGCGACGCACAACGTCTAATAATACAATAAATACAAACTTAATATCGGAACATTTAAAGGTGAAAATGCGTTGCGGTCTCACCGACCGCTGCTTGGTGTTAAAGGGTTAAAGGGGATTAATACTTAAAGTATACGCAAATATTATTTAACAAAAGATTAAAGGAGTTAGTAAAATAACATTGGTAGATACGCATACATAATTTGTGCTGTGCGAAAGATAGATAAGCTCTATTTACAATTTATTTGGCAGATACCGGTAGCTGATAACCTGTACTTAGTTATTTTTACCTAAAGCATAATGGCTTACCCCTGTATACAGAATTTCAGGATTTGTTTTGGGAGCCGGTGCAGCTGAAGCGAAGTTAGCTTTTTGTAAGTGAACAATTTTATTTATATTACGAAACATTTTTATATTATATTTTGTTAAAAACAGCAGAACCGACGGCAATCGATGTTCCACGCCAACTGATAAAATTTTTGTCAATTTTGACAACTTCACTGATTATAAACGTCAACGTCAATTTTGTTAGATTATTTTTAAGTCGAGTACATACAATCAACAATGAAATACTTGCGTGGAAAAGGTTCAATGTACGCACTTACCCAGTACGCTGTACGGTGTACATTGGTATACCGAAAGCCGTAATCTGGGTGCACGGTAGTGCACCCGCTGAGAGTTGAGACGAGCCAAGCGATTTTATTTTCAGTTACAAACAAATATTATATTTACAATTTTTTTCTACGTCTGACTTTGATTATTATTTATAGGCACCGGCCGGCGCGGCGCGGCGCGGTAAGCAGAGACGACTAGACGAGCTTTGTCAGGCCCACTGCCCACCCCGTGAGTCGTGACCTCTCAGTTCTCACCTCGTGAGTCGTGACTCGTGACGATATTCGATAACCAATAACGACTGATTAAAAAGTGCTTGTGTCTACTTTCTTTGACAATAAAAAATATTACTGTCATAATCATCGAAGACTGTCAGATCACTCAGATGTCAGTGTCAATACAAAAATATTTTAGGTTATATTTTTGTTACGAATTTTTTTATATATTATAATTAAAAAAACTTTGAAAATGGGAGAAATCATTTCATCATTTATTTCTAGTTGTAATAATGCAGTGCTTAACACTTTAAATAAACAAATTACAGCCAGTTTAACGCAAGCAAATATTGAAACAAGGTTTGTTTTTAACAAATGCAAAATCCAAAGTTCAAAAAGATAATGAATCAATGTGATGTGTTTTAATAGCTAATATTTTTAACGAGATCGATTATACATAAGTAAGGTTTTGTTTCAGACCTGCCAAAAGCCATGGAGTCACATGCCTCTTATTATTGCCTGCTATTCTGGTTTTGTACTCATGCTTGGACAGTGTGTCTCTGGTTTACAAAATAGCAACATGTATCGCACTGGGATTACTTCTATATTCGCTTCTATTTATTGTACATCTGTCAGTATCAGATGCGGTGTTGAAAAAAACCTCCCATAGTGGTGTCATTGTATCAAGTCTGTTGCCTAGCGCACTCTTGTATATTTGGTTGCAGCAAGGTAAATACCCGCAATTGTTGACTAAAATGTAATAATTGATATTCATCGATTATATCTAAGATGGTCTTACTGTAAGGCCTTGAGTTATATATCTTTATTTGTTAATTTTACTTTTTTTTTAATCCTTTACCTAAAATTTCAAATTGTTGCTATTTGCTACATAATATTGATTTTATATACAACTATTGTAGATTTCAGATTCTGTGTTTGTGTGTCTCTTCTATCAACATTGATCTTCAGTTTGTTGCTAAAGGTATCACTTGTGAAGTTCCAGAAAACATTTACGATCGGAGAGGCCATTGTAGTTAATCAAGCTATAACTCTATTTTCTGTTGCATCTGTCATCAAATGTGCATTTAACATAAATAAAGATAATGGAGAAATGGAATTTATCAATACTGTTATTTATGTAAGTTTTTAAAGTTTCCTCTTGCTTTCTAGTAAAACTTTTTATGAGCAATAATAATGGTTTGACGACTTCAATACAGACTGGCATTACTGCATACCAGCTGAGTCTTAAGATATTTCCACCAGGTTGTATATTATTTTTAATCTCCTTCAATAAATAGGTACTATGGAATATCCAACAAGTTTTGTGAAATTTTTATTTACATTTTTTAAATATTTTTTAGATAGTTCTCACCACAGTCGGTGTAATGATGATGCTGCTGTATTTTCTTCCCGAAAAGCAGAGGAATGTAGTAAGCTTTGTGTACATTGTTGTGTTTAGTGCCACATTTGCACTCACTTTGCTACATTGGTTTCTTGGACCATATTGCCTGATTAATTTATTTAAATACATACTTATAGAAAATGCTAGGGTAAGTAAGATTTAATACTAATTTATAGACATTGGATTATATGCATGATCAAAGTGCCGAAATATGCATGCAAATATGCACGAAAAATGGCCGAAATATGCACAAAATATGTCACTTATTTTTAAAATGTATTGCTTTTTAAAGAGTTTTCCGGTGGTGCCGTTAATAAATGCGCGAATCATTCTTATCAAATCCAGGATTTTTCATTTCTTATGCACTAACGCCTAAAAAGTGCCGTTATATGCATTTGCATATAATCCGATGTCTACTAATTTATATAGTACGGTGGTTCCCGTTTTCATGTAGGCTATATTACTGCAACATTTCCACGACAGAGTTGCTATCGTGGTACGCATACTTCAAACTTCAATTTTTACAGACATACAGACACGTCAAACTTATAACACCCCTCTTTTTGCGTTGGGGGCTAAAAACAGATGTCTAATTTCAACACTTCACAATACTTCTTGAAAGTTCTCGAAAAGAAAAACATGGAGGAATCCTTACCACCTCTTATAGAAACGAATTCGTACTACCGCTAGTGCGACCTAGGTGACGTTCAGCGCCATCTATTATGAATTATTGGAACTATCTTTTAACAACATTACGAATAAACACCCCCTTACAAAGTAAGTTACAAAGTAGGATATGTCCTTTCTCAGGCTATAGACTTTCTGTGTTCAAAATTTCATTACAATCGGTTCAGTAGTTTTGGCGTGAAAGCGAGACAGATAGACAGACAGACAGACAGACAGACAGAGATACTTTCGCATTTATAATATTAGTATAGATAGCTGTTACCCACGACTGTTTGTCTGCGTCAATTTCATTAATGCATTCATTTCGACCAAACTTGATTCTTAGACCATAATATAAAAACGATTATTGTGAGCTAATCTTAAAAAATAGACATGTACTATTACACAGACATTTTTGTAGATCATTGAAAGAGAAATAATTCTTCCATACATATTTTTTGGGTATCTTGGACCGTTTTTGCAGCGCACGCAACGGAAGCTCTCAAAGATGAATAATTTTCCCCGCCTTTTTCCACATTTTCCTGTGTTTCTTCGCTCCTAAAAGTCACAGCGTGATGTTATATAGCCTATAGCCTTTCTCGATAAATGGGCTATCTAACACTGAAAGAATTTTTCAAATCGGACCAGTAGTTCTTGAGATTAGCGCGTTCAAACAAACAAACAAACTCTTCAGAAGTATAATATTAAGTATAGATTATAATTATAAAATTTCATTTATTCTAATGAAAAAAAATCCCTTAAAACTTGAAGGGCTTGTACCACTATCACCTAATGAGAGAGTTCTGACATTAAACACATCATTTAAAGGGGCTTAGAAGAGCTAATCGAAATTGACTTACAATTGCATACATTTACAACACACACGCACATACGAGTACACTAACGGCCGTTCCCAATATTTGATCTATCTCTGGTTTTGCCCTACTAGAGATAGGAATAGCTCTCATTAGACATTAGAGACATATATTGTATGTCAATTCAATGTTAGCTGCGATCGGTCGTATGTCAAACCAGAGATAGATTGAATATTGGGAACGGCCGTAAGTCTACTCTGACTGTGGAAAATACTTGATTCAATTAAGGATTTATTTATAAAAAATAAAACTCTATAGCAGTAGTACACTGGAAGCCAAATATTGTCCATAAATTAAATAATTATTAAGTTCAATTTACTACACATACCGAGCATTTTAAGATTTTATTAGAGGTATGTTTGCGATTTTTTTCTATCGAGAAAAATAAGTTGCATCGTGTTTTGAAAACACTATGGAACTAGCATATATTCTGAATAATATTATATATATTTCTCAATACAAGTACCGCATTCTATCATACAGACATCCCTCTTCGAAATCTCGCATTTAGGTGTTCTAAGCCCCTTAAGTTACTCTGAACTTTATAGTAGAGCTATAATACTTATTGCTTACCAGCATCTGATCCCAATGCTCCTTTCCAGCTTTATTTAAAAAATACTGTAATATAGGCCTTACACCTGTATTCCTCTAATTTTTAACATAGCAGTTAACTTGTATTTTGTTGCATTTCAGTGGAAGATCTTGTCGTTCTGGTTGACTATAGTTGCATGTACAGCACTAGTACTTGTGGTTCGGACAAAGATGGGTGCGAAAGCTGATACAGTGACAAGAAAGACGTTCCATATATTAGCGTCACTGATATTCGTATCGGGAATACTGTTTGATTACAATTTGATGTTGCTGGCTGCTGGAGTAGGCCTTGGTGCTATTGTGTTGATAGAGGTGTGTACATTTTATCCATATCTAGAGAGGTAAAGCCAGGTCTCACTTAGGTCGTTTTTATAGAAACATAATTTCACATTTTATGTCTTGAATTTATTTCAATTTCAGGTATTACGAAAGACAAGAATAGAACCTTTCTCATCAATGCTGCAGTCGGCGTTTATAGTTTACAGCGATGAAAAGGTTTGTATATTATATTAATTCTATCCACATTCTAACATTACTATCGCGTTTCCACGATTACGCGGTAGGAACGTAACAATATTTTGTGCAAGAGCATGACTGTTATATGGCCCGTATTTTTGGTCAGTACTCAAGATGCATCTCGGTCTCAACTCTCAAGACACGGTTCAGGCTTTGTGATTGGTTGGCTGTCAAAATTGGACCAATCTCAGAGCCGAACCGCGTCTTGAGACCGGGTCGCATCTTAAGTACTGACCAAAAATACGGGCCATAGGTCATGAGTCAACATACTCATTACTACTTGCAGAGCATTTGGAACAAAAATAATTTGTTGATCTCACACATGTTTGATGCGTGTGGGAAAGAGACAACATGCGCCAAAAGCTGGTCGCTCATTTGTCAGCTCCGTACGCGCATAGTACACGAAATGCGGCGCGTACGGTGCGGACGAATGTGCGAGGTTTCACATCATTTCATACAACGAATTCTAAAATGCGGCGCGTTCGTACTGAAAATGTGCGATCTCCTTAACAGTTTATATCACCTCCAGGACTGCGGGTGCTTCGCCATGACTCCCATCTACTTGTACTGCGGGCTGGGCGCTCCGCTGGCGCTGCTGCAGCCCTACCGTCCGCTGGAGGCGCTGGCTGGTGTGCTATCAGCCGGGGTGGGTGACACTGCGGCGAGCTGGGCCGGCTCGCGGTACGGAAGACATCACTGGCCAGGTGAAAGAGCCAATGCATGATTATCACGGCCTAAGAGAACTAGCGTGAAAGCTCACGTTGCCTCAGAGCAGTTGCGCCCAGAGAGTTGCACACAGATACATGACAGCAGAACTCTTTTTTGACGTCCAGTCGGCACTTATCGGCACGTTGACAATTTAATCTCATAGAATTCATGTTCAATCATGCTTGTGTAAGTGTATACGTACACATATTTTACACACAGATGCAAACCAATTTCGGTTTCGTTTGACAGCTCGAGATTGTTGCTCTATTCCGCTAGGTATATTAACTTTATGGTTAGAACTCGGATGGGTTTGACTTAACGCGACCAAATTACTTAGGTCCGCCATCTGCCTAGGAATCAACTTCTCCGATAGTACTTATATGTCGCAGTCGGATTGTATAATCCGCCGTATTACATTACGACTAGCTGTTATTAAAAACAGGGCCCGGCCGTTTTGTGCTGCGGTTTAACGATTGGCCGGAATATCATTGCGATACGTTCTTCAATAAGGCAGCCCACGTATAGCCGCATCGTACTACTAATTAAATTGTATGGTGTTGTTGTATTATGACCATGAGAAGAATTAAAAACCGGCCAAGTGCGTGTCGGTTCACGCGCAATATAGGGTTCCGTAGTACCGCTACTTTTTGATAATTTTTGTATGGTCAATGAATGTACATTTATAACGTGTTTTACACTACTAACAACATCATCTCAGTTACGTTCAAATGAATTTGAACGAAAAGTTCCTAAGTTAAAAAAAATACTTCGGCGAATACATTTTTTTTAGTTGATCGACGATTACTCAAAAACTTTTTCCTACTCCCGTGAAATTTTTCACATTTCCAGAAGCAACCGTTTAGCTGGTAGAAGGGGGGGACACTGGACTCTTAACGATTTTTTCCACTTTAAAACTTCATATTTCACAACTGGATCCCTAAATCGGAAAATGATCTATAAATACTCGTAATATTTTTTAAAAACCTATCCAACGACACCTTACACGGTAGGGTGGTCGCGAAAAAAAAAATCATCCCCAATTTTAAGATTTTATATACCATTTTGTCGGCATCATAAATATGTGCATTCATGCCGAATTACAGCTTTGTAGGTCCTATAGTCTCTGCGCAAAACCGCGGACAGACAGACGGACAGACGGACGTACAGACCTAAACTATAAGGGTTCCTTGTTGACTACGGAACCCTATAAAAGAGGTGTATTTATAAAGTAATACATACTAATATTATGTTATTAAGTTTTTTTTTTCAGACAGTAAAAAAACGTTAGAGGGAACAGTTGCCAACATCCTGTCCCAAGTTGCAGTGGTGTATCTTTTGCAAGTACTAGGTAAGCCTTTCATAATTTTCGCCAAGAACTAATTTTTTTTTCTGTGATTTAAAAAACTACTATTATACTCTTGGTATAGTCTATAGACCTCCCAAGACTTTAAATGAACGTGGGCGGAACCGGTAAAGAACATGTCAAAAATGGGGTTTTTGCACAGACATAGATCAAGATAGATACCGCATGTCGCTCCTTTTGTATGAAAACGAGCGTGTCACTTTTTCCTATCACTGTGACGTACCGATGATAAGAAACGTGTCCATTATCAAGGCCAACGTTTCTATTTGAATTTCTACAGCTCAATACGGCACTTTTAGGCATTTAGACATTTTTAAAATTCCGATTGACGTGCGATTCCGATAGCAGACTAAAGAATAGACTTTCGAAAGACGAGCATTGCTCGTCGTTTGGGAACGCGATATGGCACGCGAAGTACATACACATGCGGTATCTATCTGATCTATGTCTGTGGGTTTTTGTATGATGGCGGCGTTAGTTCATTTTTTCGCCACGTTCATATAAAGCCTTGTCGGTCTGTAACCACAAATATACCAAATTTAATATAAATCGGTTTAGCAGAGCGTGTAAGCATGGAGTCTTAGCCCGTCATTGCGTGGCCATTTTGTGCTTGTTTTCGTAGAAGTAACGTGCGTGTATTTTCTTGAATATTTCTATTTGTCGATCATTTCGAAGCATATTATAATCCTGAAAAGAAAGTCATTTAGTTCATGATATCGATAAACTATACTTCAAGTAATGTGCATCACTAAACACATGTAAAAAGCTATGCAATTTTTGTAGCCAAATTATTACTTGATGTGACATTTTTAGCACTAATACCTTATATAGCATGAATTAGGGATTATTAAACTTGTAAATTTATTTTTTAGCTTACAAAAATACCGATTGAAAAGCCCAAAAAACGTTGTTAAAAACTTACGTATTTAATGTCAAATCCACGTGTTTGAGGCATTCTTTGGCCATTCTTATGGTTTATTATGTAGCGGAACCACAAAACTCAACAATATCTAGCATAAAATGTACACTAAAAACCTTTGTTAGCACTTTTATCACATGAAAATATATGCAGACCGACTCCTTTGTTATGACCGAGTAACTCGGACTCAACTTGACACGCTTTTCACGCATACACCGGTAATAAAATAAAGGCTATCTCCACTAGTCTATCTCAATGGTGTAACCCCTTACTGACAGACTAGAAAATTTTATTTTGTTCATTTAATTGGCACATGTTTATAATTATATTTTTCTTGTATATTATGGTAACTTTGTTTGCAGGTATGTTGACCACACAGTATGCTCTTGCACGGACGTTGGTGGCAGCCACAGTGTCAGCGCTAGTAGAGGCAAGGACAGATCAAGTGGACAACCTCATACTACCGCTGGTCACACTCATAGCACTACAGTGTACAAGGTTCATCTGTTAGAATGTTCTAGAAGTTTTGCCATACATAATTACTTCATTTATTCATTATTGTGATACACTTACATTCGTTATTAGGGTTAAATGTTATATTCAGAGTCCCACCTCTGATAATAGAAATATTTAAATAGTATATATTATAATAATGTGCAAATAAAATATATAAGGTTATAACTTTAAAATTTAAGGTTAAGTATATTATTGTGTTATTCTGTTACGGGTTTTTAAGATATTATAATATGTAAGTTATTGGGACCAACAATATTGTTTATTGTTATGTTATACTAGTCAAGTAATTATTTACATTTTCATGTATGTGACTTTGCACTAGTGTAAAATCTGTACGTCAGTAAAATATTTTTATATTTCTAAACATGTTTTTTATTAACCTATATTAATATTTTAAAAAAATCGTTAAAATTAAATACATTTTAGTGCTTATCCTAATTTATATCAATGTTGTTGTAATAAACTTATTTTCACTTAAATCCTCATAGAGGACATCTACAAAATATAATCAGGGTAAATTCAGACACAAGATAAGTCTGGATAATTCAGTGATAATACTAAATCAGAGTCTATCCATACTAATATTATAAATGCGAAAGTGTGTCTGTCTGTTACCTCTTCACGCCCAAACCACTAAACCGATTTTGCTGAAATTTGTTATGGATTTTAAGTGCCGGGAAATGAAAAATACTTTTTATCCCGGAAAAATTTACAGTTCCTGCGCGATAAATTAATTTTGGCGCAACGGAGCCAAAGAGAATATAATCACTACGCAACGGAGCTACGGGCGTCATCTAGTTAAAAATAATAGCATTATATTAAAGAATCTGGATTTAACCTGTGTCTGAGGTTACCTTTATTTATTTAGTCAGATATTGAATGGCTTATTAACATTGGATTACATAAAGTATGTATTGATTTTTTTAAATTATACATACTATGTATTTACAGCAATCTCATCTTTGATTTCTAATTTTACAATCTTTGTTTTATCATCATCCAAAATACTTTCGGAGACTTCTTCACTTTTTCTTTTACTTTTGACCAAAATTCTTTTTTTCTTTACACCTTTACACTTACTTTTAAAAACTTTTTCCAAAGCAAGCACATCCTTTCTATTTATAGTCCAGTCAATTATACTATTTTCTGCTAATTTTGTGAAGTTTTCTTCCTCATTGTATGTTGGTATCTCTAAGTTTAGAATATTCATTACCTTTTCTAAAATGTCATCAACATAATAATTGATAAGTAAATCAGCTTTGTTGTCCTGGAAAAAAGGTAACATGTAATACCTCGATCGTGGGAATCGCAGACACAATAGATTTTCAATTTTATGCAACAGCCGGGTGCCGCTTGGGGATTGATGGGATTAAATAACATTTTTCGTTATTTAAAGATTAAATACTATTGTGATTAAGACCTCATACTGAAACGGTTTAATTAATTATGGTTTAATTTCAGAATTAAGTAATAATAAAAATATACAATGGATATGCTGAAAAATTTCCCCAGTCTTATACATTGCAAAAGAAAGACAAATAACATTGTATACTTTTTCATTGTGTAATTTTTAAGTACTTATATTTGACTTACATGTTTAGTCGGTTGTAAGTTGCATATCACCAGTTTTCCACCATATTTCACTGTTTCCACAGGCAAATTACCACTTGGCACAATTTGCAGTGTTGTTCCTAGGCATATACTCAAGTCTGATATACTGGAAAAATATATACATACACCATTTTATAAGTACTAGTCATAGAGAAAATATACATTCCTTAGTCTATGGTACTAGGAAACAACATAGAAATAATAACATAATATCTTAGCATGTTTAATACTGTGTGAGTCATATGCCTCACAAGATGTCATCTAAAGTAATAAAGTAGTTAAATAAAATCGGCCAAGTGCAAGTCGGACTCGCGCACGAAGGGTTCCGTACCGGTATAGAGCGAAAGTAGACAAAAAATTTTGTTTTTTGTACGGGAGCCCCCCTTAAATATTTACTTTGTTTTAATTTTATTATTAATTACTAAAGTACAAATATAACTAAGGATTTTGTGAAAATTTCAAGTGCCTAGCTGTTACCATTATTGATGACAAGCAAAAAAGGCCAAAAAAATCATGTTTCTTGTATGGGAGACCCCTTTAAATATTAACTTTATTTTATTTTCAGTATTTGTTGTTATAGCGGCAACAGATATACACAATCTGTGAAAATTTCAGAAGTCTAGCTATAGCGGTTCTTGAGTTACAGCCTGGAGACAGACGGACGGACAGACATCGAAGTCTCAGTAATAGGGTCCCGTTTTTACCCTTTGGGTACGGAACCCTAAAAATGAAGTAGCTAACAGAAATACTGAAACGCATCTACATTCTGAGTCAGTCTATGATAAAAAAATAAATGATGATTAAAAAGTCTGTTATAAAAAGGCTCTTTAGTGCTTAGTGATATTTCAATTACATTATTTATACAAGCTTTAAAATCCATTACCTTGAATGCCACTCTGACATCAGAAGATCATTCTCAGGTAAGCTGTGTTCCCAGTCTAGGACTCCATCATACAACCGTCCTCTACATGGTCTCCCACCACTGTAGCCCGCTGCGCATTGGACACCACTGCATTTCTTCCCCACTGTCTCAACAGGAGAACTTCTTACAAACTGCCTGAAAATTGAGTGGAAAATACACTAATATTATAAACATGATTGTATGATGATGTACAGATGTATGCATGTATTTTATATCCATTGCTACATTTTGAGGGAATTTATATTTTCAGGTATAAGGTAAACCATGGTCATCCTGAGTATTAGACACAATACCAATTAAATAATTTTTGGGTAGTAAAAAAAAACATGATTTGGTAGCATAAATAAACAAAAATACCACTAGAGAATGATATAGGCTAGAAGTGCAACATTTAGCAAATAATTACCTTTTACACAGATTACATTCATCCACAAACATGTTTCCATGGAGTTCAGCCAGGTATTTCCTTGGGAGACCTGACTTGAGGTGCAAGCCATCAATGTTCTGACTCACTACATACTGGACTTTATTCTCTTCTACCAGTTTCTTTATGATCATGTGTGTCTTTGTAGGCTTTGCATCTGTAAAAGAAATGTTAACTGAGGGCTTTTTACCCTTTTTCTCCAACGTCCATACTCCATTTGGCCCTCTGAAATTGAAAAGGCATGTAAACAAATACATCTCTTTTGCCTGTTTCTAAAGTTTTTTGAGTTTTTACTAGGAATAGAAGCACTTCTGATTGGCTAACATCAAAATATGAACCAATCACCAATGATGTTGAACAGATCAACTCCTGTAAAAACGCCAGAAACCTGGCATGATTCTCTTCATATTCTAGATATACATGCTCTTTGTTTCAGAGAATATTTAACAGCTCTTAGCAATTGAGGAGCCGGTGAACAAAATCTGACAAGTCCACCGGAGTGCGAAAGTATATTTTTTTCGAATCGTCTTCTCTTGACCCATCTGCGTCAATCCCTGTTAATATTTTCAATCAAAACCGGTTAAAAGTAAATTTTCAAACAAAACCGGATAAGTTCAGTAGTAGTTGTAGTAGTAGTAGTAGTAGTAGTTGATAGTAGTTTTTTAGCCACTGTGTAAATCTTTTTCTCGCGGACTTATCCGGTTTTGTTCGCCAGCTCCTCAATTATGGCCTTAATAAGCTAACTTATGTAAAAACATATTTTTAAGTGATGTTTCTTACCTGAAATCTGGAATGCCCGCAGAAGTGCTTATACCTGCACCAGTATGGACTACTGTGTGTTTACTGTTTTTGATCAGATCTGCTAGAATCTTGCATTTCTCGTTCAGTTTGTCAAGGGTTTCAAATTTCTGGAAGATGTTTTATTATAGCGTTAGAAATTAAAATATAACAAAAGTTAAGTCTACTTATACACAAAAGAAAATGAAGTTACTGAAAGTTACCTCTGGGGCACCAAGTATGCCTTTATGCTCGTATGGAGACAGGCCTTCTGCATAATTACAAGACATTATTTTAATATTGTGGTAATTTTTTTTGTATTCAAATTGGTGTTGGGCATATGTTGGGCCGGTTTTAGTTTTACTTAGAAAATAAAGTGTGAAAAATATTCTTGGAAAGTCTTATATGATTTATTGGAAAGCTGCTAAATAGCACGATTTGTACCTATTTGAAACTTAGTTTAGATAAAATTAATTAATAAAAACTAATTCGGTACACAAATCCATAATGAATTTTACAACTTCTTCTTCTTTTATTTACAACCTTACTATCTTTTTGCCAATGCAGGTTTTATCTAGTTTTTCTTGTGATTATTTCTTGGTCATATTATAATAAATAACCATTTCATCCATTGAGATTTCATCTCGACCCTTTGGTTTTTATTAAATTTTTTAAATTATTTATAATAAAATATACGTAGGGTAAAATACCAGTCATTGGAATTTTTCTTACTAGTGCTTTTACGGTATTATTTTCTGCTGTTCATATTTTAGTTTAGTACCGTAATCCGTAAGCACTAGTCATTAGACAGCACAGATTAGGGTATATATTATAGTGGATTGGACAGCTAAGGTTTTTTTTTACAGAAATAGCTGTAAAAAATAAATACTTCGCATGAAATACAAATAGATATTATATTTGTGTTCATAAATTATCTAACTTAAGATATGCAAACATAAAAATGGATGGATTTTCAGTTTATATTGATTTTTTGGTAAAAACTGAATAGTAGGTAAAACACAGTCATGGGACAGAATTTCAGTAGTTGGACTCCCAAAACCAGATATTGGACAAGCAAAGTTTGATTGAAATTTGGTTAAAATAGGTATTGTAAGTAGGAAACATTATACATAGAGTTTCCGCGAATAGTTGTAATAGCGAATAGTCGAATACCGATTAATCGCCATTCCCTATGGCGAATAGTCGAATAATTCGCTATTATTATTCGACATTAACAAAGGCTTAAAGGAATATAAAAAATTATAAAATAGGTTATTTGTTATCGAATATACCTATCACACTTGTAGAGTAATTTATTTTTAACCTACTGTAATCTAATTTTTTTCGAAGGTTATAAGAAAAGAAAATGAAGTTATGAAATCAGTGTCACATTCTGATATAATACTGATATGTGACGTTATCTGGGAAAAGGGACCTTGTTGTCGGTTCTAGTTTCCGAGATAATCGCCTTTAAAGTAAAACGTCGAAAAAAATATTTTTTTCTTTTTTTGCTCCATATTAATAAACAGACTCTAAATTTTGATATAACAAAGACACAGGCTTTAAAATCGATTTTTTATAGGTTAAAATTGAACCTAAAGTTTAGTAAAAAAGGGACCTTATTGTCGGTGCTGCAGCCGAGAGTCGATTGCGGCTTTCTGTCGGAACGGTATCGGGTTAAAAGACTTTGACCAGTGGTCCCCAACCTTTTTTTCATACGGGCCACAAATATCTTTTGGTCTTGGTGTCGCGGGCCGCAGCCCGCAACAAAATTTTTTTAGGGTTAAAAAACAACTTTCTTCAAAATTAATGATTTAAAAGTGGAAAAAATTTCACGACTACATTATTTTGCTGGTGGGCGTGAATTTCAAAATAGTTTAACATCACGTGGGCCACAGTGCACAGATACGCTACGGGTTGGGGATAGCTGACTTCAAGACGGTACTAGTGACTAGTCGGCGAGACGCGGTGGCGCGGGCGGCGTGTATCAAAGGATTTGTCGTCTCTTTCTGATTCGTGGCGTCGGTTCTGCCCACTCGCTCACTCGCTGCGTACCCGCCTATTAATTCGTTTTTTCGTTACTCGTCAAGTCGTCAGTGCGTCAGTTGGTGTTCGAGCTTGTGTTTGTTTAGACGTGCAGATACTGTTGGCGCTGTTTATTTTGGATCGAAGAGCCTTTAAGAAATGGATTTTTCTAATGGAAGGCGTAAGTTAAGTATGTAAATACTACTATGAAGTTGCTTTTATAATATCATTCAACTTGATTTGTATACAATTTGAATTTCTACTTTTTTACGATTATTATCGAATTGTAATAATAGACTGTCTACATGGCAATTCGGCGATAATGGCAAATCGGTCATAATCGTCTTAACTGGACACATAATATTATGTGGCCAGTTACGACAATTTACCCTAATTGGTTTATTTAGAGGTTGACCGCCCGTTGATTTATCATTAAATATTGTATAAATTGAGAGACAAATTATAATTAGTTGTTACAACTACGAAATTAGTAGTATTTTTGTATCTTCTTTTAACTTTATTACTAAAAATGTAACGACCGACATTAAGGTCCCTTTAAATATATTTTATAATAACTAAGAGAAATTGCATGTTTTGGTACACGTCTTGTTACTAAAGGATAATTAAAGTTATTTTAAAAATAAGAACCTCAATGTTAATCAAAATTTATATTCATTTTTATGTGATATCACTAAATTTTTAATCACCGACACAATAAGGTCCCTTTTATAAAATGTTTTGTGTTAGTACCAGCTTTTCACTAAACTTTAACTTGAAGTTTAAGACTGAAAAAAGTTACTTTTTTAATAGAACTTTATATATAGCTTGGCAAAGAAGAGTCTGACGCGGTGACAGCTGGAACTAAGAGTTTTTATTTATGATAACACTACATTACTTGTCAACTCTAGTATATATTGTGTCAAAAGTGAAGCGTAGTGTTGCCTATATTTGAAGAAAAGCGCCCTCATTTAATCCACACTCTTCTTTGCCAAGCTGTATTTGATCTCATTTGACTATATAACATATAAGCATAGTAAATATATTTTTTTGTTGATTTTGACTGATTAATAACATTAGTGAAGCACAATGTTTCATTTGTTCAAATATTTTTTTATATAATAAACAATGTCGTTTAATATTGAAGTCGTTTTTATTTAGTAAAAACTTACCCGTTTTATATTATTCTTTCATATAATACTATAGAAAACATACTATAAATGAAATATTTAGTAAAAACCATCTTGGGCATTTTCATTACATCATGCACTTTGGCGTGGTAAAAAACGGGAATAAGGCTATAAAATTATATAATTGAAGTTAAAATCTAAAATACTATATAATGTACTTCTCAAAAAACATAGTATCTATGTAACTTCCCACAATAACATACTTTTTTTGGGTTTCGAAGTTTGAATGCGATTTTCTTAATATCACCTTTTACGACTTTCGAGTTTCAACACTTTTTAAAAAAATATTTGCCAGGCCTACACGCATGTTATTTACATGGTTCGATAGCTTATTAAATGTAGATTATGGGGATGCTAATAACTCAATACCGACAATGAGGTCCCTTCACGCTGATAACGTCACATATTACATTTTTAAATGCTGGCAACTCATTATACGTTATAACTTATATACCTACCTATTTTACGGGGAATACCCGTAAACCCAGCATTTAATTCCTACTTTAGGTGATTTCCCGCTCAACTGATTTCGCTTGTGTTTAGGCTGACTTTTAGAAAAACTGTTTTTTTTTACACCACAATCTGCCCCTTTTGGATTTTAAATATTAATTAAAAACTTAACTTTTACTTGACTGATTTTTGTATGACTGTATTTAATATTAATGATAAATGATAATAATTAATATTAAACTTAGTATGTTTTGTTTTTTAAGAAAAAATAAAGTGATTATTTAAGCTTATAGTTTTTTCATCAAAAGTTTATTTTAGAGAACTATTCGCCGAATGTCGAATAATACACATTATTATTCGGTATTCGACGAATAGCAAAAAAATGTCGAATAATGCCGAATAATAGCAACTATTCGCGGCAACTCTAATTATAAATAATTGTTGTTTTCTCATATAGTTTTATTAATTATTACAAAATAAGGTATTTTAAACTAAATATTTAACAAAAAATGACTTGAAAAAATTAAAATTCTTACCAATATTACAAAGTATTATTGTAACATGTCCATACTAATATTATAACTTTATAAGTGTGAATGTCTGTTCGTCTGTCTGTCTGTAAATTACTACTTCACGCCCAAACCACTGAACGGATTTTGCAAATATTGGTATGGAGACACTTTGAGTCCCGGGAAAGGAAAAATAGTTCGTTTTATCTCGGAAAAATGTATGGTATCCACTCGATAAACGGACTTTGACACAATGGAGTTACGGCTGTCATCTATTAATATTATAGATGTGAAAGGGTGTCCGTCTGTTTCTTTATCTGTATGTCTGTATATTACCTTGTTCAGGTAGAACGTAACTCAAATATTTAAAGATTTCAGATTGTCCTCATCGAGTCAATTGGCATACTCAGACAATATTTCAATATGGAGCACAATGCAGAGCAGCTCATTTGCCTATCGGCTATCGCTGTGGCCATACTCTACTTTCAGGAGGGAGTTGGGCTTGTCTTGCCATGCACGTAACCATTGTGCGCTAACAATATCTTTTGATATGAAATAGATCCCACAGGTTGCACATGTTCTTAAAATTGGATTATACTGATGGGTAGCAAAAATTTTATGGCATTTGTTTAGTTTAAATCATTATACAGAAAGTCGAGGGATTTCATGAAATAAAAACTAAAGGCTTGCCATTGCCTACTTCGGAAACAAAAATAATAAGTAACCGCGTACTACACAATCCAGGGATTTCCTAATAAAACATATACGAAAAGGGTAGCTGATTTTGAAAATTCTAATTCCTTTATGAAAACGAAAAAAACTTAACGCGTTGTTTAAATATTAGCCCTTGTGCAACGCACCGTAGCATTTTACAAGACCCCCAAATTGTGTTACGTTCCCTTATTCATTCCATATAACTACCGTCAACAAATAGATTCTTAAAGTATTCAGAAGACACGTCAAGTCAGCTGCAAATCAACTTTCGTAATGAATAATACTCTCATCTTTCGAATATATTAAGTAGATCAGTATTATTTCATCTAATAACTTGTCCAATAACGGTTTTTCAGCACTTTGACATACCAGTTATTGGACAGGCTAAAAAAAAAAACAACTGTACAAAACATACGTAATAGATTGTTATTTATACAATAACCGTTTATAATAACATATGTACAACGTTTATCATAAAAAATATTATTATAGGTCTACCAGAATCTGATGGCAATTTTTGACAGCAGATTTTCATAAAATATCCTTGATCATTGGATAATTTTTTATATTTGCATGTTTAACACACAGAATCAGTCGCTATAAGAAAAAAAAAGGATCAAAATGTTTTATTCCAATTACCCCAGTTGCTAGAGTCAATTTATTTTCTCACTTTTTGCCATCAGATTCTGGTAGACCTATAAAACTTTAGCATGTTTCTTATTTTTTTATTTTTATTTGCAAAACCAAGGCGCATGCGATGACCATGACGACAAAAAGATGTTTTAATTTGGTTACACCGTAACCTGATAAAAAATAGAGTTTTTTTTTTGACGTAACTAATATTGAAGGCATTCGTCTTCAATATTAGTTACGTCGTATAAAAACCACAAACTTTTATTTTTACGATCAAAGTATCAAGTGTCCCACTACTGAAAAATTCGAATGACTGGTATTTCACCCTATTATAGCTTGGCAAAGAAGAGTGTGGATTAAATGAGGGCGCTTTTCTTTAATACAGGCAACCCTACGCTTCGCTTTTGACACAATATATACTAGAGTTGACAAGTAATGTAGTGTTGTCATAAATAAAAACTCTTAGTTCCAGCTGTCACCGCATCAGACTCTTCTTTGCCAAGCTGTACTTTCGTATTTTACTGATCATGTAAAGGTGGCACTTCACATGGCTATTGGTATTTGCTATTGGTTATTTGTTGCATTAAGCAAAATTATTGACGTATACACAAACAAGCAAATAAAGGCAAATACGGCCTTTCACACATGGACGTCAAATACTAAACTTTTACTTGATTTTGTTTACTTGCCTATTTGACTCTTTTTGATGTGCGTCAAAAACCGACAAAGGTACGGATACGTGTATTTGGTATTGGTCATATTTGTCAAATAGGCAAATAAGGCCAATACTTTGTCAAACATACCGTATACGCATGGTGATTGTTTGGCAAATACATCAAATACGCAAATACAAATAGCCATGTGAAGTGCCACCATAAAAAAACAAATGTAATTTGGCAAATTGGCGTTTTTTTTTTATGAAATAAGGGGGCAAACGAGCAAACGGGTCACCTGATGGAAAGCAACTTCCGTCGCCCATGGACACTCGCAGCATCAGAAGAGCTGCAGGTGCGTTGCCGGCCTTTTAAGAGGGAATAGGGTAATAAGGGAGGGTAGGGATGGGAAGGGATGGGAATAGGGTAGGGGATTGGGCCTCCGGTAAACTCACTCACTCGGCGAAACACAGCGCAAGCGCTGTTTCACGCCGGTTTTCTGTGAGAACGTGGTATTTCTCCGGTCGAGCCGGCCCATTCGTGCCGAAGCATGGCTCTCCCACGTATTTTTCCCACGTTTTGGGAAGTTTTGCCTGGAATGTGAAAGAGTGATGTTGTGTTTTTGTATTAATTTCCTAAAATTGTGTTAGATGGGTTTTTAATGTGTAATATTGGTAGGATATTAACCATTAGATATTCGTTATCGTGCACAAGTGTAGGAAAGTGATGCAATATCCAGAAACGTGCTATTTTGTGTTCCCTCCAAAACTCCATCGAAAGTTTCAGTAAAGCGTCTACCACTTTACTGAATCGACCGACTTGACTTCTTGACTGTATTGACTTTGACTAGACTTTCGACCTGACAAGTGACAATATGTTTTCCCGCCATATTAAAGCGTCTCCCAGACAGATGCGGCCTGCGGTTGCGGTGGCGGTCAGTTGAATGGCTTGGCCGCGTGGCCGCGTGTGTCTGTGTCGTTCTTAGAACTCTCAAGTCATCCAACTGACCGCCACCGCTACCGCCACCGCAGGCCGCGTCTGTCTGGGAGACGCTTTATACCCGACACTGGCCATGGTTTTTTTTTTTTTTTATTATTATTTTATTTTACGGGCCTGGATTCTAGTCCTTTTAGCCCAGTCGTATATAATTTTCGGCATCGTTTTTCTATTTCGTCAGGTCCAAAGTCTAGTCAAAGTCTAAGTAAAAGTCAAAGAGTCAAGTCGGTCGATTCAATAAAGTGGTAGACGCTTTACTGAAACTTTCGATGGAGTTTTGGAGGGAACACAAAATAGCACTTTCTGGATGTTGCATCACTTTCCTACACTTGTGCATGATAACGAATATCTAATGGTTAATATCCTACCAATATTACACATTAAAAACCCACTTAACACAATTTTAGGAAAATAATACAAAAACACAACAACACTCTTTCACATTCCCAGCAAAACTCACTGGCCATGGTTAAATAGCCGAATTGCCATAATCAGAAAAAAAAAATTGGCGTTGTGTCAAGCTGACACAGTGACACAGCCTGTGGACCAATGGTCTGTCTAGTGTCTACAATATATACTCTAGTCTGTGCAATGGTCTGTGCTGTGAACACAGCCCAGTCACAGGAGTCAGGACACTGTCAAATCAGTTGTCAAACGTAAGCTAAAAAATAAAAATCTAGCTGTTTTGAGTTTTTGATTTTGGTGTAAATTAATTACTTCGTAGTAAAAGTTTAAAAGGTTTTTACGTGTCTCAAAATATAAAAATTCAGTTATGAATCGTAGACGAGCTCATGAAGAGGAAGATGGCTACGGTTCGTATATAAAACTCGTCTTTTAGGTTACAATTGTTTGGCTTTACAATCGGATCACCAATAAATATTTTTCTTTTCCAGAACGGCTACATAGAAAAAGACGTCGTGTATCTGAAAATCAAGAGATCGAGGACAGATTGGAGTCGCTTATTCTTAGAGTGGGTGAGAAGAGTAGCTCCAGCTTAGAAAGTAACTTAGAGGGTCTAGCCAGCGTCCTGGAAGCTGATTTGAGTACGTTTCGTGGCAAGATACTTCGTATTTTAACCGACTGTGCCATTCGGATGCCCGAAAAGTGCACCATTTATGCCACGCTAGTCGGTCTGCTCAACGCCAAGAATTACAATTTTGGCGGTGAATTTGTCGACTACATAGTGAAGACGTTCAAAGAAAATCTCAAATCCAGCAAGTGGAACGCCGCACGATATTGCTTGAGGTTCATTTCAGATTTGGTAAACTGTCATGTGCTAGCAGCTTCGTCTCTTCTGACCTTGTTGGAGACTCTAGTTGATTGTGCAAATGAAGACAGCGTGCCACAAGTGCGTAGGGATTGGTTCGTATTCGCAGTTCTATCCACTCTTCCTTGGGTGGGTAGAGAATTATATGAAAAGAAGGAATCTCAGTTGGACCACTTGCTCGTTACTATTGAAGTTTTCCTAAACAAGCGCAGCAAAAAGCACTGGCCAGCACTTAAAGTGTGGTCCTCAGATTCTCCCCATCTGCAGGAGGAATATTTGGACTGCCTGTGGGCTCAAATAAAGAAGCTGAGGCAAGACAACTGGTCTGAAAAACACATCCCTCGTCCGTATCTTGCTTTTGACTCGATCCTCTGTGAAGCTTTGCAACACACATTACCAACTATTCAGGTAATTTAAAACAGTTTTAACCCTATGTCTGCATACTTTGAAAATTTAAAAATAAAAAAAATTTAGGTGCATAACATAACATCACTGTCAATCTGCTCACATTTATTGGCAGCTTTATTTTTATGTCTTACTGTTTTAGCCTCCCCCTCACAATGATGGAGATGTATACCCAATGCCGAGAGTGGTATTCCGGATGTTTGACTACACCGACTGTCCAGATGGCCCGGTCCTACCTGGAGCTCATTCAATCGAGAGATTCCTCATTGAAGAGCATCTTCATAATATAATAGAAGCCTACCACCTGGAAAGGAAAGAGTGTGCAGCCCAGCTTCTATGCTTTCCGTACAAAGCCAAGATACCATTAGAATACTGTATTGTGGAGGTCATTTTTGCGGAGCTGTTCAATTTGCCACGGCCAAGATATCTTGAGATTTGTTACGGCTCAATACTCATTGAGCTGTGTAAGCTGCAACCATCCAGCATGCCACAGGTGTTGGCTCAAGCTACTGAAATCTTGTTCATGAGAATTGATTCAATGAATGTAGCTTGCTTTGATAGGTAAGTTCCTTGTAAAGTTTGTTAGCTTATAATATACTCAAAACCATTGCTTTTGTATGAAAATGTAAATTACTTTAATAAACATTGATTGTAATGATGTAGATTACTGTAATATTATTATTAAATATTATATCTTCTTTATAATGTACTGTCATGACTTCTTTATAATGTACTGACCTCTGTGGCTCAGTTGGTGGGCTGTTGGTAGCTCAAGCCGGGGGTCGTGGGTTCAAATCCCGCCGACGGAACAAAAAGTTTTCAAAAGTTCCTGGGTCATGGATGAGTATTAAATATGTGTATCATATAATATAAATCTTAAATATATGTATAGTATAAAATTAATAAATATATTTCCGTTGTCTGGTACCCGTAACACAAGTCCTTCAGGTACTTAGGAAGGGGGCCAGACTGACGTGGCGTGAAGCGTCCATAGATATTATTATTATTATTATTGTCATAATTCTATATTATTGTTTCATTTTTCAGGTTTGTGAATTGGTTCTCGTACCATCTGAGTAACTTCCAGTACCGCTGGTCATGGGAAGACTGGGAGGGTTGTGCTCAGCTGGATCCCGATCATCCGAAGCCCCGTTTCATTAAGGAGGTCCTCGGAAAGTGTCTGAGGTGAGCATTCATATTATAAACCACTAGCAATGTATTATAATATGTGTTACATTATGAATAATACAATTTGGCTTGAACAATATGAATCAAAATAATATGCAAAAGAAGAATATGTTCACACTCCACAAAACATCTCTGTCTGGCAAAGTCAAGTATTAAAATATATGCAGTGTTATATGTATAAAAATATTGTATTTTTGTTTTTAGGTTGTCTTACCACCAACGCATAAAGGACATGATTCCTGAATCCCTGGCTGCTTTTGTACCACCTAAACCTGAACCTATTTACAAGTACTCAATGGAAGGCGCAGGTAAGAAAATAACATTTATAATAAATACCTTTATTATATAAAACTATTGACTTATTCTAAATTTAAAAATATTTACATAAAGTACAAGAAAAATTTCAAAACTTAATGGCAAAGCAAAGCATTATGTTGTAGAGTTTTTAAGCAGCCACACCATTCGTTAAAGCATTTTGCGTCTTTTAGGTGACTAATCATTGCTTAAAAATATAAATTGTGAGTATTTCTTGTTGCCATTAAATTAGGTTGTCCATATGTAAAAGAGTATTTGTTTCATTTGACTCTGAGGCATTCCCAATGTAAATTTTGGGCTTAGGAAATGTTTTAAAATGTAATAAAATTATCAAATATTATAAATATTTTAAATGCCACTTTGATGCTATTTCTTTCTATTTTTATACTAGTAGGTCTAAGAAGCTAAAAGGTTTTTCAGATTTTGACTTACTCTGTCTGGGAGGAGTGCTAGTGTTTTCTTCAGCGTCATAACTATCATCATCGTCTTCACCATCCTCGGTGTCTCTATCTTCTATGTCCTCAAACTCTTTATCATCATCACCGTAATGATCATCGAAGGTAGCTTCCGGTCCTGAGAAAGGTTCGTCCGGTTTGTCATTCAATATGTCAAAAAAGTCTTTCAAATCATCATCCATTTTCTGGTACTGCCCGTGGTTAATGCTCGCCTGACCCACTAATTCGGATCTGGCTTTTGTATCATTGCCAATATCGTTATCAAAGTTGAATTTTAAAATTTCAGATAGTATATCGTCGGTGCCCATTTCAGATGTGGTAGGTAGTGCTGTCGTTGCTACGTCATTGTTTTCAGCTTCTGGATTACTTTTCTTTTTCTTACACTTCTTTGGTAGCTGCGATGCTGTGTTTGTGCTCGTTGTTTCTTCACTCTCACTCGTCACTTCGTTGGTTTTGTCACTCGCCCAGGTGGTCGTTTCACTGTAATATTCATTATCTTCCGACTCGTCGGAGCTGGTGGATGATTCGTCCTCCTCAAAGTCGTTTTCTGCCTCCGATCGCTCTAGCGGTATGACGCTGTTGCTTTCGTACGCGTCGTAATTTGTACTCGTTTCTGCTGCATTTGTTTGCGTGCTGGGCGCCTCTTTTTCCACATTGCGGGGTGTCGTAGACGAGTAGCCCTGGAAGTTGGACCCCTTTCTTCTATGAGACATGGAGGCCGCAGACGGTGTAGCCGGTGTCGTGTTGTTCTTTTGGATGCCAATCACGCTCCATCTGTCGTGTTTGACCGATGTCCCTTTTATTAGTAGGGTCGACTGACGGAATCTATTTCTATTTCTTGGGAGCGTTGTCGTTGACGATGACTTCCTTTCCGTTGTTGTTACTGGTCTAGCAGTTGTTGAAGGTTTGGTAGTTGTGGTTGTTGTTGTGGGAGCCTTTGTTGTTGTCGTCGTTGAGGTTGTGGAGGTGCTGGTTGTACTTGTGGTCGTCGACGTTGTTTTGTTTCTTTGTCCCGTTGGAGCTGAACTTGCCTGTGGCGTTAAATCAGTTTTTCTGACGGGGCTCTCTGTCGATCTGTAAGTTATTCTTGGTGTTGCCGTTGTGGTCGTTGAAGAGGTTGTGATTCTTTTGTGTTTCCTTACTTTCTCCGGCTTGGTGAACGTAGGTGGAGGACGCGTACGCTTTCTGGGTTTAGGTGAAGTGGGTGCGGAGGTAGTTTCTGGTTGTACTGTTTGTGTAGTCGTAATTTTGTCGATTACTTCCAGGGACGACGTCGAAAGCGATGAAGTTTCTTCCGTGCTACTGTGTCCTACTGTGCTAATTACGATATCCTTTTCTAATTGTGATGACATTGGTGTTGTTTTTGTAAAGGAATTCAGTACGTTAGTCCAATAAATAGCATCCATATCTTCCTCGGGTACAGCCTGTGCCGTTATTATGTCTGGCATGGCGGTGGATGAAACTCGCTTTGAAGAGCTATGCTTTTTCGAGGGCTTTTTTCCCTGTGTTGGTTTTCTGTGTTTCTGTTCTGGTTTTTTGTTTAATCCTATTTCGTCTGAGAAACTGCTACTCGCGTTATGTGCAATGTTTATGGGCCTAAATGCGCTGTCAGTAAAGGAATCTTCGTCAATAATCATGTGATCGTGTAATTGAGGGCTAGGTCTGAAATCAATCGGTCTATTTTTGTGGCCTTTCGTGTGAACTAGTTTCAGCGGGGGCAATGGCTTAAACGGTTTCTTGTCCATCGTAACGAACACGCCCGGAGGGGCATTGTATACTGGAGGTCTCACATGATCGGTAAAGTAACTCACTTTAGTCGACGTCGGCTTGAATCTGTTGCTGCTATGTGATGTAAAATCGGACAAGTTTGTCACGTTTTCTAGACTCTCGTATGATGCGGCACTTGTGGTTTCGCTCGAAAGAGGTGGCAAAGGAGTAGGGAGGACCGCCGGTCGCGTGGTTTTAACCGTCGAATACGGCTCGACTCTTCGATCATGAGTACTCTGATAGTTGTGGCCGTTGTATGTAGCCGGGGGAGTCACATCAAAGTGTTGATATGGTTGCTGGGGCTGAGGCGATGGATACTGTTGCTGAGGAGGCTGGTACTGGTGCTGGGGCTGATGATACTGTTGGTGGTGTTGTTGCTGCTGAATTGTACTTGGTGGACCGTAAGGAGGTCGGCCGAAATTGGACTGTGGTGGTCTGTAACGGTGAGGAGGATTAACCTGTTGATGTTGATCAGATGATGCGCCAACGTATCCAACTTTTGCGTGTTGGCCATAAGGTTGTGGTTTGTATTTAGGTGCAGGTTGTTCGTAAGACCTTTCATCGTCATCCGAGAACAGCGACGAGAATATTCTGTCCAATGCACCGAAGTGTTGCCTTTTGGTTTGCTGTTGCTGCGGAAGTATGTTCTTGTGGAACCAAATCGCTCGGGCAGGTCTCGGCGTGTGCTGCGGTGCTGGAGATCTGTTAATATCGTATGCTCTGTTCGATCCGACGAACGGACTGGGGCTCTCCCTTACCGTAAACGTCCTCACTGGAGTTTCGTAGGGTTTCCTTTTCTTGAGGGGTGGCTGCGATATAACAGAGAAAGTTAACTCGTAGTGATATTTACCTGGGGATATTTCCTGGTCCCTCTGTCTTACGCGTTTGACAGACCATATAGCTTTAACGCCTTGCATACAGTTCTCCAGATTGCATTTATCCTGCGATTTGTCGTCCTCAGCGAAACGGAAGCCGTCCTTTTCTTCCAGCAGCCTTCCTTTGGCCATAACGGTTACGTCTCCAACCACGGTCGGTTCCTCCGCCTTGATCCTATCGAATGGGGCGGTTTTGATCTTCTCCCAGAGGTTGTGGTCGTCGACCTCCTTGGAGACGGGTTTGAAGTTTTCAGTGGAGGAGACATCTCCTTTTGCAATGAGCTGGTCTATCTTGTCTCGGACCAGGGTGAGGTAGACGCTGTGTCGGAGGGCATCCTCCCAGTAGTGGGCGGGGACTGCGGCTACTGTGGGCGGCGCCTCGGTCCGGAAAGTTTCGTGTAGTGTGGTCGCTCGTCCTTGTCGTCGGTCGTGCCAGTCAGTGAGTGGAATCGGTGTAGGCCTGAAGTCATACTGCGCACCGTTTCCTTTGTGTATCTGAAATGTGTAAAATTTCCTGTTAGCTGCGTTTTCATTTTTACATTCAAGTTTAATTCTTTATTATCGTTGGGACTAATGCCTGTTTTCAGCAACTGCCCTCTAGCACTAAGTTTTCTCAGTCGTTTAGTATCTTGTATCGCCCAAGACAAAAAATATGTCTTTACCTTCACCTATCTTTAAAATTAGGAGGCGGTGGGCGAAATCAGGTATAAGCAATTATCAAAACAAGTTGGGCACCGCCCACGGCCTCGCGGTCTAAAGGGCCTCGCGCCCCTTGGACCACGAGGTTTTTTTTAAGGATTTACGAGTTTTGATACTCAAATACATAATATTCAGAAATAAAAAGTTTTATAAATAAAAGTTTGAGTATCAAAAATTCTTTCTCTCAACAAATCCGTCCTCTTGCGTCATCTATCAGGAGGCCTCGCAAAATATATTTTAGGGGGCCTCGCAAAATATATCTTGCCCACATCAAATTTAGGTCTTGCCCCGCCACTGGCCCCCCCCTATCCGTATGTCTACTACAATCGGACCTTTACTCTTCTGGTGCCCCCTCAGACGTGATGCCCTAGGCAATTGCTTAATTTGATTAAGGGTTAATCCGTCACTGATTATGGCTGACTATAATTTAGGGGCGAGTATAGAATTTGCATGTCCGACCAATTTTAACAATGTTAATCATAATTTGGTCGTTATTAATGCGCTCGAAAGTAAAATAGCGTATATCGGGAAAGTGCGCCAGTCGCGTGCACACCTCGCGTGCGGCTCCTCTGTATGAGTTTCCACATGACTAATACAAATATAGTTTTAAATCTCTCTCGTTAATATGTTGTTGGAATATCTTAGGTAAATTCTAATTGTCAGCACTTGTAAGGCGATGTGGGTGAAAGAATATGACGGAAAGTGTTATGTATACTTTCAATTGTTTTCTGCTCTCGGTAGAGTCCATCTCTATCAGATGTAATGGTGTTTCAATTACTTAATTTATTCATGAATTAAATATATCACAGCAATATATTACTTACATTATTTAAAAATCATGCCATTAGATTTGTTTGGCTTCAGTTTTTATCTTTACCTTTACTTTACTTTTATTTTTTCAATTCCTTTCCTAATTAAATACATTTTAGAATTTTAATAGTTAAGATTACATACTTTTTTTCTCGATTTCAACCCAATACTCTCAATTATAAGTAGTTGTAACAACTGAACCGTCAGCGGTAACATTTTGTTAACATTAAAATTCGGCCTTACGCGTTGTTTTACAAGGCGTTTGATTTGGCTATGTTACGATATCGCTACGGTGCGTTCACAAGTAGTGTAGATCGTATCTCTCATTGACAATTAGATTCTTTTTATCGTTGCACATTTACGATTTACATAATTATTATGGATCTTTAATATATTATGTATTTTTTGCAATTATTGTGTAATATGTATTTTGCTTATTTGTCAATATTAAAAACATCAAGTCAGTTAAAAATATATGTATTGGTTTTTGAGAAAATATTGATTCTAGAAAGGTTTTGGTTATAAACTTATTCGACCCTTACCGATATAAAAGATTCTAAATTCGAAAATTCTTTCTGAGAAGGTCTGATATTTTAATATCAGGAATTCTTCAACGGAGGAAAGTACACTCTCTCCTTTCAAACTAGGAGGATTTTATTAAAACTAAGTGGATATAAGAAATTCTAAACAATTTGCTGATACATAGATTAGCTCTCTAAAGGAATCGATTCTCTAAAATTCTTAAATAAAAAAAGATCCCCTTACAAAAAAAATACTAAAGATAAAAAATAACTGGCTGTATTATTATAACATTGACCGAGCTCTAAAATTATGAATTTGATTAATTAGGTGCGCCTAGAGTTTCTCAAAGCACTTAAAGTTTATAACAATGATATTTAATTGTCAGCAATATGACGATATTGTTACCGATTGCTCCACATAGTTGGGAAAATCTCATCCCACAATGGTAACAGCGAGGTCAATGTTCTGGCGGTTTTTTTTAATCAATGATGTGTGACTAAAGCAATAACGCGCGTTATTCCTTGTACGTACGTGAATGCTTCGCTGAAATTCAGATTTCGAACGCGAGACGCATGCATGATGCAGGAATGCGTTTTCGTTTGGAATGTTTTTTATTTTTTTTTGTAAAAAAATAAAGTTTTGCCAGTCATTTTTTTTTTTTTTTTTAAGATTTGCCATATAAATGCCATTTAAATAATTAATTACGAAATTGGTGCCATATTAATAAACATTATTGTTTGAGGCTTAATAAAGGCTCATAATAATAATTATTATATGACGCGATTTTTTTCTTTACTTATGATATATAATATATTAGCCATTCAACTGTCACGAACTGTCACGCCATTTTCGAAAAAAATTCAATTTCTAATGGATTTTAGGGATATTCCTATCTCGCACTGTTTTTTTTTAATATCTTGGGATCTGCTGTTTAGAACACTATAATTTTTCCATCTAAAAGTATTTTTATAACCACGTAAAACACATAGCAATACTCACAACTAGTATAAAAAAACTGCATATAACTAGCGCGGATCTCATCTTAGCACACATTTCCACTCCGTTCGATTCGAAAGACGCGTGCGGCGCGGACGCAACCGCCGATACGTACTAAAGTAACCGCAACCGATCTTCGCAACCCGCAACACAACCCCACGCAACCACCCGGAAAACTTTTCAGTATAATCGACTATTGTTTATGTAAATAATGTTTTCACTATTACACATTTTTCTTAATTTTTTTCTATCGCTTTTTTACACGATTGAACTCGGTTGGGACAATTTATGCTCTCGTTAGTAATGTTAATTTGTTTTTTGTCAAGGATTACTTCATAGTTGTATGCATAATTGGCAAAGTTCGCATGCACTGTCAATGTTAACGATTAAAATTGTCGGCTAGAGTTCGAAATTTGAAATGTAGAGTCACGGAGCGCAGTATTAAACAAGGGGCAGGGTCCAGGGATGAATTGTTTTCGTTATTTGATATTAGGCAGGACAATTTTTTACTATATAGTATCATGTTTTATAGAATTTTGTGAAAATATTGCCAGTTTTCAAAGTTCTTTGGCAATTTAAAAGCCAGTTAGAGATAGAGTTTTAAGGAATTATATGGACTAGATGGCGCCCGCAATGTTATTGCGCCGATTTTTCTAGGATTAAAACTATGTGTCACTTATTAATTATTATGCTAGTAGACAGAAAGGACTCGGGAGTTCGGACAAAGTATTTTCATACCAAATTTTATTAAAAGCTATTCAGCGGTTTAGACGTGAAGGGGTAACAAACAGACAGATATATTTTCGCATTTTTTATACTGGAAGAGAACTGCGAAAAATGAGGAACTATTTTCTGATTATTGCCAAGCTATTCGTCATAAGCCTTATTGCCTTATTCTTTGAAACTTGCTAAGTATACAGGGTGTAACTAAACTAGGTGATAATACTTTAGGGTGTGTATCTGTCCCCTATATAGAGTACGCTGAGAAAGTACTGCGTAAGTAACTACATACTGAGTAAGCAGCACTGAAAGAAAAATAATAGTTTGTTATTATTTTTAGCAATATTCCGCGAAATAAACCTCAACCTTTAAGTAAATGATAGTGAGTGTACGCATAGGCATGCGTACAGCACCTCCCTCCTCTCCCACACTGCCTATGCGTACACTCGCATGCAAGAACCTGCAAACACCACCACCACACAAGGAATAATGTTGGCAAATCCGTGCAAGGCCCCTCACCACCATGCAGGTTGAAAACCTCAACGCGAGTTTCGCCCCAACACCGGAGCATCCTCAGGATGTGGAGTCTACGAACAACGTAAAATAATAAAAATAATAACAAAAATAATAACAACAATAATAACAAAAACGAAAAAAATGAAAAAATAATAATAACGAACTAAATTTTAAGCTATGGATTTCCGCATTCTGTTTCTAGTTAAGTACTTTACTTTTGTATGGGAAAATTCATGACGCTCGTGCACTCGCCCATACAAATTGAAAAAAAAAATTGCTCTTCCAGCGCTGCTACTTTCACAGTCAACTCTATATAAGGGACACATACACACCCTAAAGTATTATCACTTAGTTTTGTTACACCCTGTAGAACACCTCTCGAATGTCATATTGGCCATGTGCAATTTGTCGATGTTATCACAGTATAGTATAGACCAGAGGTTCCCAAACTTATTTTGTCTACCGCCCACTTTAAGAACAAATTATATTTTAGCGCCCCCATTGTTTCAATTTAAAATTCATCCTGATGAAATAAATCACCCCCCAAGCCTTTACACAACGCCCTCATTTTTTTTCTGGGTCCCACATCGCCCCCCTTCAGACCTTCAGCGCCCACAAGGGGGCGTTATCGCCCACTTTGGGAAAGGCTGGTATAGACGGTGTGTGATGGTGTGTGGCGTGAGGCAAGACTCAAGAGGATGTTGCGACGCCTCACAAATTACTTACACCATTGTTCCTTTAACTTTATATAATGATGTTATCTAAGATTATCAAGATTCGCCGGTTATGACAATGCTAGGAATGGATGTGTTTCCGTTAGTAATGATAGTTCCTTAGATGCAGGTGCGGTAAATCTAGGAAATTGCTATGGACTACTGCTGTGCCTTTTATTTCGATAAAATTTCAGGCTGCGAATGCGACTACTGAAACAATAATATGATCACAATAATTAGTTACATTCTAACAAAGTGAGAAATCGATCTTATGTTAGGCTTTTTTGACAAATGGCCGAGTATTTTTTCTTAGAAACACCAATTGCATTCTTTTTTGTAGTGGTTATCCAAAACTTTTACCCTTTCTTCTAAAATCTAGACATTCATCAACATTTGCCATCTCTCATAAAATCTATAGAAACATAAGTGCTACGTTCCTTTCCTTTTACTGCTGTTTTGTCTTTAACTACTATAAATTGTAGTACATGAAAACGCTAAAATGCTTCTGGTTGGCGAATGGTGGTCTCATTTATCCCTCGTTTTACCTAAAATATAACCAATTAACCATATTGCACATGAAAACGCTGAAACGCTTCTGGGTGAAACGTGTTCGTGTGCGAACCACCGCACTTTCCATCTCGTGGCCGGCGCGGCGGGCTGTTTTTCACGCGCCGACAACTTATGCGGAACGGTGTATTTGTGCATGCCATTCGGTGGTACTAGTAACAGGTATTGACAGTGGTAAAAAGTCGGGTAGGTGACCGGAGATGGGTAGGAAATAGTGGCGTAGAGTATAGTCTTCCATACAATATTGGTCTTGGCTAGCAGTGGGACGGCAATCACTGTAGGAAAGAACAGTTTTCTTTAAGGCCATCCCCCGAGCGAATGACCTGGACCATACATTTGACGCGTTGCCGAGATCGCACAAAAATCCTACTTTTTTTTACTTATCTTAGTTCAAAATTGATCTAAAAAAATTTTAAAACGGGGAATATGTAGTTAATGAAATTATCTATCTATTGTCGTGTTTTTCAAATAAACGTAATTTGTAAATACTAGGGAGATGCTGAAAGTATGCTTCAATTTTAATAAATTGGTATTACTTTGGAAGCTAATATCATGAGTATAATAAACAAAAATAGAAAATTAAAAACGGGGAAAGGAATGTTGATATACTGAAGATTATTGCTGTATTTTTATTATAAGTTTGTATCTTTCAAATTATGAGTTTATAAGGCTCTAAATACGGTAAATTACGGAATCTCCGTAGGGGAAGGGCCTTAAGTACATACGCTAATTTAATGTTCTGCTGTTATACTAATAAGTAACAATTATCAGAATGGTATTGATGTTATAAAAAGTTGAGTCACCGAAGATGAGTAGGTAGTAGTAGGTGGTGTGAACTGTCAGGTGTGGTTGTGTATGGAAGACTATTGGTCTAGGTAGTAACTAGTAGGACACCAATCAGTATAGGGGAGATCACTGAAATAATGAAGTACGTATGCAAATCTGTATGGATCTGAAGAGATTAAAACGAAGATCAAAATCTGATACACAAAAAATAGACCTATGCTATAATTGTAACCTATGTCCACCGTGTCGTGGCTCCGATTAAGATGAATCGATTTTGATGTTCTTCTTTAAGCTTTGTACTTACTAAGAATTTAATTTCGTTTCGCTGAATTCTATTACGAGATAACTGAACCAGCAAGTTCCAGCCGTGTCAACAATCAGCATATTCAATTCAGCCTCCGATATCTATGTAAATAAATTAAACTAAATGAAATATGTTCTACATATGTATTTCCTTATTACTTACTAAATTCGGCGAGTCCTACTTGATGCCACCGATTCGGGAACTAACCCGGCTAAGGGCTCCCACACATAACTGCGGATTCTCATCGCATCGCAAATAACTGCGTCAAAATTCATAATAAAAATGACATTACGAATTACGATGCGATGCGAATTCGTAGTTTTGTGCGGGAACCATTAAAGAACTGGCCGTAAGAAACTCGCACTCAGAGAACTCATGCAAAGTTGGCACTCGAGAGTGAATCTTCCAGTGATAATATACGTGAGATAACGGCGCCTTGCATCGCCAGTTTCATGATGTACCCGCCTTTCTCGGTGGATACTGTTAATTATGTTTGATCAAACTACCGCTGATCACGATTTCAATATGCAAAGTTTAATCATTCATATTTTTTATTGCTCTCATTAATGCAGTCTGCAGCGCTTTGGTTAAATGGTATAGACTGTCTTTGAAACACTAAAACATTATCTACGGCATTATAGATGCCGTAGATATAAGATATAACGTTTTAGTGTTATGCAAGACTATGCAAAGCCTTAAGTTTTCTTACGGTAGTAGAAATAACCAAAATCTTCTGCGCCTTCAAAAACCTTCTTACAACGTTCTTCAATGCTTTTGATTATATGTTGGAAACAATTACAACGAGCAACAGCTTAATATTGATAAAGTACAAATTGTTATAAATTCTACCTGTTATTTACTATGTACACATGTATTATTTCATAAAGTTAATATGTTCCGCTAGGTATATTAACTTTATGTATTATTTATAGATGTGATATCTTATCACTCAAAAATATTATTATACTTAATACTATATGACGGCCGCAACTCCGATGCGCCAAAATGCGTTTATCGCGCAGAAATCATATATTTTTTCCAGATAAAAAGTATCCTATGTCCTTTCCTGGGACTCAAAGAATCTTCATTTCAGCTAAATCGGTTCAGCGGTTTGGGCATGAAGAGGTTACAGACAAACAGATAGACAGACAGACACACTTTCGCATTTATAATATTAGTATGGATTACTTAACTTTTTACCATACTTTCCAGCGGCGCTCCCCGGCACAGAAGCTGCTCACAAGCTCGTAGTCTGCGTCCGCAACAAGTGCTCCCCTGAGGAAGCCCTCAACGTCCTCCGAGACCTTCCCAACCCCCTGCGCGAGGGGGACGCGGCTGCCCACGCCGCATACAACCCCCTGAAGATAGACGTCTTCGTCCAGACACTACTGAACCTGGGCAGCAAGAGCATATCTCACAGTTTCGCCGCTATATCCAAGTTTCATTATGTTTTTAAGGTGAGTGTTGAAGGCTGAACCCTTAATTCTTTTTAGAAATGGTGATACATAGGATTAAAGGACTTCATTAGGAAGACATAAGGTTTGTAACATAAGGCATCGTCATTATTCTTCATTCTCCGTGACTTTCCCAACCCCCTGCGTGAGAAGGACGCGGCTGCCCACGCCTCATACAACCCCCTGAAGATTGACGTCTTCGTCCAGACTCTACTAAACCTGGCCAGCAAGAGCATATCTCTCAGTTTTGCAGCTACATCCAAGTTTCATTATGTTTTCAAGGTGAGTGTTGAAGGCTGAACCCCTTATTCTTTTTAGAAATGGTGATACATGGGATTAAAGGACTACCTTCATTAGGAAGACATAAGGTTTGTAACGTAAGGCATCTTCATTATTCTTCATTCTCCGTGACTTTCCCAACTGCCTTGCGTGAGAGGACGCGGCTGCCCCCGCCACATACAACCCCCTGAAGATAGACGTCTTCGTCCAGACACTACTGAACCTGGGCAGCAAGAGCATATCTCTCAGTTTTGCGGCTATATCCAAGTTCCATTATGTTTTTAAGGTGTGTTTTTGAAAGATCTAGGGTGACAGAAACTAACAGTCTGTCGGTTGTTTCTGAATCTTTCAACCTTCCTCACGTTGTTCATGTATTTTATAAGATTAATTGTTTTAAAATAAGTTTTGAAACAATTAAACTTGTAAAATACTTGTTTTCAAATAAGAACTCGGGTGACAGTAACTGAGGCTTTAAATGTCTTTAATGAAAGACAAACTCTCCAACCCTGCACAAATCTTTATCGTTTCAAATAGTCATGACTCATGACTGAGGCCCAAAAGGTGTATCGGTTTGTTTTTGATGCTTGTATTCCTTGGTCACAATCGTCTCTGTCTTGCTAAAAGTATTATCACTTCCTACTTTATACAGAGCGAAAAAGTAATTTTCCAGATTAGTCGTCATTTATTAGGCGGTTGTGAAACTTATCTTTACTTTATGTTAACAGATTCTAGCCGACTCCGAGGAAGCTCAGATCTGCGTGCTGCGCAACGTGTGGGAGTTATGGCAGCGGCATTCCCAGATGGTGTGCGTTTTAGTGGACAAGATGCTCAAGACCCAGATAGTGGAGTGTAGCGCTGTCGCCACGTGGCTGTTCAGCAAGGACATGGCGCCGCACTTCACCAGCTCCCACCTGTGGGAGATCCTCCACCTGACCATAGACAAGATGAACAAGCACGTCACCAAGCTGAGTGAGTATCGACCATAGACAACAGACCCAGATCGTGGAGTGTAGCGCCGTCACCACGTGGCTGTTCAGCAAGGACATGGCGCCGCACTTCACCAGCTCCCACCTGTGGGAGATCCTCCACCTGACCATAGACAAGATGAACAAGCACGTCACCAAGCTGAGTGAGTATCGACGTATCGTACTCTATGGACGCTGCGCCCCTAGGACGCTCCCGCCCCTAGGCCGTCGCCTATAAAGGGCCTATTTATAAATCCGGGGTTGTATAACAGACCGCTCGAATTAGCCGCACCCACACATTAACGTGATTTTAGAAAACACGTGAAGGACCAAAATATGCAATACTCACGTGGCGTGGTAACCAGTTAACCACGGTACTTAGCATTGTCATCCTCAGAAGTGAGGAAAAATAGTAACTCTGACAAATGAGAGAATGAGGAACATATTGACAGACTTCTTTGCCGATCTGTCACTTTGTCTATTCCATAGACAACAGACCCAGATCGTGGAGTGTAGCGCCGTCGCCACGTGGCTGTTCAGCAAAGACATGGCGCCCCACTTCAGCAGAGCAGTCTTGTCTCTCTGTATCTCAAAATAAAACGTTTTAAATAGTGTTATCAACTTCTCTTATTTTGATTTCCAGGTAAAGAATTACAAGAGGCTAGAGAGGCGCTGGCCAGAGCGGATTCCAGCAGTTCCGACTCCGAAGACGAGACCGGCACCAAGAAGAAGAAGGACCAGGACAAGCCTAGTGAAGAGGTACATTTTTTATGTTTTTAAGCTATTGCATAGCTTTTATCGCAGGCTCTGCAGCTCTTCTGATTGCGAGTGTCCATCCGTTTGCTCGTTTGCCCCCCTTATTTTATAAAAATAATCGGCCAAGTGCGAGTCTGACTCGCGCACGAAGGGTTCCGTACCGTTATAGAGAAAAAAAATAGGCCAAAATTGTGTTTTTTGTATGGGAGCCCCCCTTAATTTTTTATTTTATTTTAATATTATTATTAATTATTGAAGTACACATCTAAATAAGGCTTTTGAGAAAATTTCAAGTGCCTACTTGTTGTGGAGTCCTTAACTTAAAATACGGTCCCATCCTGAAGAAAGCATGAAACTTGGCATGAATGTAGCTGTCATGTATGTGCTTCAATGTAGATATGGAAGCACGTCCAGAAATAATGCCCCCCCCCCCCTCCCCCCTTTTTATCTCCCTCATTCCGGTTTTTCGAATTTTCCCCAATACAACAATAATTACAATATTTACCCAACTGCGCCAAAGCTAACAGAAAAGTAATCATTTTCTCTAAATTTTTTTAGCGCTGCTGCTTTTACAGTACTTACTTAAAGTATTATCAGTTAGTTTTGTCACCTGTATTTATTCGATGGTACCATCGAAGAAATTGATTCCTAGGCAGTTGACGGACCAACGTCATGTTGTCGGCTTATGTCAATTCAATGTAAGCTGTAGCCTGTAATCGGTCGGATGCACTGACCTCCATTATACAAGTACGCTGGACTAATGATACCCTTTGAAATGACAGCTATTTTTTGTGCCTATTTGAAGCGGAATCAGCTCCCCCATTGTGAGCGATAGGAACTAAATTTGACTTAAAAATGACGTTTGAAAGTCGCCATATTGGCGCTGATACCAGTAGTGGGAGTATTTGGAACTAATACTAGTGATGACAACCAATAACGATTAAGCGGCCACTTGCAAGTTACGTCAAATTTAGTTCTCTTCCCTCTTACTGGGGGCGCTGATTTCGCTTCAAATAGGCACAAAAAAGTGGGTATCATAGGTCCAGCGTACTTGTATAATGCCGGAGGTCAGTGGTCGGATGGGTTTGACTTAACGCGACCAAATTACTTAGGTCCCCAATCTGCCTAGGAATCAACTTCTCTGATTGTACGTGTCTATTTTCCAGGCAGTCGAGCGTATGGAGGAGCGTTTAGAGCTCGCGCACACGGACCAGAAGCGGTTGTTCCTCATCGTGTTCCAGCGGTTCATCATGATCCTGTCGGAGCACCTGGTGCGCGCGGACACGGACGCGCGCGACCCCCACACCCATTGGTACCGGTCGACGCGCGCGCGCCTCGCCCAGGTCTTCCTGCTGGTGAGTACCTGGTGACCACCTGGTGTGATATAATAGCTGGTCATGATCAATTCACCACGGCCTCATATAACGCCCGAGGGAGCTGCTTATGATCGTGGTCCATCCTTCTCATTGTGCTGTGTTGATTCAAGGTCAAACTAGTGTAAGATATAGCTAAACTCCGATCATGGAGTAGGTGCAAATTCGAGTATTGGACCATTTATTGGTCTCTTTATTTGTTTTGTACACAACTATATATTGTTTATCAATGGAGATGACATGGAAATATATTCGTAAGGGTGATAGGCAAGGTAACGAACAGATGGAGAGACGAATTTCTACCGAAAAAACCAAAACGACTATGATGGAGACCTTTAATTAAATTTTTATAGTGTTCAAGTGTTTGCGCAGTACACAAGAGCACCCATTCTTTTTCTTTTCTCATACTCTGTGGGACTGTTCCACAGACATAGATCAAGATAGATACCGCATGTCCCTCCATTTGTATGAAAACGAGTGTGCCACTTTTTTCCTACCTACTGTGACGTACCGATGATAAGAAACGTGTCCATTATCTAGGCCAACGTTTGTATTCGAATTTCTACAGCTCAATACGGCACAATTAGGCATTTAGGCATTTTTGAAATTCCGATTGATGTCCGATTCCGATAGCAGACTAAAGAACAGACTTTCAAAAGACGAGCATTGCTCGTCGTTTGGGAACGCGATATGGCACGCGAAGTACATACACATGCGGTATCTATCTTGATGTATGTCTGTGGACTGTTCACATACCTCAATTCTGCAATTTCAATGAAACATTAATGCAACGTCCTCACACTACAGACTTGTATAATTATGCTGAGTAATACATAATTATGCAAAATAAATTTCTTAAATAACCGTATTTCTTCTTCCAGCATCACGAGCAAGTGGCGAAGTACAGCAGCACGCTGGAGACGCTGCTGTTTACTCAGGACCTGGATCCGCACATCCTTGACGTGTTCCACCAGTTCCTCGCGCTGACAGCGTAAACATCGTGTATACTTTAAAGTGTAACTTCATTTCGTACGGTGTACCATCACTGACCTCCATTATACAAGTACGCTGGACTAATGATATCCTTCGAAATGACAGCTATTTTTTTGTGTCTATTTGAAGCGGAATCAGCTCCCCCAATGTGAGTGATAGGAACTAAATTTGACGTAAAAATGACGTTTGAAAGTCGCCATATTGGCGCTGATAGCAGTAGTGGGAGTATTTGGAACTAATACTAGTGATGACAACCAATAACGATTAAGCAGCCATTTGCAAGTTACTTCAAATTTAGTTCTCTTCCCTCTCACTGGGGGCGCTGATTCCGCTTCAAATAGGCACAAAAATGTGGGTATCATAGGTCCAGCGTACTTGTTTATTGTAGGTCAGTGTGTACCACCCAAGAAATTGATTCATAGGCAGCTGACGGGACCTACGTCATTTGGTCGGATTATGTCAATTCAATGTTATCTGTGACTTGTGAGCTTCGATATCGGATGGATTTGACATAACGCGACCAAAATACATAGTTCGGCCATCTGCCTATGAATCAACTTCTCTGATAGTACCATCGAGGAAATTGATTCCTAGGCAGTTGACAGACCAACGTTGTTTAGTCGGATCATGTCAATTCAATGTAAATTGTGATCGGTCGTTTAGGTTTGACGTAACGCGACCAAACTACGTAGGTCCCCCATCTGCCTAGGAATCAACTTCTCTGATTACATTGTCATGAAAGTACTTTATTATTTATATTCGTAGGGGTTGCTTCCTACATTGACTTTAATGGAATATTTATTGATTTCATCTCATATCCAGATAATAAATGACATCGTGAAGTACTAAGTACCTTCACTTTAATATAATCATTTTTGACGAGAAATTTTTAAAACAGTTTCGTCCAACATCAATAATACGGCAAAAAATCTAATTTTTATAATCGATCCCAAATAGATTTTTGCATTTTTTTATGCAAACATTTAGGAACACAACTAAATTCTAAAATGTGTCAGAATGCGATATAGTGTGACGCTTTTTAAATCTAACGGGACAAGAAGGTGAACACAACGCAACTTAAATCTTGAGTTGCGTCTTCTGTAAGAAGAATATCTCTTGTGTGAAGTGTTTTTCATTATTTGTTGAGATAAATATGGATAGAAATACGTAATGAAATGTATAGGTTAAGTTAAAAACTGTAGACTTGATTTTGTCTTATCAAAAAAGGTATTTATAATGTAAGGTTGAAAGACTGTTATGTGAGTTGTTAGCTACAATAAATATATATTTTAAAATAATATTTTATTTGCCTTTTAATTTTTATGTCATTGTTTAACTTTTTGCTCGTTTTCTTTGTTATTAATTTTTTGTGCAGTAATTAAACAAAAAATATAAATATAAGTACAATTTATTAATCTAAATACAAACAAAATTGGAAAAGGTGGAATATGTGCAGCTTATTTGGTCATAAGAAATTTCAGAAAAAAAAGAACAAAGCGAATGTTTTGGAACGGTCAGAGCGCATGCGTCGCGGGCATGTCTCACGTGCGCTGTTGACTGCGCATGCCCTTGATGAACAAAAAAAGGTCTTAATATTGCAAGATCGCTAATAGTACGGGAGCCCTAGAACATTTTTTTTTTATAACTATCAAGCTAATTTTTTGTGAGTAGCTTCATTTTGATAAGACGAACAACATTTTTATTTGCGAAAAATCTCGAAAGTGATAACTAACAGAGATAGAAAGGATTTCATAATTTTAATTGATGGTCCTAAAATATGGACCGTTTTTAATTTGTAGGACAATGTTACTCTTAAATTATATAACTATTAACCTAACAATATACAAAAAATCAGCTTGTTAGGGTTCCGTTTTAGGGTTCAGTAGTCAACCAAGTTTTGTTGATTACAGAACCCTACCCTAACCCTAAATGTTGTTCGTTTTATCAAAATGAAGCTACTCCCAAAAAAAATTGCTTGATAGTAATAAAAAAAAAAATTGTTCTAGGGCTCCCGTACTATAATTACGATAGCGGAATTAGATGCCAAAAATTTAGGGGATTTGATAAAACGCATCGCTAATGTAATTGTGCTTTCGTTATCTCAAATCCCATACAATTTTGACATCTAACCTCGCTATTGAAACTAGCGAAAGCGTTTTGGCTAGGGACTCAGTAGTCGGTCGTCTCCGTTAGTTATTTTAGCTGAGGTAGTTATTTGAGGTAAGTCAACAACTCTTCTACATCCTTCTTGGATCCGAGGTAGCATGGCGCTCGCTCGTGTATGGAGGACGGCTGTATGTCCAGTATGGGAATGTGGCCGTTACTCGCCACTCCGCCGGCCTCTGTTACTATGAACGCCATGGGATTGCACTCGTAGAGGAGACGCAGCTGGAAAGATGGAGATTTATTAGGAGAAAAATCAATACATCATCAGTTAAAATCCGTAAAGTACATCTCTAGAAAATCTATTGCATTGGTGATTGGCTACGATCTCTGTCTACGTATAAAGGGTGTAACAAAACAATGGTGACAAACTTTAGGGTGTGTATGGGTTTAGGGTGTATATAGAGTTCGCTGTGAAAGTAGCAGCGCTGAAAGAGTAACTTTTTTCACCTTTGTATGGAAAAATTCATGACGCGCAAGCGCTTGCCCATAAAAATCACAAAAAAATATTCTCTTTCAGCGGTGCTTCTTTCACAGTGAACTCTATATAAGGGACCTAAAGCATTATCACTTAGTTTTGTTACACCCTGTATATGTTTTATGTGTGCCGAACCATTTCGACAAACCGTTTAGCCTTCCGATAGCTACTTTAGGTAATAAATAATCGGATAAACCGAATGCAACTATATATGTTTTTGCCCGCGCGCGCAGCTTCCTAGAATATGCTTATTTGTTGGATTAGGTATTATTAATTTATATTGTAAATAAAACTTAGCCATAGATAGAGTTATTAAATGTGACTTCTTTTTAATTACTAAGAAAATATAAGCATTGCATGTTGAGCAGAAATAAAATCTCTCCACAAATATGTCGAGACATTGTTAATTGTTATTGATGAATTAGTCAAAAGAAATACGATCTCAAGATTTATTGCACGATTGTTAAGTTGGTCCGGCGCTTGATTACTAATAGAATGTGAGGAAAAAGTGTACTTAATAACATTCTAACGATATTACATTTCCTTATAATATTACAAAACAATGTTTTTAACTCAATTGTAGGTACAGAATATGAAACTGATGTAAAATTTATGGTTAAATTTTAAATCCGGAAATTCCGTCATATTAAAAAAGAAAGAACTGAGGTAAAATCGAAGTGACCAACTTTTTAACTCTATTATTGTATCTGCTCAGAAGTTAATTTTTAACTATACTGTACCGTATTTTCCCTTCATAAAATCTGTCCTACGTCCTTTCTACGGACTCGATGTCGATACTTAATTCCATTCCTATCGGTTCAGCGACAGCGTTAAAAGGTAGGTTCGTATGAACGCATCGAATGATGGTGTTTGATATTCTATTTGCAACCAGGTGCCGCTATGTAGCCTTAGGGTCTATCGTGTCAAACTGTTGTCATATTATGTTTTTTTTTAAATATAAAATAAGGGGGCAAACGAGCAAACGGGTCACCTGATGGAAAACAACTACCGTCGCCTATGGACACTCGCAACATTAGAAGAGCTGCAGGTGCGTTGCCGGCCTTTTAAGAGGGAATACGCTCTCTTCTTGAAGGTTTGCAAAGGTTTTTCTCTTCTTGAATGTCACGATAATATGTCTATTTGACACTATAAACCCTAAAGCTACAGCGGCACCTGGTGGCAAATAGAATATCAAACACCCGCAATGTTTAAAATACTATCTCACCTTTCCTTTCGGCGCGGACGTGGTTGCGGGGTACATGAATATTCCTCCGTATTTGATGGTTCTGTGGACATCCGCAACCATGGAGCCAACGTACCGGGCACCGTACGCCTTGCCAACCTTCGGGTTCTTCTTGTCGTCTATGTACTTCTTGAGTTTGGGCGACCATTCTGCTGTGTAGCCTGAAAAAGTTTCAATTAATATGTTTCAGGTATCTTCTGGCTATATAGGGGGCATTTAACTAAAGCCTGCAGTGCTCAGAAGAGTCACATAACAGACACTTAACAGACTATTTTTTTCTATCATGTTACTTGAGATTGAAATCAACTTCAAATGAGCTTCTTTCAATGTTGCAGACAAAGATAAGCAGACGTATACAAAGTTATTCGTGTGTTATTTAAATATATATAAAATTAGGTATTTAGGGAAAAGAGTTCAGGGAGGACTATATTTATGTTACGTTCCACAGTGCCGAAGTTATATTTTTTTATGAGAGAAGGCCACTTTATTTCCGCCGCCCCGTGTACGTAAACTGTAGGGCCTCTATGGGCGCTGCCGCGCCGCCCCCCTAGGGCGCTGCGACCCCTAGGTCGTGGCCTATAACGGCATATTATATTATAACTTGCACTGCATTGTCGAGGTTGCCGACGACCATTAGCAACTATAAAGTGTTATTTAACGCCATTTTCGCAGAACCAATTTGCGATTCTGGTAACTATATTTAATTACCCCTAATGCCTTTCCTTACCTTCGTTTATAGAATATATCTTCCCCTGCTCCGGTACTCGCATATTCGGGTCTGTCAGTATGAACTCCCCGATACTTGGGTCGTACATGAACCCATTTACTCCCTTTCCTCTGCCTAAAGCCAGCACCAGCATCGTCGCAGAGCCGTAGAGTGCGTAGCCGGCTGCGACCAGCTCTGAACCGGGCCGTAGAGCGTCTGATTCAGAGGGCTCGCTAGGGGAGACTTTTCTGGAAGGAGAAATGTCGCAGACATTGATTTGTTGGTAGGCTTGATGACGCCCGCAACTCCGTTGGGCAAAAATTCGTTTACCGCACGGGAACCGCACATTTTTCCCGGGATAAAAAGCGTCCTATGTCCGTTCCCGGGACTCAAAGTATCTCCAACCTTATACCTAGCAAAGTCGGTTCAGCGGTTTGGGTGTGAAGAAGTAACATACAGACAGATAGACAGATAGACTTTCACATTTATAATATTAGTAAATATGGATAATGACTATAGTGAATAGTCTGTAGTCTGTACATATTTTGCTTACTTGTATATAGCGAAGATGGAGCCAACAGACACGAGGCAGTCGATGTTGGATGACCCGTCCAGCGGGTCGAAGCAAACCACGTATTTGCCGCGCCTCTCAGTCTCCACCTAAAAAAAATATTAAGGCTCGCTTCATAGCTATCCGGGACACACGTACGGGCTGGCAATACGGGCGCCCGGAGCGGGAGCACTAATATTATGTAAGAAAGACAGTACAGGATGTAACAAAACATAGTGATAATACTTTAGGGTGAAACTAGTAGCCCCACTGTGAAAGTAGTAGCCCCATATAAGACATAAAACTCAGGAAGGTCTGGGTTATATGCCCTGGGGCCTCGCTAGAACGATCTAGCGAGGTCGCATGAAATGTTACACTGAATTCAAATAAATTCGGAACCTAAATTGAACAATCTGAATTCAGAAAGCTAAGTCCAGCAACCTAAATTCAGGATGCTAAATTCAGTAACCTAAATTCAGGTTGATAAATTCGGGATGCTAAAATCCGGATCCAAAATTCAGGATCCTAAATTCAGTACCCTGAAATATGGAACCTTAATTTTTAGGAACCTACATCAGGATCTTAGATTCATAGATGCTTAAATCAGGACAACGATTTCATTCAAATTAGAATCTTTGATTCAGGAACCTAAATTTAGTATCCTGAAATCAGAATCCTAAATTGAAAAACCTGCGCATTCATAACTGAATTTAGGTTAGGTTAGGTTAGATCTATACCTACAAGGTGTAACAAAACTATTAACTAAGTGATAATACTTTAGGGTGTGTATGTGTTCCTTGTAGAGAGTTCACTGTGAAAGTAGCAGCGCTGAAAGACCATTTTCGTTCACTTTTGTATGGGTAAGCGCCAAAAAATTGGTCTTTCAGCGCTGCTTCTTCCACAGTGAACTCTTTACGAGAAATACGTACACAGCCTAAAATATTATCACTTTGTTTTGTTAATATTATAAAGCGGAAGAGTTTGTTAGTTTGTTTGTTTGTTTGTTTGAACGCGCTAATCTCAGGAACTACTGGTCCAATTTGAAAAATTCTTTCAGTATTATATAGTCCATTTATCGAGGAAGGCTATAGGCTATATTTTATCACGCCAAGACTAATAGGAGCAAAAAAATAGAAGAAAATGTGGAAAAAACGGGGGAAATTATTTGGAAGGGCTTATTTGAACGCGCTAATCTCAGGAACTACTGGTCCGATTTGAAAAATTCTTTCAGTGTTAGATAGCCCATTTATCGAGGAAGGCTATATTTTATTACGCTAAGACTAATAGGAGCGAAGAAATAGAAGAAAATGTGGAAAAAACGGGGGAAATTATTTGAAAGGGCTTATCTCACGAACTACTAGAGCAATTTTTCTGTTATTTGGGTCAGATAAGAAGTAGAGCACGTGAAGGATTAGGTATAGGCTATTTTTTGTAGACTGATTTGTCTGTGAAATATCTAATTTACGCGGCCGAAGCCGCTCGGAACGTCTAGTTATATTATTATTTTAAAACCCAACGGCGGGCTGTGCGTAGAGGTAGACCTTGTTATATTTTTTGCTAGAAGTAACACGCTAGTAATCATAAAAACGTCATCAAATAAAAAATTTAATCGTTGGTTTTTAAGACTTAGGTAAGTAATTAAAAATATAATATAAACGCGTAAAAAATAACACTATAACATCATAATTTATACATTATTTTAATAATAATTACGTTAGTATAGTTGACTCAGACCAAATAAAAAGTCAGATATTTTATTTGGTCTGAGATAGTTTGTAGTAAATATAATAATTGCAAGAGTCTATAAACGCGTCAGTTGGTTCGCGACTCGCAAGCTTGGAGGCTGGAAGTTGTTATGGAGGGTCTACCTAGGCATGGATACTTGGATTTCCTCCCGGATTCCCTGGAGGTGGTCAGGAGGGATGTCAACCTGGACAAACCTGGAGAGATCCGGGATGCTGTGAGGATTCTGGACGAATGGGTGAAACAGCAGAAGCATTATATGAAGAAGGATATACGTGAGTAACCAACGAAGTGTTTCAAATATTTCGTTTAGAAACTTTGGTACCACTGTTATGAAGTGGTAGTGGTAGAGGGTTTGTTGGTGAATGGTGGCACAGAATTTATCTACAATAGAATGACCGCGGTGGGTTAAAATAAAAAAATAAAAAAATGTCATAAAAATTAAATTCAAATAGGTATAGGTCTACCAGAATCTGATGGCAATTTTTGACAGCAGATTTTCATAAAATATCCTTGATCATTGGATAAATTTTTATATTTGCATGTTTAACACACAGAATCAGCCGCTATAAGAAAAAAAAAGGATCAAAATGTTTTATTCCAATTACCCCGGTATTGCTAGAGTCAATTTATTTTCTCACTTTTTGCCATCAGATTCTGGTAGACCTATACTTATGTAATTTTAAATTTTTCAAATTCAAATATTTTTAAGTTTTGAAAATCATTATTTTCGTACCAAATGAATACTTAACGCATACTTAACGTTACTGAAAAAGCTCTACATAAAGCTTCTTCTATATTTTCATTACAGGATATGAAAATAATCCGTACTAATATTGTAAATGCGAAAGTTTGTTTGTCTGTCTGTCTGTCTCTCTGACTGTCAGTTTGTTACCTGTTCACGCGACACGCTCAAACTGGCAACTGCTGAACCGATTTTGCTAAAATTTGGTGTGAACATACTTTGGGAAAGGGTATATAGGATACTTTTTATCCTGGAAAAATGTACGGTTCCCGCGCGATAATCGTGTTGTCTAGTGAAATATAATTTAATACCTATGTAGGTTAATTATTAATAATTACTATACTTAACTCGATGACCTATAATTAAAAATGAAGCCTTGATCCCAGGTTCTGAGTAGAACCTACGTGTTATCCTTGTCTTCGATTATATTGTAAGTTGTAACTACTTGTGAAAAATGACTCCTGCAAGTAAAATAATAACCTGCCTCACCTTGTACTTAATCTTTTCAATAATATTGCTTACTAATCGCTTGTTCGCTTCGCTCGCAAAAAGATATTAAAGTGTAATAAGTAGATAAGTTATTACAAGTAAAAATTTAGGTAAGTAGGTATACCTACTTATTTATAAGATTTGAAAAAATATTCTTAAAAATTCCATTTTGCATTTTAAAAATATAATAATCAGCCAAGTGCGAGTCGGACTCGCACACGAAGGATTCCGTACCATTAAAGAGCAAAATTAGGTCAAAAATTGTGTTTTTTGTATGGGAGCCCCCCTTAATTTTTTATTTTATTTTAAAATTATTATTAAATATTAAAGTGCACATATAAGTAAGGACTTTGATAAAAATTCAAGTACCTACCTGTTGCCATTATTGATATAGAGCAAAAAATGCCAAAAAAATCACGTTTGTTGTATGAGAGCCCCCCCTTAAATATTTATTTATAACGGCAACAAATATACATAATCTGTGAAAATTTCAACTCTCTAGCTATTACCGTTTTCGAGTTACAGCCTGGAGACAGGCAGACGGACATACGGACAGACAACGAAGTCTTAGTAACAGGGTCCCGTTTTTACCCTTTGGGTACAGAACCCTAAAAAGAAGTCAATTAGGTATGTAATTCAGGTACGTCCCCTTATCGTTCGAAATCATAGGCGCAGATTGCGGAAGAAAGCTTAAAATAACCCATTGTTGTTAATATAATTATTTTTCGATGCAGATTTCCTCAAAGTAGCATTGATTCAATTAGGTTGATTGCATTATAAACGTTCCATTATGAAGTCATCATGGTGTCTCTGTCGTCGGTAGAGATTTTGTCGTAATGCTGTTGCAAAGCTGTTTCTCATTGAATAGCAGGTAACTTTCTAATAACTACTTTTAATAGTTACTAGCTGTGCCCCGCGGTTTAAGTGATATATAATAAAAGACTATGAAAAGTACCAATAATGAGTCAAAACGGGACGATACATGGTTCTATAATGGTTTATGGTAGTGATGATGATGATGATGAATGTAATTTGCATAGTTAATAGTAGCATATTACTCTCCGTTCTTAAAACAACGTCGAAACTACCAAACTTGTATCTATAAAGAGTCAGGAGTTCTCTCAGCACCTTCCGAACCATGGTATACCTTGGTGCAAAATCTTGCTTGTTGGTGGCATATGCTTAGAATACTGCTCACGAAACCGAAGTCACCACATGTTCCCATATAAATTTTGAGGAGTTCCCTCGATTTCTTATGGATCCCTTCATCAGGTTACCACTTTCATGAATATGGTACCAAATTGGGATGATAACCTATACACCCAAAATAAAAATGTTGAAAATCGGTTCACAAACAACGGAGTAATCGTTGAACATAAAAAAACGAACATAACACCTCCTCCATTTTTAAAGTCGGTTAAAATTGTAGCCTATATTGTGTTATTCTGATGTATAAGCTATATTATTGTAAAGTTTCATTAAAATCCGTTCAGTACTTTTTGCGTGAAAGAGTAACAAACATCCATACATCCATACATACATCCAAATAAGCCTTTATAATATTACTAGGAATATTATAGTGAAAATGTTAAAATCAAAGAAAGTACTTAAATATTTTTTACAAGCAAACTCTATTAATAGTTAGTTCTGCGTAAATATTATACTTACTAGTTAATCTATAAAAAATTATAGACGATGTAAGTAAGTCTAAAGAACTAGGCGAGGCGAAGAGCTACAAAGCCGTATTCGGATCCCTAGTCCCTATTATAAGTCCTTATTCTCCTAATGATTTCTTAAGTTTACGCGAGTATCACTCATGATATTACAAGGAAACATTTACGGATTTACTTCGCGGAGCACTTTTACTAATCCCGACGTTTCGGCTGCGTACCAGCGTCCGTGGTCACGGGTGGACTGAGGTGACAGGCGTCCAATTCATTGAAGTTCTTCAACTACCCGAAGGTTCATAAATTTTTGTTTGCGTTCCGATCTACGCAGAACGAACTCACAGTGTCTTGAAGCCGAGGTGTCCTAGATTTGTGCTTTAGTTTGTTTATCACTGGATCCCAACTAGATGGCAGCACCCAACCATCTTCCCGGTTAAAATTAGGGTGTTTTTTAATTTCTATGGCCTCGCGTATCATTCTTGGGCGGTATCTTGATTCTTTTGCCAGTACTTGTGGCTTATCAAATCTTATGTATTCCCTATTTTCCTTATTCTCCTATTTTTAACTGACTTGCATGAAAAGGAGGAGCTTTGCTTCATCTTATTTATACTAATTTTTTTTTCTTTATCTTTTTCAGACCCAGTTTACTTGGAGACCCTGATATTAATGTCGAAAGGTTCTCTGGAACGTGCCAAGTCTGTCCTGGAGAAGATGTTTACCGTCAGAGCTCTGTACCCACGCTACTTCGAACTGTTTGATGTCCAGAAGGAGTTTCAGCTTATTAAGGAATCTAGGTACTTATGATTTTTTAAATTTTATTACATTTTAACATTACATAAATAGAATAATAAAAATACAAGGTGTAACCTAACAAAACAAAGTGATAATACTTTAGGGTGTGTATGTGTCCCCTGTATAGAGTTGACTGTGAAAGTAGCAGCGCTGAAAGAGTACCTTTTTTTTACTTTTGTAAGTGGAAACCCCTGACGCTCGGGCGCATTGCCCATACAAATCCCAAAAATATTTTGCTCTTTCAGGGCTGTTACTTTCACAGTGAACTCTACAGTCTTTACACAAGGGACACATACACACTAAAGTAATATCACTCAGTTTTGTTACACAATGTAGATATACAGCCGCACATAGAACCTTCTCCTTTATTGGAAGTGGGTTAAATCGAGTGACTCGTCAATGTCATTATTTAGCTAGGTAATTTTGATCTACTTTACAAACGCAACGATGTTCAAAAAATCTATTGTCATATAACCGCCGTACTTAGAGACATTTAATTATGATTAACCTTTAATTTAATGAAGAGTTTGACATATGTCAAAATTTTGAATTAATTACATCTAACTTTTAAGTTATAAGTAATTAATGTTCCACTCTGAGTGCGGCAGTAAGGGATTTAAAAGGTTTGTTGACTATTCTTTACTACGAGTACAATTGCCTTTTGGATTGCCCTTTGTACCTAAATTAAACATAATATTATGCTAACATCGTTTTTGCTCCGATTTTTATAATTTAAGCTAAGAAGATTATTGCCAAAAAAAATGGTAAAATCTTCCATTATTAGCGTATAAGACGTAACAAATTTTATTTTTTGTTAAAAATATTTTAATTTCTTTATGATTAATTCAAAAATATTAAAATTCTGCAGCCATTAATTTTTTAGTTTTTAAAGTTGACTTAAAAACATTAATTAGGTATTGTACTTATTTCTTTAAGATTTATATCTTTTTTACAATTTACATTATATGTAATGTATTATTATGATGCGAATTAAATTATTTTTAACCGACTTCCAAAAAGGAGGAGGTCATATTATGTTCGGCTGTGGATATTTTTTTTTTGTATGTGCAACGATTACTCCGCCGTTTGTGAACCGATTTTCAAAATTTTTGTTTTGTTATATTAGGTTTCACTTCAATTTGGTCCCATTTTTACAAAAGTGGTGATCTGATGATGGGATCCATTAGTAATCGAGGGAACTCCTCAAAATTTATATGGAAACATATATGGTGATTTTGGTTTTATGAGAAGTATCCTAAGCATATGCTACCAAAACGCAAGATTTTGCACTAAGGTATACTATGGTTCCGAAGATACTAAGAGAACTCCGGATTCCTTATAGATACAAGTTTGGGGGTTAAGGCGCTGTTTTAAGAACTGAAAGCATGTGCTACTATGCAAATTACATTCATCATCATCATTACTACGTCAGGGTCACCAGTGTCACATGGTTGTATCTCAATGTCACATGGTTTGTATATGGATACAAATTGTAATAAGATACGTAGAATATACGCGATGGTTTACTAGGTAACTAAAAAGAGTGAAATTATTATTTTTAACAAAAAATTAAAACCGACTTCCAAGGTAAAAACAATAATAACATTCTTATAATATGAATTTGTGCCAGTTTCAAAAGTTTCAAATATTCTGTCAGAGAACTGAAGATTCAGCTATCTGGTACCGACTTCAAAATGATGAAGATTGAATACAGAAATAGTTGAGGTTTAGCCGAATTCGGAAAAAGGCACTATTAGCACATAATATATATTACTAGTAGCTACTAGATAGGAAAAATTATTTAATACTTTTTAGTTCATATTATAAGGATGTTATTGTTTTTACCTTGGAAGTCGGTTTTAATTTTTTGTTAAAAATAATATTAATATTGTTATGAGTTATGACGAAGGTGACACATTTTTTTCAGTTACATATTGCCTTTGCCAAAGATGACAAAAGAAAACTATAGGTTAATGGTGTGGAAGTTCATTGGTAAATTTAGCAACCCCAAGATCATGGAAAGCGCTTACAGAAACATATTTCTCGTGAGTATTTTTTTATTCACAACAATAGTTCTTCAGAGGAGACACCACAATTTTTTTTTCACTTTTGTATGGGCGCTTGGGCATTGGACCCATACAAAAGTGAAAAAAAATTTGGTCTTTCAGCGCTGCTACTTTCACAGTGAACTATCTTCAAGGAACACATACACACCCTTAAGGGCCTTCCCCTACGGAGATTCCGTAATTTACCGTATTTAAAGCCTTATAAACTCATAATTTGAAAGCTACAAAGTTATAATAAAAATACAGCAATAATCTTCAGTATATCAACATTCCTTTCCCCGTTTTAAATTTTCTATTTTTGTTTATTATACTCATGATATTAGCTTCCAAAGTAATACCATTTTTTTAAAATTGAAGCATACTTTTTACAAATTACGTTTATTTGAAATACACGACAATAGATAGACAATTTCATTAACTACATATTCCCCGTTTTAAATTTTTTTTAGATCAATTTTGAACTAAGACAAGTAAAAAAAATAGGATTTTTGTGCGATCTCGGCAACGCGCGCGTCAAATGTATGGTCAAGGTCGTTTGCTAGGGGATTGCCTTAAGTATTATCATTTAGTTTTGTTACATCCTGTAGGCTGTACATATTTACATTCTCGCGTTGCCTACTTCCCCTGCTCACTTCCCTGTCCACTTCCTTTCCCAACAGGGCTGAATATAAACGACACTTATAATCTATCAATATTTCTATATTTTCTACTGTGCTCATGCTAAGTGTCCTAGCAAAAAAATATAATAATTAATGGAAAATGGGGCCCGACATTATAATATGTACCTTCAAGACTTCTATTTACAGAGTCTAGAGTACTTGAAGCGCTATGACTACCACACAGGCGGTGTTCTCGTGTACGACTTGTCGGAGTGCGACCTCAAGGATGCCCTCACTGGAGTCAATCTCATGGAGCTGAAGAACTGTTATAACATCTTGTTCGTGAGTATTGCTATCCCTTTCTCTACGGTGGACAATAAGTGTTCTTGTCTCTTTTCCCCATTTGGCGAAATTGAGATTAGCTTGACTCCGCGTTGTTCAACTTTTCTATGCTATGCCTTATGTACCGTATTATTTATCTCTCTTTTATTGATAAGAAGAATGAGAGGGATAAATGTTTCAAGGCAGGCAGGTAGGCATAATATATTATATATTTGTAACTTATAGTATAGTATGTATTATACAAGTATTATATTATTATTCGGAGCGTGCGAAGTGGGTGGAGGGGGTAAAGAAAGCGATCGCTGCGCTTGTCGTGGCAAAAATATGCAACATAAGGGGATCAAACAAACTTGTCAATCTAGTTTTGAAATTGTTAAAAATTGGTCTTAATTGTTTTTGTATCGTAGACTGCAAAAATAACAGCGGATATAGGTAGTCAGTATAAATTTTATGTTTTTCCTAAATCCACCTGGAAATTAGATCAGATATAAATGGATAGCTGCTGTAAAAAGGAAAAAGTAAGTGATTCGATATAACCTAAAATTGCACTATCCATCAAATCAATTATATTTGAGTTGCATTTTATAGGATATTAATTAAGTACCTAACTATTGTTTTAGTATTGATGGATCACCATGGTCTCCAAAACCCGACGGCAAAACTTGCAGTGGAAGAAACAGTGACTCACAAATGACTTTAAACCAGATATTACATCTGGTTTAATTGATCTTTTAGAAGCATGGAGATAAAGTTTTTAATGAAAAAGGTTTTTCAATTAAGCAAGTTTTAGACAAAAGGGGTAAAAAAGTTAAAATTATTATGCCCCCATTTCGAGCAAAACAAAACGAATACTCTCAAGAAGAAACCAAAAGGACTTATGATATTTCTCGAGTAAAAATACACATTGAAAGTGTAATGCAAAGACTCAGAAACATGAAGAATGTTTGCAGTGTTTTAGTAAATTTATAGACTCCAATCTTCTTCAAGAGTATTAATGCTGTAAAAAATAAATAAAAACAAGATTTTTAAAAACATTATTACATTTATTTTTTCGAGTAAAAAAGTATTGCACATATTTTTGTTATTGTTGTTAATGAAACATAATATCTGATAAGCCAGGGGTTCCCAATCTTTTTTAGTTTTATTTTTCGAAATTATAAATCTTTTTGGGCATTTGAACAATTATCTGTTACACTTATTGATTTAACTTGCCTTGCACTACTACAATCACACACTTTATAAAATAATAGCTAAAGGAAATATTAGTATTGTATTTAGTTTTTAAGTAATCATCAAAAAAACAGTTTTGGGACTTACGACCTTTACTTTCGTGCTATAATGCGGGAACCGTTGTTAGTTGTTACGCGATATTGTTCACTATTAGCTACAGCCTAAAGCACATTGCCCGGGAGCACGATTCATGGAATTATTGTATCACGATTGAAGGATAGCGTTGTGTGTAGGCGGGGCTAGCGTTTTCACAGTAGGCTCTTAAATAACAATTGCCATTAGTTCTCAGTTCTTCTTCATTCCTTCATTCATTCGTTCTGCTAACACTAATTTATTTCCTTTCAGCATAGTTTGGGGCTGGAAACTTGTTTAGTATTTCACACTCTCAAAACCAATTTTTATAATGAAATTCATTTTCCATAAATAGTTGTTAACAAATTCATCTAAAAAGACCATATAATGTCTTCCGAAATATATTTTATATACTATATTATACAAAATAAACAAGCTCTTGTTGTTTGCTTTTTGACATACGCCCCTAAAACTGCGTTTGTAATATGGCGCTACTGTCGCGCACGTTCCGATATTATTATTATTATGTAGTATTTTATGGGATGTTTATTAATTGTATTACATGTGGTAGTTTATATTTTTCATCTATGTTTATCTGTGCACGCATTATCTGATGTTTCTGATCAAATTTCTTTTCTTAGGACTACTGGAAGAAATTTCTTTTAGAGATAACTAGTACCTTTTGTGTCATTTTTAGGGTTCCGTACCCAAGGGGTAAAAACGGGACCCTATTACTGAGACTTCGATATCTGTCCGTCTGTCTGTCTCCAGGCTGTATCTTGTATCAGTGAAATTTTCACAGATTGTGTATATCTTTTGCCGCTATAACAACAAATACTAAAAACAAAATAAAATTAATATTTAAGGGGGGCTCCCATACAACAAACGTGATTTTTTTGGCTTTTTTTGCTCGTAATCCATAATAGCATCAGGAAGGCACTTGAAATATTCACGAAATCTTTAATTATATTCGTAATTTAATATTTAATAATAAAATTAAAATAAAATAAATAATTCAGAGGGGCTCCCATACAAAAAACACTATTTTTTCGCTCTATAACGATACGGAACCCTTCGTGCGCGAGTCCGACTCGCACTTGGCCGATTATTCTTCTTATGTATAACTTGTTGCTTGTTTTTTTGTGTACAATAAATTGTTAAATAAATAAATAATATATAAATGTGCTTTTACCCACTTGAATGGTACACGAGCTACGGCCACTACACTTGACTTCACAGTCCAGAGAAAGGCTTGATTCGTGGTTTTGTCATCTTTCTTGCGTTTATCGCGTCGAATTGTGCAGTTCTGTGCACTTTTACGTAGGTAACTCAATATTGTAATACAGAACTAATACCAATAATTACTCCAACTATTCCATCAGGAAAGCTACGGCTTCAGAGTAAAAAGGATCCACCTGATCACGGCGTCTCAGATCGTGTACACCTTCATCAACTTCTTCCGTCACTTCCTCAAGAAGAAGATCTTCGACCGGCTCACGGTACACAAGAGTATCGACGAGCTCCACCAGCTCGTCCCCAAACACATCCTACCGAAGGACTATGGTGGGACGGAGAGGTCTTTGCGGGAATTACAAGGTAAAAAATTGATGATTTTGTGGCATAGGTAGGTATGGCCTTCATGAATTTTGTTTGCATTATAAAGTAGGAATTGTTTTGAAAGGTACTATCAGAGAATGATTCCTAGGCAGATAGGGGACCTACGTAGACCCTATTCCCTTTCCTACCCTCCCCTGCCCTATTACCCTATTCCCTCTTAAAAGGACGGCAACGCACCTGCAGCTCTTCTATTAACTTTACATCTTCTATAATAAACTATACTTCTTTTGGATATTTTTGTATAATATAACTTTAGAATAAACTTCTTAAAGAATAATTGTTATGATATCTTGTTATTTTTACTATTTGATCGAGCAACCGGACACCTGATGGAAAGCAACTTCCATCGCCCATGGACACTCGCAACATAGAGCTGTAGGTGCGTTGCCGTCCTTTTAGGAGGGAATAGGGTAATAGGGCAGGGGAGGGTAGGGAAGGGAATAGGGTAGGGGATTGGGCCTCCGGTAAACTCATTCACTCGGCGAAACACAGCGCAAGCGCTGTTTCACGCCGGTTTTCTGTGAGCGCGTGATATTTCTCCGGTCAGGCCAGCCCATTCGTGCCGAAGCATGGCTCTCCGACGGTAAAAAAATATTTATTTACTAAACTTTATAGAAAACAAGTTCAGAGTCAATGAACTTTAAGGTGGTTTGCTGAACATTTCCGGCCGTTTTTGAGCCCGCAAACCAACATAATCATAAAGTAGACATTGCAAGGAACAAATTAAAAAAAATAATCATGTTACGTAATGAGGGCAAATGACCTCCCTCATCATACACTTAAAGAGGCTTGCCTGACTCACTTCCGGCAAAAAAATTGGTTTGCGTATTTTTTTCCTGAAAGGTAAATAAATTTTGTATTGAATACACTGGTTTGCCACCGCCCACCAGGCACATAATGAGGGCAAAACATTTTTTTTTTTTTTTCAAAATTTTTTTTTTACCTACTTCCGGCTTTGCAAATCCACGCTAACCGAGCGTTTCGAGTTCCTATAGTTCTAAACTACCTAATAAAATAAAATAAAAATAAAATAAAAAAATAAAAAAGCCTTTTATTTCTTGCCAATTACAATTTGCTCGATCAAATCACATTCTAAATATTAAATTTATAAGCAATAGGGTAATTAAATCAATTTAGTTTAAATAGTACCTAATTACAAAATTAAACAAGTCATAACAATAGTCATGTCAAATTATTATAATTAAATCATAGTATTAAATAATAATTACAAAATTAAACAAGTCATAACAATAGTCATATCAAGTTATTATAAATTAAATAAATCATAGTATAAAAATTAAACATAATTTATGACATTAGTCAAGTCAAATTTTTATTATTGAATAGATTTATTGTCATGTAATTTGATACATTTTTAATATTGAATTTAGTCATAGTGTGTAAGCAAGAACCCCTTCTCAGGTGAAGGCCTCATCCAGAGATTTCCATATATTTCTATCGCCCGCTACTTCTACCCAATCCGGTCCGGCTACATTCGTGATGTCGTCCGCCCATCTTGCTTGTGGTCTGCCTCTTTTCCTGTAACCTGCTGGTCCTGGCCAAACAGTTGGTCTAAACTACCTATTTTCATCAAAAAAATCCATGTACATGAGGGCACTTTTGAGATTGACAGCTCCCGGACCATAGAGTGTAAGCATTTTTTTAACTGACTTTTAAAAAATGTCTGTATTTCACAAACTACATAGGGATACTACGTATCTGTATTTGAAGCTTTGTTTTAAAATGGACCAGGAAACGAGCAAGCAAATCGTCTGATGCTAGCGATAATATGCAAGGCTTGCTGTTGCGCACTTACGTTGTTGATTCTTGACATCTCGTAGTTCTCTGTGGCCGTTATATTATCACGCAGTCTATATTTTTTTGAGGCCGTAGTACCTTAGACTCTTTATGTCAACGAAAAATTGATCACTCTCATTGTAATCTAGACACGCGGTAGCGTGTCAAGCCAAGTTCAATATTAAGTTTGTGGTAGCACGTTGGTCGCTGAACAAGTAAACGTATTTAACTACTTATTTATTTACAGACGATTTTCTATCACACCTATCTTCGGAAGACTTCAGGGCTTACATGAAAGACATGGTCGACGCCAAAATCGACGAGTCCCAGAGAGTCGTTGGACAAAACGACGAACTTAATGGAACGTTCCGAACTTTGGCAATAGATTAAAGTTAAACCTATAACATCGAATTTGATTTATGGGTTCAATTATGGCATACCTAAGTACCTACACTATTTAGTTGTGTTAAGTCAATTTAATGTTAGTCTCATGTTAGTCGTGATGTGTCGGGTGAACTTGAGGTAGCCCTACCAAATTACATAGACCACCAATGTTGTCGATGTCGTTATAAAATACTGGCTTATGTTATCGAAAAAAGGAAAATCCTTTGTTTTAAGAATAGTTACTCACGATTTGTTATTGTTGCTTTGAAAGTGCGGGCTACGACTTACGAGTATGAAGTAACAATTAACATCCATAACAAGTTTTCTACAGCAGTTAATAGAGACTTATCAATATTAGAGGTATAGTTATGCCGATTCTGCATAGTCTATATGTAAATTTATTCAAATGAACATGAATGTAAAATATAATAATTAATTAGAGGTATGTATTTTTGTTATTTAAAACATTTTATTTTTTTATTGTCTTTACGTAAAACATTAGCATTATTCATTAAGTTATATTATTATTTTTTAATAAATTAAATCCAAGTATCTACAAGGTCGAGCGTCTGCAGTCTCGCCACAAAATTAACTTCAGTTCCTTTGTGGTGAGAGTACCGACGAATCTTCTTTCGACCTTTGAGGCGCCGGAGTTCTGGCCGATGGATGTGGTCTACCGGAGGTTCCGGGGGAGACTCCGGAACGAAGCGCGTCACGTAGCCGTCAACACGTGACAAAGTGTAGTTTTTAAGTATATAATAATAATATGTATGTTAGTCCTTAAGGTGTTTATTATGATATGAATATGTATGTTAGTCTGTAAGGTATTTGTATTATGGGCCTAGATGCCTGAAATAAATGGTAAAATAAATAAAATTATTGTTTATTTTTGGAGTTTCAACTACTGTCGTAACTCGTAGCGCATCGAAGCGTCTGTGGCGGTACCCACAATTCGCCTAACATTCCTGCATCGCGCTATCGAAGTTTTCTGAGCGCGTCGGTATATATATATACGTCATCTGAAATGTATCACCCGGGCTCCGGCCTGACCGAGCATACCACCTCGCTCGGTCGGAAGATCTACCTTTGTGATCACCACGCATATCCCACATTGGTGACCCTCGACAGAACACGCCTCCTTCATCATCATCACTCCCCGCCCCTCCGCACCGCGCCAGCCAGCATCGCCTCATCGGGTACCTCGTCCACTAGCCGCAATGTACCGCGGCCTGGGCGACTCCGAATCGGCATCATCGGGCTTTCTCACTACACCGACCGGTCAGCAAGCAGAGCACATCTCTCCTGGTCAGCACGTAGCATCGGCCCCGCACGGCAGCTATCCGACTCACTGGATCCCGTGCAGCAGCTTCACAGTTCCGACTTACTGGAACTCACTGCAACAGTTCCGACTCACTGGAACTCTCTGGCACAGGCGACTTAAGCGACAAGACTTCAAGATTCGACCTCCGGTCTTCGGGGGGGAGTGATGTGGCGGTACCCACAATTCGCCTAACATTCCTGCATCGCGCTATCGAAGTTTTCTGAGCGCGTCGGTATATATATATACGTCATCTGAAATGTATCACCCGGGCTCCGGCCTGACCGAGCATACCACCTCGCTCGGTCGGAAGATCTACCTTTGTGATCACCACGCATATCCCACATTGGTGACCCTCGACAGAACACGCCTCCTTCATCATCATCACTCCCCGCCCCTCCGCACCGCGCCAGCCAGCATCGCCTCATCGGGTACCTCGTCCACTAGCCGCAATGTACCGCGGCCTGGGCGACTCCGAATCGGCATCATCGGGCTTTCTCACTACACCGACCGGTCAGCAAGCAGAGCACATCTCTCCTGGTCAGCACGTAGCATCGGCCCCGCACGGCAGCTATCCGACTCTCTGGATCCCGTGCAGCAGCTTCACAGTTCCGACTTACTGGAACTCACTGCAACAGTTCCGACTCACTGGAACTCTCTGGCACAGGCGACTTAAGCGACAAGACTTCAAGATTCGACCTCCGGTCTTCGGGGGGGAGTGATGTGGCGGTACCCACAATTCGCCTAACATTCCTGCATCGCGCTATCGAAGTTTTCTGAGCGCGTCGGTATATATATACGTCATCTGAAATGTATCACCCGGGCTCCGGCCTGACCGAGCATACCACCTCGCTCGGTCGGAAGATCTTCCTTTGCGGCCTCTACGCACATTTATCCCACACGTCTATTACCAAAATGTCTTCCAAGAAACCGCTGAAAGCAGTTATAAGGCCGCCTATTTGAGTATTTGCTATATAATATTCCCTACCTTGTGTTGTTTTTGCTATGTTATATTGTTTATATGCAAATAAAGAATTTATAAATAAGTAAATATTGTTAATCTTTGTACCTAGACAAAGTTATCAATATTTATAGAAGTAGGTACTTATTGAAAAAACCGTTATGGCTCTTTTAGCGCGTTTCTTTTTCGTGCAGGCTTTAGCGAAGGTCTTTATTATATTTACTAGCTTTTGCCCGCGGCTTCGCTCGCGTTATTATTAATTAGAAGTAGGTATCAAAGTCTTAGCTCGATCGGTTTAAAATAAAAAATTGACAAAGTTTCATCCCCTATTTTATCCTCTTGGAGGTAGAATTGATCAAAATCCTTTCTTAGCGGATGCCTACGTCATAACATCTACCTGCATGCCAAATTTCAGCCCGATCCGTCCAGTGGTTTAAGCTGTAGATCACTATGTCAGTCCATATAATTATTATAACCTTTGAGTTATAATAATTATATATATTTAGATTTAGATAAATAATAATATTGAAATATACCTATAACATACCTAATATAATCATATTTTTTTCCTAAAAATATATAATAAGTAAGTATTATATTAAACTTAGTAACTGATTTTCCACGTTCCTTTTTATCAAGACCTATTTGTTTATAATTTATAAACAAGTAGGTAGGAGTATATAGAGTAGATAACTCTACATTTTGGACTTCAACACCCAAAGGTCAGTCTGATTAATGAGTTGTTTACTGAATACCAATTAAATGTTCATATTTTTTATTAATTGACTTTCTTCGCTGATTATATTGATCCACTTTTACCGTTTAAACTTGCGTTATGGGAAATTGGCACTAAAGGTAGTGCTAATTTTATGCAGTGCAACTCCTGTTATAGGTCTACCAGAATCTGATGGCAAAAAGTAAGAAAATAAATTGACTCTAGCAATACCGGGGTAATCAGAATAAAACATTTTGATCCATTTTTTTTTCTTATAGCGGCTGATTCTGTGTGATTAACATGCAAATATAAAAATTAATTCAATGATCAAGGATATTTTATGAAAATCTGCTGTCAAAAATTGCCATCAGATTCTGGTAGACCTATAATTAAAGATTATTGTATTTATAATTCATGCTGTCTCTTTTTTCGATAGAGGTAAAAAGGCAAGATTTTGTATAATACCTACCATAACAAATGCTGAAAAAAATTGAGGGCTGAGGAATTGGATTTCGGATCTACTAACTCAGAGATCGTCAAACTTTTTTATCAAGGGCCGCATAATATGCGGGCCTCTAACTGCTAACACCAGCCTACCTGAATAACTGAGGAATTCTCTTCGGAGACCAGCATGCATGTGGTGTAGGAGGACTTGAGCATGTTGATGAAGAGGTCGTTGGATAGGACGTCCAGTTTCTTCACCTGTTCACCCTGGACATTGGTGTCTCCGGATATTCCATGGCTGCAAGGGAATATTCGTCAGTATTCTTGCTTCCAGTTTTAGTCTGTAACTGGAGCATTAAATTTTAGCCGACATGATATTAAAGATAGATCAAAAATTTAATTTTAAAATTTAGTTATTTGGGTCATTCATACATTTGTAGTATCAGAGACATTTTCTCTATGGTAGTATCAAGTTCGCATCATTGAACTCGAAACGCGCAATAGAAAAAAAAACCATTTGGAAATAGAACAAAAACGTCCTAATGATAAATAATATAACAAGGAAAAATACGAACAGTTTTGCTATCCCCGCCTTGCGTACAGCTGACTGTATGGCCTTGACGGCGGTCTGTATCGAGTTGAGCAGCTGCGTGAGGTCTCCGGTGGCCGACGGCGCAGTCCTCTGCTGGTACAGCACCCAGCGAGTCAGCGTCATCGCGTTCACGTCAAAAGCGGGCCCCTGCTGAGACATTTTGGAAGCACTGCCCAAAAAAACGTGACAGAACCGACCCACGCGCTGTAACCAACTGGCCGCAAGATACCTACCGGCTTGTGTTTAGAAATGTTATCAACGTGTTTTCGTCGAAAATATGATGTAACATTCGTTCTACGATAGTAAAGTTCGATAATAGCTCGTAAAGCGTCAGTATTTGAATTGAAAATGGGTTAAAAAAATGTTTTAGGTGAGAGGTGTGTCGATGACGCAAGTGCGTTTAGAATTTCTGATTGGCTCTGATGTTAAATATTTTAATGAATAAAACTATTTGATATTATAATAAGTAGGTAACTTGTTTCCTACACAAAATAAAATCAGGAAAAATATGTTTTCTCATCCGAAATACAAGGCTACGCTAGGTTTAAATTGGTTTAAAGGTCTTTGCATAATATGATTTAAAACTATGGTCTATGATTAATATTGTGAAGACTAACATGGTTATTGTAATCAAAATAATAACCTTTGTTAATAACTGAAATTTAATGTTTTATTTCTATTTTCTTTAGGAAGTTTAGAGAATCTCTAATAATTGATGGCAAAAGCGCATGCTGATGCTTTAAAAAATTAAGAAGAAGAAGATAATTATGAATTGTCAGTTGTCATTTGTCATGTCCACTCCATTGTCAAATCACAAATGTCAAACAAGTTTGGTCGGCTGGGCTCAAATGTGGCTCAAATCATTGGCTGGGCTAGAGGATCTCTGAGTAAATAAAAAGCGAAAATAAAGGAAATATGGCACCGAAACTGAAATTTGCTGAAGGTCAATGAAATTACAAATAATACCAAAGGTTATCTTGATGTTTTTGGTAAAACTTACATATAATAACTTAAATTTCAGGGGAGAAAGTGTTATGCTTCCATGGCCCGCTCATTTATGAGGCAAAATGCTTGAAAAGTTCTGTTACTAAAGATAAACATGTGAGATACCTGATACACTACGCCGGATGGAACAAAAAGTAAGAAATATTGCGGTAAAACCTCATTTTATATATCTCTGCACTTCATTGCAATTTATGAGGTCTCCTCCTCTTGAACCCCACCGACACCATATCGAGCCACCCATAAAAATACCTCTGTGTGCCACCGGCTCGATATTGAGCCACCTGACTGCAATCGACCTCGCACTGTTTTGTAACTTATTTTAATGTGTGTCGATTTAATTTCGTTTGTTCAATGCATTATTTTACAGAGTTTGAAGTTGGCTACAAAAGAATGCACTAAATTATAGGTCTACCAGGATCTGATGGCAAATTTGGATGGCAGGTTTTAAAAAAATATCCGTGATCATTGGATAAATTTATATATTTGTCACACAGAATCAGCTGCTATAAGGAAAAAAGAGGATCAAAATGTTTTATTCCAATTACCCCGGTATTGCTAGATTTAATTTATTTTCTCACTTTTTGCCATCAGATCCTGGTAGACCTAGTTCCTGATTGGCGCAATTGTGTAAAACTTGAAAATTTTTTTTAGAAAAATTTAAATGGCGCCAGAGAACTCAGTATTTGAGGCTCAATAGAATTTTGACTTCCCGGTATTCGAGAGGTTAATTTGCTAAATATTTAGTTTTTAATCTTTTAAAGTTGCTTTTTAAGAATATAATCTGCTAATGAGTCTATTAATTGGTTTTCAGTTGGGATGAGTGGGTTCCGGAGAGCAGAGTCCTCAAGTACAACGAAGCTAATGTTCAAAGACAGAAGGAAGTACAGAGAGCACACTCAGCACAACCAGTCAAAACTAAAAAGAGTAGTTATTGTTTATACTGCTATTCATTTTTACTTTGATCTAAATGTACACTTAATATGAATGGGTCAGTGTATTTAAACCTTGCATGGTTAATACTAGGGATGGTGAACCGTCCCACTAGTAGCATGTGACATAAAATTTGGAGTATGCTTCTGTCCGTCACAAAACTAGTATCGAAATTATTTTACCAACAATGAAAGTTATAGATCCACCTCTGCATAGTGAGCACCAAATTAGGCAAATTATTAAATACTCACCGAATCACAAAAAAATTATTGAATTGCATGTTTATAACTTCTTGGAAAGATTTTTTAGAAAAAGGGCACAGTGAAACAAAAAGGTTCGCCATGCCTGGTTAATACACAGTTCATTTGATATTGTTATACGGTATACCCATAAGTATTGCAAAACAACACATTGGGACTATTGTGAAGATTGATTCATAGGCTTAGTTACTTTTATGGGGTTCAGCGTTGTGCATAATGGAGATAAGAGTGTGGGAGGTAGAGGGGTGGATTTTCTTTGGCTACTTTAGCTATCTATTGTCACGTAAACATTATTTTAAAGCAAGTAAAAAGATAAATATTCAGAAAACTGATATTTATCTTTTTACTTTTGAACTGATTTTATACCTTTTTTTACTTTGTCCCGCTTTTGACTGAAGAATCCCGCTTTTTCATTCCAAAAGTTCCAAAGTCACGACTTGGCACAAAAAAAATCTGGTAACGCTGATGGGGTTGGTTGTTAGTAGATTAGTAGTTGGTATGGTAGTTATAGAAAATTATTTTACATATTATTTTGCTGTAATTTTAATCTATAATATGGATTTTTATATACCTGCAATTCAAGGAATAAAACTATGTTTAATTTAAACGTGTAATGGTTAAAAAATTTCAGCTCCAGCTAAGGGCCGTAAGTCAGAAGCAGCCAGCTCCACTCCAGCCAGGGAAGAATCCAGAGCATCTACACCTGCAGGTAAAATTACCATTCAATTTAGTAGAAAATATTATATTTGTTATTGTGATCTCATTATTATTATTAATATAATATGTGTATTTTGTAAGTCACTGGTACCATTTTAAATCTTAAATTAAGTAAATCAAATTTTTTTTTTCAAAGTTTTTCTAAGAAAACAAATGGGGCCTGATTTACAATGATTAATTTGATGCCAATAAATATGCGCCTCTATTAGCATTGACCAATAACCATGTTGTAAGTTTCCAAATCTAAGCAAATTGGGAACTGTAAATCATATTTCATGTTTTGTAGACATGTTATTTTTATTTTTTTATTTATTAATTACTACGAATATTAAAAACTAAGGAAGAGTAACTGTGTCAGTCTTCAGGCTGTAACTCAAGAACGGTAATAGCTAGGGAGTTGAAATTTTCACAGATTATGTATATCTGTTGCCGCTATAACAACAAATACTAAAAACAAAATAAATTAAATATTTAAGGGGGGCCCATACAACAAACGTGATATTTTGGCCTTTTTTGCTTGATATCAATAATGGCAACAGGTAGACACTTGAAATTTTCACAAAGGCCTTAAATATATGTGTACTTTAATAATTAATAATAATATTTAAATAAAATAAAAGTTTAAGGGTGGCTGCCATACAAAAAACACAATATTTGGTCTATTTTTGCTCTATAACGGTACGGATCCCTTCGTGCGCGAGTCCACTCGCACTTGGCCGGTTTTTATTATTCGTAGATTAATTAAGATGTATTAATAATAATATTTAAATAAAATAAAAGTTTAAGGGTGGCTGCCATACAAAAAACACAATATTTGGTCTATTTTTGCTCTATAACGGTACGGATCCCTTCGTGCGCGAGTCCACTCGCACTTGGCCGGTTTTTATTATTCGTAGATTAATTAAGATGTAACAACAACATATTGCGGCAACATTCATAATTTTAATCTACTACAGCTTTAATATTATCTAAATTCTAATGCAATTTATTGTTTTTACAGGTAAAGATAAGGACAAGGAGGCTGATGCGACACCAACAACAACCACTAAAGCCACCAAAACACAAAGTAAAGACACACCAGCTGACTCAGGATCAGATCAGCCCAAGTGAGTATTGATACATCTATACTAATATTATAAAGCGGAAGAGTTTGTTAGTTTGTTTGTTTGTTTGAACGCGCTAATCTCAGGAACTACTGGTCCGATTTGTAAAATTCTTTCAGTGTTAGATAGTCCATTTATCGAGGAAGGCTATAGGCTATATTTTATCATGCTAAGACTAATAGGAGCGAAGAAATCGAAGAAAATGTGGAAAAAACGGGGGAAATTATTTGAAAGGGCTTATCTCACGAACTACTAGAGCAATTTTTTTGTTATTTGGGTCAGATAAGAAGTAGACCACGTGAAGGATTATAGGCTACTTTTTGTACACTGATTTGTCTGTGAAATAGATATTTCACAGACAAATCAGTGTACAAAAAGTAGCCTATAGATATTATATTATTAGACGTTCCGCGCGGCTTCGCCCGCGTAAATTAGATAATTTACGCGGGCGAAGCCGCGCGGAACGTCTAATAATATAATATCTATGGAAGCTTCACACCACGTCAGTCTGGCCCCGTGCTAAGTACCTGAAGGATTTGTGTTATGGGTACCAGACAACGGAAATATATTTAATACTTTTTATACTATTATATATTTAAGATTTTTATTATATGATGTCGGCGGGATTCGAGCCCGCGATCTCTGGCTTGAGCACTGACCACATGCTCTGCCACTGAGCCACAGAGGTCGTCAAAACGCTTTTGTGTTGCATATGTATGTAGTAGTATTATTTTTATTGATTTTGGAACAATAAAGGAAACTTCTTTCGTTTCATTATACTGAAAACGTAACTTAAATATTCTAATATGATAAAAATGCCAAACAAATGTATTGAACTGAATAAAATTTTAAACTAAGTTAATGTACAACCATTTTTGCCAATTCAATTCCTTTCTTTGCTATTAGTAATAAATTTTAACACCTTAGTTGTAGTAACAGGATCCCGTTTTTACCCTTTGGGTACGGAACCCTAAAAATAGCAAAATTTTGCAACTTCCATTTTCTTTATATTTTCAGGAAAAAGCGCGGCCGGCTAGACCTCTCAATAGAATCTGAAGAACAGTATCTAGCCAAGGTAGAAGTGAAGATCAAAATTCCCGAGGAGTTGAAAGTGTGGCTCGTAGATGACTGGGACGTTATTACGAGACAGCAAAAACTTGCTTTACTTCCTGCTAAGATCACAGTATCACAGATCGTCGACAACTACCTTGCTTCCAAGAAGTCGAGTAAACAGCACAACCAAGCAAAAGAGTCCGTACTAGTTGATATAACTGAAGGCATTAAAGAGTACTTTAATGCGACATTGGGCTCACAATTATTATATAAGTTCGAAAGACCACAGTACAGTGAAATTTTACAGGAGTACCCTGATACACCAATGTCTCAAATCTACGGGTCAATACATTTGTTGAGGTTGTTTGCGAAAATGGGGCCAATGTTAGCATATACAGCATTAGATGAGAAATCCTTACAACACGTACTAACACACATACAAGATTTTCTAAAGTATATGGTGACAAATCGTTCTACGCTGTTCAACTTGCAAGATTATGGTAATGCTACCCCCGAATATCACAGAAAGGTTCAATAGTATTAGGCTTTTGTGATTCACACGTAAACAGTGTGTGAGGTCCTGAAATTTCAGCCTTTTTAGGGTTCCGTAGTCAACAAGGAACCCTTATGGTTTTGGTCTGTCTGTCTGTCGGTCTGTCTGTCCTTCTGTCTGTCCGTCTGTCTGTCTGTCCGCGGTTTTGCTCAGAGACTATAGGATCTACAAAGCTATAATTTGGCATGAATGCACATATTATGATGCCGACAAAATGGTACATAAAATCTTAAAAAAATATTTTTTTTTGGTACCTTCCCTACACATCAAGTGGGGATGAATTTTTTTTTCGCGTTCACCCCATCGTGTGGGGTGTCGTTGGATAGGTTTTTTAAAATATATTATAAGTATGCATAGATTATTTTCCGATTAAGGGGTTTGTGAAATATTAAGTTTTAAAGTGGAAAAAATCGTTAGAGTCCAGTGTCCCCCCCCTTCTACCAGCTAAACGGTTTCTTCTGGAAATGTGAAAAAATTCACGGGAGTAGGAAATATGCTGAATTTAAAAAGAAAACTATCACAGCTAAGAAGACTTCACAAGTTATTGAGTAATTATAGTCGATCAACTAAAAAAAAATGTATTCGGCGAAGTATAAAGGAACTTTTCATTCAAATTCCATTGAAAGTAACTGAGATGATGTTGTTAGTAGTGTAAAACACGTTATAAATGTACATTCATTGACCATACAAAAATTAAAAAAAAACTAGCGGTACTACGGAACCCTATATGTATTGCGCGTGGCCCGACACGCACTTGGCCGGTTTTTTTATTAATTTTAGACAACAATATGGTTATTTTAAATTACATAAATAAAAATGAATTTTCAATTTTGTTAGTCTCGTTAAAATTCGAAATCGGCTGAACCGATTTGGCTAATTTTTATTTTGAAATATTAAGTAAATATGAATTTTTTTTTGTGTTTAGGTGCAAAATGACCAAATTTTATTGTAAAATATATTGTAGGACCTTACGCGCTATTTTACGAGTGAATCGCAATAATATTTTTAAATAGATAGATTAGAATAAGCAATATCAGAAATGAAATTAATGATTATTATCTGATTTATATTATAATTCTTTTGAATACCGGCAGGCTAGACTTGTGAAAATGTACACATGAAAATGGTATGATTTCTTTATAAGCGTTTAAGTTTTTTTCGTGATGTTTGTTATAAGAATGTGTAGATTTAATCAAATGAGCATTAAAAGTGTTAACAAATTATTGAATATTGACTGTAAATCTTTGATTAGCATTTTTTAAAGTAAAAAATGTTTTTCGGCAATTGTATAATCATCTATAATGTTAGGTTGATTTGGAATTGACTGGAAAATAAAATAATTTCAAGGTTAATTTTAAGCATGAGATATAGGATGTAAGTAAAACGCTATTCATTCTAAAATGTGTTTTTATTATTCTCCTTAGACATTATACAGAACCCTGTCCCTGTCGGTCAGGGAACGTTTATAACGTATCAGATAAAGACAAATACTAACTTCGACGTAAGGTCCCTCGACTGTGACCCTGAGTACATATTATTATAATAATTATTATATCAGCAGTGAATATACAGATTTAACGATCTTAAAACTTTATTGCACAATGCACTGAGTAATTTTTTATGACAGCACTTACTACTTACAGAAGGGTGGAGAAGTGATATGAAAGTCCCTTTTGACTACAGCATGGCAAAAATATGACCCACAGTATAGTGATGGTAGTGGAGTACAGCGCCCGTTGGCGCCAGCAACGAAACGGTTGCCATGCACTTATAATATGGATGATGATGATTAAGGATTACTGTAGTAGGTAATGTGTTGCATGTGTTTATTGCACTGCATGGTATGTCCTGTCCAGACTTATTTTACCTTTACCAGACTCTTTATGCCAATGACATAAATATTACTTTCATTAACTCGAGGTATGTAGGGTCGGCGCCAGTGACTCAACTGGCGCGCGCCCGTGAGTTACCAAGTTGGAGTTGCCTTGAACTTACCTTATGATACGCATTATTGTGCATAAAAGGAAAAATATAAACGGTGAATGTCGATGAGTTGAAGTGATGTATGAATTTTATTCTGTTTCGATTTAAATGTAAACAGCTCAGTAATGGGCTATAAGATTAACCTTAAATGTCAAGTATTAAACGTGCGATAAATAATAATAGGTAATTATAATTTTATTTTCAGATTAACATCCATTTTTTAAGTCATTACGTTACCAAACATTATCAGAACTTATACACATTAAGCAATAAATTGTTATTAATTTTACGGTTCACATTAAAATTATGACAAAAACCTATTTTATTTTAGTCCCATTATGATTTTCATCCATTTGTCTTGAATGGGACAGTAAAATCTAGCATAGATCATTTGCAGGATGCTGTTGCTGATTCCACGTAGGTATGCGCTGACGCATAGACGCTACTTTTTTGCGAATAATCGCATAAAAATCGTCCGCGCGTGCTTCACAAAACATTGTAGAAGCACTACAGAAACGAGGCAGCCGCAACAATACCCTGAAAATGTCGTTGTACTGAACACTAAGGGCACTGGCTGTCCGACGGCGATGACGAAACCACAAACTACTCGAATAAAAGGATTGACAATAGACCTTGAAAAGAGTTATCTTTACCTCACACGAGCAGCGCGCAAATTTGCGTGCCAGGGCTTCGAACAGCCAGAGCCCTTAGCTTCGCTCTCGCTCTATATCATCGTCATCTGACAAATCATCTGTAACTATAATATGTCCTAAGTATCTAAAAGTTTTTACAAACTCTAATGCAACATTATTCAACCTTATTGGCAGGTCATGGGCTATTTTATATCCACTGCTTTTAAAGACAAGGACTTTGCTCTTCTTGGAGTTATACTTGAGCCCATGGTCCTCCGCATATGACTCACACAAAGATAACAGCTTTCTTACTGACCCAACTGATGGGCTCAGCAGTACCATATCATCGGCATAGCTAAGATTATTAACAGAAACTCCATCAATAAAACATCCAGTATGTGTACTGCTGAGCTCACATTACACATATGAGATCGTTTATGTAACCAGGTAAACAAAACGGGTGACGTGATAAAGACGGAAACATAAGAAGAAATAGAAACTCTAACTAAATAGAAACTATCTAACAAATCCTCCAAAAAAGTCTTTCTAGCAACGCATATCCTTAGATCGCGGATTCTTGGAAATCTATTGTATATCTATTGTTCTCGCGGCCCAAGTGGGCCTTATGGGAGTTGAAGGAGACCGGGCCGCCAAATTTTGCTGTGTTTTCTAATATGTATTACGATCCCGGAAGACGATTGACTTAAATGAAACTGAGATTTATTTAATCATTGTATATTTATCTGATATTTGCCTAACGGAAAACACGATTCACTTATTTTGACTCGATAGTTATATTTTTCGAAATTATGAATCTTTCCGGGCTTTTCAACAAATATCTGTTACACTTATTGAGTTACTATCATTAAATAACTTGCACTACTACAAACACGAACTTTATAAAATAATGGCTAAAGGAAATAGGTAGATATTAGTATTGTATTTAATTTTTAAGTAATCATCAAAACAGTTTTGGGACTTACGAGTTACGACCTTTACTTTCGTGCTATAATGCGGGAACCGTTGTTACGCGATATTGTTCACTATTAGCTGCAGCGTAAAGCACATTGCTCGGAGGCACGATTCATGGAATCATTATATCACGATTGGAGGATAGCGGGGTGTGTAGGCGGGGCTAGCGTGCTTTGATATTTTTGACAGCAGGCTCTTAATCACGAGTAGGCGTTTGGCTCGAAGCATGTTTAGTAATTTCTACCCGACCAAAATAAAATACCTAAAAATAATATATTATTTAAAAAGTTTTAAAAATATAATAAATTAGAACTTTGTCTCACTATAATGTTTGCAAATGATAATACTAGATGGCGCTACATACACCAAAAGCTTTTAAAACTCAATTTATATTCATTATTCAATGAGCTTTTTAGATTTTTAAATTATAATATAGAACTGCAACTTTTGGCATCGTGTCAAAAGAAAAAGAATAAAAAAATATAAGATGTGGCCAAGTATTCTTAATTCTTATAATATTGCATTCGTGTACTAACCCACAAAAAAATTACGTATTGAGTTATGAATGCAGTTATGTTCTTTATATGATTTAGAACAAGACTGCATTCAAAATTTAACAACAAAAAAAAATTTGCTGTGGTATTTTTTCTCGGAAGGAAATTAACATTGTATTGTAATGTTTTATCCCAAACGAAACATGATACGATTCATGTTTGTAGCATTATTTATTACGCGAGTTTGGCTATCTGCGAGTTAGTAAGAATTTTTAACAATGCCAGTAAGTGATATAAGGATATTCTTATCGGCAAGTACGTGACCAAGTCTGTATTTAGCGCCAAGGTCAACCACCATATGGTGCTCAGGAAAGCACTGGCATCGCTGTTTATGGAAGTGATTTTAAATGGATTTTATCAAAGTAAACTGCAACTATAAATTACGATTAGGTATACGGGATTTCTTAGTCATCGATAGCTATGGTATCAATCTGCAGTAAAATTACCTACTGCAGCCTTACTGCAGCTACCATAGTAAAAGGAGGCAGCTACTATAATATATACATACAAACTTATAGGAATCCTACGATTCCTGTAAGTTTGTATTCAGGCCTTGTACCATGAAACTGTTTTGAGACTCAAACAATCGGACGAGAATGCCGCGTCCTACTCTAACAAACGTGAAATGACATTGTTAGAGCAGGACGTGGCATTCTCGTCCGATTGTTTGAGTCTCAAAACAGTTTTGTAGTAGGCCTACTGTATCTAAAGACTAACTATATATCTATAATATATATCTATGGACGCTTCACACCACGTCAGTCTCGCCCCGTGGTAAGTACCTGAAGGACTTGTGTTAGGGTACCAGACAACGGAAATATATTTAATACTTTTATACTATACATATATTTAAGATTTTTATTATATGATACACATATTTAATACACATCCATGACCCTTTAAAAACTTTTTGTTCCGTCGGCGGGATTCGAACCCGCGACCCCCGGCTACGGCCCGGAACAACCAACAGCCCACCAACTGAGCCACAGAGGTCGCCATATAACTTAAGTAAATAACATGAACATTGTCTGTAGGACATTCATGTTATTTATTTATAGTTAGTCTCAGCTAGACAAAACTGTGGGAATAACTTAAAATTTAGACTATACAAAACGGTACAACTTCTTCAAAATGTCATAAATTCTAATTCGGAACTCTGTACCGTCTTATTGGATGAAACTGCGCTCCACATAGGGTTGCCAGGCGTCCGGATAAAGCCGGACACAGTCAGGCTTTTTGCTTGCGTGTCCGGCTAAAATCAAAGGGAGTCCGGCCGTTGTAGAGCCTCAAAACACAAATTTTAGACGGTTTTACACCTAATGAGATGTAAAATTGTATAGCTATTGTATGTATGTATGTATGTCTAGTCTCTGGTTAAACTCTTTTAATAAAACAGAAAATTAGTACGGTGTACACGAGCTGTCGAACGTATTTCTATATTAAAAGTTTAGATTGTAAGTAGTCGATAGCAAGTAGCAACTCTTTTTTGTTTTAATGTCCGACCAAGCTGACTGCTTTGTCCGGCTTTTCGGTTCAGCGTGGCAACTCTAGCTCCACAGATGTTTTGCGTTAAATCTGCAGTGTTCTAGAGTGTTCGTCGGTAAATAATTACACATTACGAAGCCTTTGACTGCCTTTAAAGGCGACAAGGTGGACGGCGGCGAATGAGGCCGCAAACTTCCACAATCAGGCCATTTCTGTCCTTTACACAATGACATATTATCGATGGCTTGTAATAAATCTGGACAAGTGCACTGCGCAGCCATGCCTTGCTAAAATGTTAAAGATGATAGCTTCAGAATTTTACATTCCTGTTCTTTTAGCGAATAGTGAATACCCAGCCAGTGTATTCCAATTTTTTGTTCTTCTAACATGGTCTTTATGTCACCAATAAGGTTTATTTCTCATAAAAACTTCAATACGACGGGTACGACTACGGAAGGGGTAAACTTATAGTTTACATTTTCGTATTATAGGTATACCAAGTAAGAGAGTAACGCCCGTCTTTCAATTATGACAGGTGAAAAAGGACGACGCGGAATCATCGCCAAGTTACTTTTACTGTGAATAAAAGACGAACTATAATGATTATGAAAAAAGTATTTTGAGCAAATTTAGGTTTTATCAATGCCTTGTTAGATATTAAAAAATATTAAAGAAAAGACAGCAAACTTCGAAGATCCAAGCAAAAATGTGTCTAAAACAAGGTTTTTTGTAAAAAAAAAAAAAACTATCGAGCATTTTTCAGTAATCGTGTTTTCGTCTTGAGCATTTAATCTTCATGAACTGAAGTTGTAAGTATGTGGGTGAATTTCCCAAATGGCTTTTTTTTTGTCTTCGTTGAAATTACTATTTAAAAAAGGGAATATTGTTGTAAATTATTTGTTTTAGTATTCAACGGGTAGCTATAGGATTGTGGAAAAAATATAATATGCCTAGGACTATTACAAAGGTAGAAATAAATAACTTAAAGATCTATTTTTATCAAATCGGTGCTGTCCCTCTACTTTTTTTACAAACAAAAACGCTTATATACTTAAACTTATACAAATATGAATAAGTTAAAGGTATAACTTATATTATTTCATAGAATATTAGTTTATCTATTATTATATACCATATTTTATTATATAATTAACGATAATAGTTACTTACAGACGCAAATGTACTTGTCCTGAGAATTTTTCTCATATCGCTGGATAAAAGCAATTTAAGCCTTACTGTTCATTGACGAGTCGGACAGTCTCCCCACCCCAATTTTAATTTACTCCTTAGTGTGTGCTTCCACGCAGTCAAGACGGACGTGTGTCAAAGCGCTGCATATTCCCGCCAACAACCTACGTACGCCATTAAATATGCTCTCGGACAATAATTTCATATTATCGGTGATTGAATTTTTTTAATGTAATGAATAGTTTTAAAATTGTTGTTTGGTTCTAATGAATGTAGTAAGTGATTAAGCTTCATTATCTGTAACCAAATTTATCTTAGATATAAAGCATTTTTTATAATTTCCTAAAAAGTGTGTTTTTTCTCACATCGCTGCTCTCATATCGGTGTAATCGGTGGTCATTTTAACCATCGATATGATAATTTACACCGAAATTATAAGAAAAAACCAATCGGTGTCTTAAATCTAATATCGGTTTTTGGAATCATGACCAACCCACAGTTTTGTCACATCGGTGGATTGCTTTATCATATCGGTTGATAATTTTACCATATCGGTGAATCGTTTTATCATATCGGCATTTCGTTAAGTAATTATATATTAAGTACATTTTAAAAATATTTTAATTTAATTTCAAAAACTCTGTTCTTGATCAATATAAATAGTTACATTAAAATATAATGTTATGAAGATAATATTATCATATCGCTGGATTAGTATGTCATTTCGGTGGTTAAACTTATCACATCGGTGCACAGAAATAAAAATCGGTGCCGGTTTATCATATCGGTGGAAACCAGAATTCAAACTGAATTTTCTCCGTAGTCTTAAATGATAAGTTAATGATATTAAATTTGGGAACATTTTGTGTCCTAAAGAATACATAAAACCTGAAAAATATATAAAATATGTATAAATAAAAATTTTATAGTATTTTATTAATTTATTTTTAGAATTCTGCATTGCCATTTCTAAATTCAGTGTCTAATTATTATAGTACTCTTGCAGATTCTGAAGAGCTCATTCATTTGAAGGATTTGAATGCAGCTCAGACCTGTCCCCAAGAGGAGCCGCATCAACTGATGTCAGAATCAGTGTCATCTGAGCAACAGATAAATATTATGTATGATGATAATATTATATTGGCTGCAGGTAATGGTCAGAATTTCAAGTTAAATTATTTATTAAGTTTTATTGGTGTATTAATGCCTAACTGTATAATATATTTTACTATAGTGGAAAATGATGTCTAATTATTATATTATTACTCTTGCAGATTCTGGAGAGCTCATTCATTTGAAGGATTTGAATGCAGCTCAGACCTGTCTCCAAGAGGAGCCGCATCAATTATTAATGTCTGAATCAGTGTTATCTGAGCAACAGATGAATATGTATGATGATAATATTATATTGGCTGCAGGTAATGGTCAGAATTTCAAGTTAAATTATTTATTAAGTTTTATTGGTGTATTCATTGGCTAACTGTATAATATTTACTGTAGTGGAAAATTATGTCTAATTATTATATTACTCTTGCAGATTCTGGAGAACTCATTCATTTGAAGGATTTGAATGCAGCTCAGACCTCTCCCCAAGAGGAGCCACATCAATTACTGACGTCTGAATCAGTGTTGTCTGAGCAACAGATGAATAATATTATGTATGATGATAATAATATATTGGCTGCAGGTAATGGTCAGAATTTCAAGTTAAATTATTATTTATTAAGTTTTATTGGTGTATTAATGGCTAACTGTATAATATTTACTGTAGTGGAAAATTATGTCTAATTATTATATTACTCTTGCAGATTCTGGAGAGCTCATTCATTTGAAGGTTTTGAATGCAGCTCAGACCTGTCCCCAAGAGGAGCTGCATCAACTGATGTCTGAATCAGTGTCATCTGAGCAACAGATGTATAATATTATGTATGATGACGACGTGTCAGCTGCAGATAATGGTAAGTTCAATTATTTATTAACTTTTATTGGTGTATTAAATAATAAGTCCTGTTGAATTATTTTAATGATTGTAAAAGAAATAATTGTTTGTGTCATTAATTTTTCAGTTCCTGAGCTGCGCATTTTCAGACAATTCAGCAAAACCATGACGAAGTCTGCCAATGTAGGCTTTATAATATCAGAATCAGAAGAGGAGCCATACAGTGATAGGGACTCAATTGCGGATCCTGCTTACTCTCCAGGTACTTCAATATCGCACTACTCTGACAGCCAAGACAAAACAATAGAAGTGCCATCTAACTTACTCAACAAACCAGTAGACTGTAAGCCAGCCTTAACTCGAAAACGACAACGTAAGCCAGATAGCTGGAAAAGGAATAAATTAAGAAGATTGAGACTCGAGGGAAAAGAATACCTTTCCGAAAAAGGTAATAATATTGTTAGGGCTAAAGCTGTTCAGCCCGTAAATTGTAAATGTTACTATAAGTGCAATGAAAAGTTCTCGATGGAACAGCGACAGACAATTTTTCAAGATTATCTGTCGCTTGAAGATGAAAGAAGCAAATGGAGCTACATCGCGAACTGTATTAAAAAACAAAAACCGAAAAGGCGTTATCAATCACAAATACCTGAGAATGGGAATCAACCCAATAGACCTAAGAAAATGTATACACTTATATATAATTTGACATGCTCCGACACGACGCATCAGGTATGTAAGCAATTCTTCTTAAAAACTCTGGACGTATCAGGAAAAAAGGTAGAAACGTCGCTGAGTAAGAAATCAGAAACAGGTGTCGTGACGCCAGACCAACGGGGGAAAAAACCAGCTCCAAACAAAATACCAGAAGATCGTAAAGGTCACGTAAGAGCTCATATAAAATCCATGCCTGTAATAGAATCGCACTATTGCAGGAGTCAAACTAAAAGAAAGTACTTACCTACATACTTAAGTGAGAACCGCTTGTACACAGATTATGTTGAGTACTGCAAGGAAAAAGAAATTGATCCAGTGAAGCCATCATTCTACAAGCATGTTTTCCGTACAGAATTCAATCTCGGGTTTCATCGTCCTAAGAAGGACCAGTGTGATTTTTGCGCACAGTATAAAAACAAAAATGACGAAGACAAAAAAAATAACGAGGAAGAGTATCAACTTCACTTGAAAAGGAAAGTTGAGGCGAGGCAACACAAGGAACAAGACAAAACGCGAGCTAAGACAGATGCTTCATTCCGCGCTTATACCATGGATATGGAAAAAATACTTCTTTCGCCACAAGTCCTAATTGGTCAGTTATATTATAAAAGAAAACTGAAAACATACAATTTTACCATATATGAGTTAGCAAAGGCTCTGGCCGTGAACTACATGTGGCATGAAGGAAATGGCACTAAAGGTGCTTCAGAAGTTGCAACGTGCCTTTGGAACCTTATGTTAAAGCTGGACTCGCAAGTTACAGAAGTGACATTCTACTCAGACACATCTGCAGGCCAAAATCGCAACTCAATACTTGCAGCAATGTTTCTGAGGGCATTGACAGTTTTACCTAACTTGCAAATAATTAATCAAAAATACATGGAGTCAGGACACTCGGACATGGAGTGTGACAGCGTCCATTCTACAATTGAAAACCGAGGGAAGAAAATAGACATTTTCACTCCCGAAGGATGGTTTACTGTGGCTCGAACAGCAAAGACAACATCACCACCTTATGAGGTGTGTGAAATGGACCACAGTCAATTCATAGATTTCAAGACATATAGTGAAAAATTAATTAAAAACAAGAATAAGGCCGAAAACGGAGAAAGTATGAATTGGTTAAAAGTAAAATGGCTGCAGTACCGAAAGGAGGAGCCACTGCACATATTCTACAAGAATCAACTGAGTGATGATGAGTTCAAAAGGCTTCCCATTCGAACAGCTCGGGCTACTTCCGGAAGAGAAGTTGGAGAAGTTAGTGTAGACCTCGGTAAACTATATAAAAATAAAAGAAAAATTGAAAGAAGTAAAATAAAAGATCTTCAAGAGCTATGTCACAAGGGCACAATACCATCTGCATACCACGACTTCTACCTAAATAATTTGGTTACTGGAGGCAATTCCCATGACTCAAGCGATTCTGAAATGGAAAATGTGTGATTTTTCTTTCATAAACGTAAAATCTAATTTTTACTTACATAATACCTAATACCTATACATTATGTACAATGTTTTGAAATTCTTTAAGTATGTAATAAAAAATGAAACCTGAAAATTGGCTTTCCTTGTAAAATTAAAATTAACCTATCAAGCCCCTTATGCTCTTATGAGCACCGGTGATCGCGACAACAATAGAATAACAATAGATTTCCAAGAATCCGCGATCGAAGGATTAAATTAAACATGTACAATGTACATAAAAGTAGGTATATAATAATTATACGGGGTTGAATTAGTCCGTGTACCTCCTGTCGGCCAGTCAATGTACCCGACATACTGAGTAATTTTAATATGAGACTAACTCGGAAATCGCGAAAAAACCAGCTGTTCCATAGTAAACCTACTTAACCAAAAAGTATGGAACGCGATTTCCGAGTTAGTCCCATAATGAAAGTTACTTATGTCGGGTACATTGACGTGCCGACAGGAACCGATAAACTTCCACCCTGTTTATTATACATAGGTATTAGGTACCTAAGTACCTATATTATTATAGTTGACTGCGATGCAGAAAGTGGACTTATTGACGATGGTATTATTTTCTAGCCAACTTATGGTGTTTTCTTTTACTGGGGTGGTTTTGTTTTATTTTACTTTATACAATATCAGGTGATTTACTATGCTGCACAATAGCATACTAAGCTATTCCCCACATTTACTACTACAAGAGTTCATGACTAACTGCGAAAATTCACAACGCTTAATTAATCTTTGCCACATAAACTCTTTTTGATCTGCAATTAATGCTCCTTAAGGCACGTTGAAACTTATAATGCATAACGAAGATACCCCACATATCTTCGTTTTGCTCTACAATCTCTGCTTACACAATTGAACCATTTCTCAGTAGTAAACAGAGGTTAACTGGTTTAATCCTTAATAACTATAAAACTACAAATTATAGCATTTAAAATTCATAATATCCCATTATAATACATACATTTCTACAACATGTAAAATTTTTGTGAGGATGTGGTATGTAGTTTGAAAGATATAACTAAAAACATGTAAATTCTCGAGACTACAAAACTTTGATCGCTAATATCTCGGAATGCTGTGTGTGTGGCTCGGCTCTGTTTACTTCTACTACGACGAATATTTTAATTTAATTTCAAAAACTCTGTTCTTGATCAATATAAATAGTTACATTAAAATATAATATTATGAAGATAATATTATCATATCGCTGGATTAGTATGTCATTTCGGTGGTTAAACTTATCACATCGGTGCACAGAAATAAAAATCGGTGCCGGTTTATCATATCGGTGGAAACCAGAATTCAAACTGAATTTTCTCCGTAGTCTTAAATGATAAGTTAATGATATTAAATTTGGGAACATTTTATGTCCTAAAGAATACATAAAACCTGAAAAGTATATAAAATATGTATAAATAAAAAAGTTCACCGATATGATAAAAAAAAAGGTCATTTGTTGAAATTCATGTAGTCAAGTTAGGGTCAGGTGCATTCTTAATTTTGTATCCCACTTCTGATATTGCATCAGAAGCGGACATAATATTAAATTATGTATCATGCATCAGCTAAATTTATTCATAGGCAGATCGCAGACCTTCTTTATTTGATCAGGTTATGTCAAGTCAATGTTATATGAGATCTATCGGATAGGCTCGACATAAAACTACAAAATTATGTGAGTCCCCCATCTGCCTGTGAATTAATTTCTTTAGGACTTAGGTATATTATATGATATTGAATGTACTGTAACTGTACACCTGATGATGATTTTTTCGAAACCGGTCGTGTAAATAATAATTTTGTAATAAATCTAATATATAATAAAGTGGAATAAGTGCAAGGAAAGTGTATAATTATTTAATTCTTTAGGAACAGTTTTATCATCTTGGATTCTGGATGACGACATATCCTACATGTCAGTGGAATGTACATCTGTGACGCAAGCAGTGGGCTCACCGAAAGTATTTCTAGCGCAGACGCCACGATATAAAAATAAACCAATAAATAGTTTATGCAACATCTGGATTCCTGTACGTGAAATGGTACCCTCATTGTTGTAATTAGGTTAAAGGCATTTGTAACAACCCTGTTAATGCAGTTGATTCTTAAGGCCCTTCGCAACGTTCGGTCACGTTTTCCATGATTGTCATATTTTGTTACCATGAAGCTGACTATGGCATGCACAATTTTATATTGGTCCACCGTGGACTACTGTGTAAAGGAGAACTAGTTATCTTATAATATTGTCAGATAGATATCATATCTATCTAGTGCTATTAAGAGCGACCAACCCGACCATCTTTCCATACAAATACTCGTACGTGATTATGGCGTTGTAAAGGATCTTTCTTTGAAACTTATGAACTAATAGGTATCTTCTGCACTATATCTAGGTTTATAAAAAACGCGAACTCAAAATTTGGAGAAACAAATTCAGTATAAGCCTCCAAAAACTGCTTTTTTGCACAAATTTTATCTGAAATTTAGACGTTTATAATGTACCTACTTACTAATTGTACCAGTAAAGGAAATATTTTTTTATAAACCTTGCAAATGTAATGGAGATTCTAAATGTCAAACATTTTTTTTACAAACTTGTAAGGCCTACTAATAAACACGTATATCTTGAAACAAGTTTTATGAAATTTCCACACACTATTTATCGTGAATACTACTTATTACTAATTATCTCTAATTATTAATAATTTATATTAATTACTAATAATAATTAATTTATATTAATTACTAATAATAATTAATAAATAATAATTACTAATTAATAATAATTACTATTAATCGATGAAACAAGAAGATGACTTCCGCGTTGACGATAGTTGGACTGGGAACCCCCTCTTAAGTTACTAAGTATTGGGAACATAAGTATTGAGTAGCATTCCTAATCTACCTATATCTATATGGTACTTTACGGAAACATCTGTATAATCTCAAAATGGTTTACTGTAGTTACCTGATGAGGCGTCGGGAAATTTTGGTCATTTACAAATTACAGCAGTGGCTTACTGCAAGCTTAATGCATATTATGTAGGTTTAGGTAGGTACCTACCTACCTACTTACGCGTACGTCCTATCAAAAAAAGTGTATTAAGTACATCTTAAGGATGTTAAAATGGAGTTTGTAGAATGAATCACATTTGTTTTCTTCAAATTATGTGATTCAGAGATTTTTGTGTCGAAATTGGGGACACTTAAGTTTTTTACCAATTTGGATATGTTACTTTTATTCCGTTTATTATAATATTAGGTACCTATATCGTTAAATAAAATATAATTACATAAATAATTACTTTAAAGCACAAAGTTAAACAATAATTAACAAAGTCACACACTATCCATGTCACCTACGAAAAATGGCGTAACCCATTTTTTGTAAAATTATTTTGACTACATTTTTACACAAAAATAATTAAATTACAGCCTTTAATATAACTAGCTAAAAGCCGAGCTTTGTGAGGGCTCGCGTCGTCACACCTTGACTGACTGATGATAACAAATCTACATATAAATAAAAATTACTATGTTAAAGCACAAATCAATAGGCGTGATAGTTTTTCCGTAAAGTGTACCTGCACAAAATGTACAGGTTGTGGGATATACTAGGGCTCACTTCGCTCACCCTGATAATTTGAATGAATTAAAAATAAAGAATACATTAAAAATTAAATTTGCAATTGTTTTTATGACGAAAAAGTAATTATTATGAGAAACACAACCTTCAGATTTATTTACTTATAATTTTCCTGTAACTGTGACCTATTTACTTAATTATTTCTTTACACAGTAGCTGCATGTTTTCGATGAGATATGTTGATTCGTGGCAAAACGACTTGTGGGTCATCAATTTGAGGAACATTGTTGAGAGTCGCGATTTGCGTTCGTTCCAATTATTTCTATTGATAGATTTCTTGTAAATAACGATGGACGTCAATATATTTTATTGGAAGCTTTTAGTAATTGTTATTGTTTAATTCTATTTATTGGCAGTTCACGAGAAACACTAAGCTTAGCCTCGTTTAAGGTATTTTCATTAAATTTGTATTTAACAATATCTGGGCTGTGAGAACCTATTATAGTAAGCCACCTAGGCTTACTATAATATACTTTAGGTATAGTAGAACAAGGAAAGAATCTATAATCATAGAGAGATTCTTTCCTTGTTCTCGGAGTGTAGCTCTATGATCTAAATGAATAGTTATAGACTTTTTTAAGCCTATTGCCACTTTGACTTCCTAGGGCACCTGCATTAGGAAGTCGAAATGGCAACAGGCTAAGGCGCTAAGCTGTTTATTGTATTTGTTAGTATTTGGCTGTTTATTCATTCTGGGTCACCATTAGAGACCAAGGACAGGGTGATGAATAATGTTATAGCATAAATACTGTTTAGTCAAATGGATCATCTAAAAGGTTGCAACCTGCAGGGAATGCGTATAAACTGAATGCGAACTGCAAAATTGTTGCGATGGAAAACTTTAGAAGAATGCAGCAAATACAGCATGGATGGGTAGAAATCCTGTAGTCAAATCAAAGATCCCTAAAGTTATCTTTATTTCGCAAAATATCTAACTAGCATTTGAATGTACTGTACCAGCTTGGTACCTATATATTTGTCCAACGTAATAATAAGAATTATGATAGACACACCATAGAACCTATAACCGTAGGCTGGATAGCATCAATGTTGGTGATAACTTGATGAATTGAACTCGGGGGCCTCCAGCATCTAGCTTGAAAAACATAACCTCCTATCAGCGTTCGAATCGGGGTGGTTTCCATCTCCTTACGCGGCCGTAAGGCGACACCCGCCGCGCTCGAGCACCGCGCATCAGTCGCACCACAGCACGCGTCGACTCGACATGTAAGTATCCCAGTGTAGTGTTGTGTAGTGTTTATTTTTTTATAAAAGTGTTGTAATAAGTTGACAGGTAAGTAGCCAGTTTAGATTCCAATGATCGTGGAAAAAATAAGGAGGATTTTTGCCAAAAATTTTGATGTTTTTTAATAAAAAATATTGAATGTTTAGTGTACTAGAATGAAATAGTTATCAAATAAAAGTTGAATCTTAAATAAATAAATTGTTAAAAGATATAATTTTAAGTTAGGAACAGTTAAAAAGAACAATTTTAATTAATGTATAAATTATGTCGTCCTCTATTCGAACGGGATACGCGCCAGTATTTTGTAGTCGGCCCCCTGTTTCTATTTTTAAATATCGCGGTGCTCGGTTTCAGTTTTAATGGCCAATAGGATTGCTGTGTGTCAGAATTTCCCGCGTTTTTGGCACTTTGCCACCAATAGCGAAACAGCGCGGGAGTTTTAGGCAATGGACGCATGCGCTAAACTTTTATGTTCAGCCCAGATTTTGTACTATTTTTAAATTAGTAATAAGACGCTTTTTATTTGGTAAATCTCATATTTTAATGATAATAATTTCGTATAATAATGTCAAGTGCTAACTTGCAATCGTAGGTGTCAGCGGTTATTTTTTATATTACCTAAGAACCTAACTGCCTTGACTTAGGAGTGCTAAAGACTAAAGTTGCTGATTATTTTTAAATAATGAGGGATGTGGTATTATCATTCTTTGATATAGCTGGACATTTCTATCACGTATCCTTGAAATAAAAGTTCTACATAGTTTTACGAAAGTCTACGCACTTGTCACCTGACAGGCTGACATTGTCTGCAAGAAAGTTATGACTTATGATATTTTTATAGTTTATAACTTTAAACTATACTATAAATAACAGTTAATCGGCTATGATCACATTATCGCGTTAAAAAATATACATAATAAAATTATTTGGAATTAATTTACTTTACTTTTCTTGTTTAACGTATAATAATTTATAGAATTAGTAGAGTAAAATTAAATCATTTTTAGAAAAACCACAAGCTTAAAAGAGAAAAACAGAAATTTTAATTATTTGGGTTACACGCTTTTGCATTGATGTCATAAATTTTCAGCATGCATTAACGAGAATCTTTTATCAAGTAATAATAATTATTACATATTATTATTCTTGGATCAATTCTATCATACCTAGCCTAGGTATTTATTTTATTACTATTGGTAACTTTTACACACTTTTACGTACTTAGTAGATATAATAATATACAATAATTAGTATCGTTCTCGTAAGTAAACTAAAGGCTCCTTATCATGTTGGGTCGTGATGGTTAACCATGATTGTGACCATGATAGCAAATCTGTCTATAGATTACCTATAGTACGCACAATCGACTGCGATCATGTGCGAACACATTCGAATGTGCCCTCTACACATTCGAAATCGCCTGTGTTTGTCCATCATGGGCTTCGTGGAGAGGCATTACATGTAAAACAACCCATCTCACAACGAACTGTATTTAATATTGTCATGATCAATATGTGCTTTTGAAATACTTGTTGAGTTTATCACGTAAGGCTGTATCAGTTTCAACGGAACTTGTCCATTGTCTCAATGTTTTACCTTTGTTCTTCACATATTTACAATATCACATGTTTCTGATAGGGCATAACATTGACACACTTACTCATATTGTAAATTAATAATAGTAAAAAGTACTTTCTATGTTAGGTTAGTTAATAGTTTTGTCTCAGATTACTTACATTATACCTAATATTATCTCAAAATGACAAAACTATTGTTACGAAAAATGCAAATTGCAATATTCTTTGCCGTTTCGTTAATGTTTGATTTAAATTGTAAATTCATGAATGGAATAATAGAATATTTTCACTCGAATAAAAAAGTTTGGGCGTGTTCCTAAGACATGCCTAAAACCTATGCCAATGAGCGCGTTGGACCGAAAAGTTGCATTGATTTTTATGAATGGCACGAAGAAGGAAGACAAATAGGAAGAACAGTAAACGAGGAAGAACAAAGTTCGATTCATTGTCCGGCCAAAAAACAACAACTAAAAAACTATAGCTTTGAAAATAGAAAAACTTGAATTATTAAGTTACTGCTTTTCTTCATAGTTTCGCTGCTTTCAACTAGCTAATAGCTAGTTATAGATGGAGTTTTGCCGGGAATGTGAAAGAGTGCTGTTGTATTTTTGTATTATTTTCCTGAAATTGTGTTATCTGGGTTTTTAATGTGTAATATTGGTAGAATATTAACCATTAGATATTCGTTATTGTGCACAAGTGTAGGCAAATGCTGCAACTTTCAGAAACGTGCTTTTTTGTGTTCCCTCCAAAACTCCGTCGAAAGTTTCAGTAAAGCGTCTACCACTTTACTGAATTGGCCGACTTGACTCCTTGACTGCTTTGACTTTTACTTAGACTTTGACTAGACTTTAGACATGACGATATTATAGTAAAACGATGATAAACATTATTCATACCCTTGTCTGTGGCACAATATACGCAAATCTGTGTCAAGTTGCCAAAATTAAAGAAGAAAAAAAAACTAGCTATAGACTTGGTTATAGCGGGTTTTTTTCAGCACGGGCACTGGAATGCACTGGAATGCAATCCAGTATATTCTAGTGCATTCCAGTAGGTGCCCGTTTAGCGTTTACATTGTTCCAGTAGCAATCCAGCGCTGGTTGGATCACTGGATTAGAATATTGTAAACCGACCATTAGGCTTATTTGACTGGCAAGTCCATTCTTCTTAAATCAAGATTCAAGACTTCTGAGTCAGCGATTTTTAGCAATCCAATGTTATGAATCAAAGTTTGTGAATCAGCAGGGAAGTATGTTGGAGTCAGGACCAACACCGGTCATCGAACTGCAACCTGTTTCCACAATTCCGACTTCTCCCGCACTGTGATATAGGCGACAGTTACACAAAAGGACTTTGTTGGTACTTGGTACTATTTAATTCCTCTTTGAAAATTATTATTATTGCTATGCACAAACATAATATTGTACTCATAGCATGTCCAGGCCTCAGACCAAAAAAAAGTCTTTTTACCTATTTGGTCTGAGGTCGAGGCATAAGAGTGGCAAAAAGATCAAACCAAATCTAAATTTTCAAGTACGTAGGTACCTAATCTTGACATTTGCAGTAATTCATGTGCCCAAAGTATCTGTCTGACTTTAACCAACCTTTTTGGTACATGGGTATAATAATTATAAACAACTAGATGACACCCGCAACCGTACATTTTTCCGGGATAAAGGACTATGTCCTATGTCCTTTTCCGGGACTCAAAGTATCTCCATACCAAATTTCAGCAAAATCGGTTTAGCGGTTTGGGCGTGAAGCGGTAACAGACAGACAGACAACAGACAGATGGACCAACAGACATACACACTTTCGCATTTATAATATTACTTAGTAGGTATAGATACCTACTATCAGCTCTCCTGCAGTCTGATTAAAACTCCTCTTTTTAACCTTTCCCGGTCCACCTCTATATTGACCCACTGCACCAACAAATCTCCGAACTCATCAGCATAGACACAGAAGCCGCGTTCGTAGATAATTGCAATCTGACTTATTGACTTAATTCTAGTATGGATGGCGTGAGAGAGTGCTTACAATGATCAACATTGGGGCTAGAATGTTCCCATCAATCATAACAATCACGGTGGGGCTAGGGGCTTAATAGTCCAGATAATAACAGGGTTAAAGTAACTGTTAGAAGTTTGAATGTTTGCAATTGAAATCCGAGAAATTGATATACCTATGGAGAGGGTTAAACGTTATTGGATTGAGTTATATAAATTACTAGACGTTCCGCGCTGCTTCGCCCGCGTAAATTAGATATTTCACAGACAAATCAGTCTACAAAAATAGCCTATGATCCTTCACGTGGTCTACTTCTTATCTGACCCAAATAACAGAAAAATTGCTCTAGTAGTTCGTGAGATAAGCCCTTTCAAATAATTTCCTCCGTTTTTTCCACATTTTCTTCTATTTCTTCGCTCCTATTAGTCTAAGCGTGATAAAATATAGCCTATAGCCTTCCTCGATAAATGGGCTATCTAACACTGAAATAATTTTTAAAATCTGACCAGTAGTTCCTGAGATTAGCGCGTTCAAACAAACAAACAAACAAACTAACAAACTCTTCCGCTTTATAATATTAGTATAGATTATTCAATGATAATCATGATCTGTCGGCTGGGTAGTATCGTATCGTAGATACATAGGTATACCTAGTCCAAGGTACCTCTAATTTAGGTAAAATTAGAGTAAATTGGTAACTTCGGTTTCAGACTGCCTTTGCCGGCCAAAACATCTTTGTTATTCGTAGAATCAATATTATTATTTATTGTCATAATATTTCGCAAACAAAACGAGCACCTAGCGTTTTGAATATTATACCTATAGACACATACCTAATTAATTACCTATCTAATATATAAAATTCTCGTGTCACATGTGTTTGTGCGCGAACTCATCCAAAACGGCTCAACCGATTTTAATGAAATTTTGTATGTACCATCGAGGAAATTTATTCCTAGGGCTTAGGCAGTTGACGGACCTACGTCACGTGGTCGGCTTATGTCAATCAATGTAGCTGTGATCGGTCGGATGGGTTTGACTTACCTATATTAGCGCAACCAAATTACTTAGGTCCGCCATCTGCCTAGGAATTAACTTCTCTGATAGTACATTCGTTAGACCTGAGAATAGGTTTTTATCTACTTTTTTATTTATATTGATACTAGAAATAATTTATAGGTATGGCAAAACAACATTTGCCGGGTCAGCTAGTTTATTTATCATATTGCTTAGGATGGATAAATCGAGGAGTGGAAAAGAATTATCAATTAATTAATTTTTCAACAACGCGGCGCGCGACGCGGCTGACATGGCGTTAAAATCTTTTGTAAGAGTTATTTCTTCACGTACAGTTCATTTTCTTTGAGATTTTTTCTAAGCTTCTTAGTTAGAGTTTTGCATCAGTTCCCTTTATTATATCGTCAATAGTCCAAAGCTATTGTTATGTTTTATTACTTAAAGTAATAAAAATAATTTATTAGTTAAGTACTTAATAAAATTACAGTAAAATAAAATTACAGTAAAGTTTTATTTATATTATCGTAAATAATTCAAGGTAGTTGAATATTTAAAGTTTCTATTTTAAAATTCCTTTTTCACAAATTAACTTTAGCCAATCCACTTTTAGTTACTAAAATATAATTTCTATTTACCTAAGTCAGTTACGGCTTCACGCGAGAGCGAGATTTTTCTCGTCTCGTCTCGTTCTCGTCTCGCTTTTTCGAGACGAGACGAGACGAGACGTTTTGAAAAATATTATGGGCAACACCGAGACCACATACAGGGCAACTTAAATTTTTTAATGAAGTTTTTATTCGAAAAATCAGAAAAGGTCTACTTAGAAAACAATATATTTTACATAATATAAAATCTGGTAACCATCTGTGAAATATTTTTTTGTAAATTTAAAAAGAAATCAATAACCGAGTATGATTTTTCCACATTTTTACTTCAACTTGTTAACGCTTCTTATAGTAACCCATCTCTCAGTTTGAATGATTTTTTTTAAAAGATCAATGGGTCATCTTACTCTTGGTTGAGTATATGTGTCTATAATAAACTAGAGAGTAATAAACGTGTATACTATATCGAAAGGGTTTCTTGGGCTCGAAATTTTCTACCTGGAAGATACTCTTATTTACCTACTACAGACACACACAAATTCAGATACTAAATTTATTTATAAAAATGCATGTTATCATATAAATACGCTTGTCATAAAATATTCCTTATTCTCTTAATTATATAGAAATAGATCATTATTCACAATTAAGCGAGACGAGACGAGACAACTGGTAACAAGACGAGACCGAGTCTTGAACGAGACTCAATTTTTTGAGGATTGACGAGTCCGAGACGAGATTTTTGTTACTCTCGCTTAGTCGCTTACTCTCGTCTCGTGTGAAGCCCTAAAGTCAGTGCTTCAAATTGGCTTCAAATGGTTAAAATATTTGCTACAAGGGTAGTTAAAATTAACAAATATTTGAATTAAAATTTCTAAATAAATTGTAATCACATTGAATATTAAGTAGACGTGTGTAGTGTGTGTATTAAAGGTTCAGTACCTAGTAAGCTTGTTAGCCATAGGGCTACTTACATACTTTAGGTAGCTATAGTTTTTTATAGGTACCTACTTGGGTTAAAGTCTAAAACTCTAAAGCACGGTTAACGAAATGGCGGACCGCGGTCCGCATCCGGACCGCTAACCCATTGTGAGCGGACCACGGAACACACCAACTTGCACTACAAAGAACGTAATTTCATGAAAATTCGAAAAAGGGTACGGCGAAAGAAGGCGGAGAGTAAAGTTTATTAGTTTATTATTTCCGTAATAACCTTTGTTACATAAAATAAAATATGCGGACCGCGAAGATAATTTCATTTCTCAAGATGGACCGTGAGCGAAATTAATTGGTGACCCCTGCTCTAAAGCATGGCCTAAAGGCTAAGATCCTTAATAATAAGCAATAAACAAAGATGACCCCTAAATCGAAAACGCATATTCCTCTAGAAATCTCCACTGCGACCAAAATAGAGGCACACGTGGTTAGAAAACTCAAGTGTGCTCTTAGATCCCCCTGCCAGCGTCAGTAGATCGTTGCCCCAGGTTCTATAAATAACAACATTGGACCACAGTTCGGACATTAGCTACATTAAACTAATTTCCACATTCCTGGTAGATTCAGTTATTATTTGACTCGTAGATTTCTTCTGAATGCCCCAAAAAACTCAAAATTCAGTTAAACAAATCAGCCCTTAGGGTGAAGCCAAACGAGCGTAATTTGTGAGTTGTGAGTCGCAGAATTTCGGCTGGCAGAAATTCTGATGCATTCAATTTCATATAAAAGTCCTGTTTGATTCACACGAGCGTAATTTTGTGAGTCATGATTTGTATGAAAAATAATTTACGCGACCGAAATTCTGCTACTCACGACTCACAAAATTACGCTCGTTTGGCTTCACCCTTAGTGTAAGGAACGGTGTGATCCCTTAAGGTCCATACCATGACACCATTGTCATATTTAGTTTATTTAGGTCACAAAGTAAGGCCGTAGCACGACTGCAATTATGCAATTGGCGAATCCTGTTTGGCTCTTAATTTAGCGGTCTCATACTATGTGAGAATGAAGTTAAATATGGCAGAAATAAAGGTAAAAGTAGCTAGCCCCAAATTGTAAAAAAATCCTCTTGTCCTAAGCTGTTCCGTTCATTTATGATTTAGGTTTAAGATAATCCAAGTCATACTTAGATAAGATTGGTACATCTGGCGCTCTGAAGCGAAACCAATTCTTAATCTATGACGTCCAATTATCCATTTAATGATAAAGCCCTTTGTCTGCAGTTTTTGTACTCGGAGCACAGAAGCAACAAGCCGCCACCATGGACGCGATCAAGAAGAAGATGCAGGCGATGAAGCTGGAGAAGGACAACGCGCTGGACCGCGCCGCCATGTGCGAGCAGCAGGCCAAGGACGCCAACCTGCGCGCTGAGAAGGTAACAGAATGTTCTAGAACAGAGCGGCTGCCCCATTTCAAAACCTAGTAAGGGACACTTTTTACAAAAATCATTTTATTGCATAAACTTCACTAACCTAACCTACCCTACCGAATACAAAAACACCAGTGCTAAAAAGTCAGTAAAAAGTTGAAATATTTAAAGTTTGATACCGAGTAAGCGTACTAGCCACTACTGAAATATATTTCCTTCATGAGCTCTCCTGCAAAATTTTGTTTTAGGCCCTTACTAGGTTTTGAAATGGGACAGCCGAGAGGTCCCCAAACTCTTTTGTTTTATAGACCACAAAATTTGGCTGAATCCGGTAGCTACCACTTTGGGAAGTACTGTTCTAGAAGATACGGGCAATGAAGCTGCATTATCATAATGTCTTTTGCACAGTTTCTGGGTTTTATTGACATAATCTAACCGGCTACCATCAAAATATTAACCATTTAAATACGCTGTTAAATACATACACTCACGTCAACGAACCTCAGACACCGGGATATAGAAGAGCATCTGTAGGTAATAGGTATCGTAAACCATTAGGTTTTAGCATGACCAGCGTCGGCAGACAATAACGGCAGTCGGCAACCATAATTGCTTGTGCTGTCTGCACGCTCTTGGAGCCGTCATGATGATGCCGTGCTAGCAGCAGTGTCACTGGATATTGTAAGCAATGTATGCCATTAATGCTGGACAGATTTGTATCTTACCATTATACCAGTGTACATTCATTCAGCGATGAAATCCAGTGATACCAACGTCCACTATAGCAGTATCTATTGAACCTGCATTTTAGGCACTCGTTTCTTTAAACAGCAATTTGTAGAGTTTTGGGTTTATCCAAGTATATAACGGGGCATAAGAGCCTCGAAGGAAGAATATTGTTGAGTTTATCTTTAGCCTTAAGAGCGGGCTGTCAAATTTTGCTGTGTTTTCTAATAAGTATTACGATCCCGGAAGACGATTGACTTAAATGAAATTGAGATTTATTTAATCATTCTATATTTATCTGATATTAGCCTAACGGAAAACACGATTCACTTATTTTGACTCGATACTTATATTTTTCGAAATTATGAATATTTCTGGGCTTTTCAACAAATATCTGTTACACTTATTGAGTTATTATCATTAAATAACTTGCACTACTACAATCACATACTTTATAAAATAATGGCTAAATGAAATATTAGTATTGTTTTAAATTTTTAAGTAATCATCAAAAACATTTTTGGGACTTCCCACCTTTACTTTTGTGCTATAGTGCGAGAACCGTTGTTACGCGATATTGTTCACTATTAGCTGCAGCGCAAAGTACAATTCATGCGGGCACGATTCATGGAATCATTATATCACGATTGGAGGATAGCGGGGTGTGTAGGCGGGGCTAGCGTGCTTTGATATTTTTGGCAGCCCGATCTTAAGGTGACGCCGCCTTAAAGCAAGAAAACAAGAAATGGAAAGGGCGTAAGCGACAAAATGGTTTTTGTCGCGTAATTTAAAAACCATAAATATATTTCATATAAGCTATGGGCAAATTATAGTGTATACTTGAACCAATCTATGTACAAATTTTGGAAGCTTAAATCACTCTCCTCTGTTGGCAAAATTAGAATCCCTTTTTTTACAGATATCTTTTTGATTGATTATTCTGTGTTATAAAAGTTGACCAATCGTGTTATGCTATGGGTAATTGTTTTATCCATTTCTTTAGCCATTATTTTATAAAGTTCGTGATTGTAGTAGTGCAAGTTATTTAATGATAGTAACTCAATAAGTGTAACAGATATTTGTTGAAAAGCCCAGAAATATTCATTATGTCGAAAAATATAACTATCGAGTCAAAATAAGTGAATCGTGTTTTCCGTTAGGCAAATATCAGATAAATATACAATGATTAAATAAATCTCAATTTCATTTCAGTCAAGCGTAATATTTCTTTTGTTTTCTTACTTAGTAATTTTTTTTTTTGGGTAATTTAAATATTAATTGAAAAAGGACAACTTGTATTAAATTTTTGAGGTGTCGATAAAAAGTTTTTTCACCTTATTAACATTTATTTCAGCAGTTAATTATATAAGAAGGCCACCATCGCAATTGAAACCGGTAAAAACATGTGTTTTAAACCTATAGTTATGTATTTAGTTTGAGTACAAGGCTGTTTTGTCTTAAAACAGATCATGTTTTTACTTAAAACAGTAAAACCCTACTGATAATAACATACAGTTGCTGTTTCTCATTTTAAAATAATAAAAATATCTATATAGGCTTTTTAAAGGCATCAAAATCAATCGCAACGGGGGCGTCGGTCTAAATGTGATAGCTCGTATGTGCCAACTGTGTGCATCCTTAGTTACGAGATATCACATCTAGAACGACGAATTTCGCGTCCTATCTTAAACAAAGAAATCATTAATTAATTACTGGGTTAAATATAGGCCTACCAGAATCTGATGGCAAAAAGTGAGAAAATAAATTGACTGTAGCAATACCGGGGTAACTGTAATAAAACATTTTGATCCTTTTTTTTTCTTATAGCGGCTGATTCTGTGTGTTAAACATGAAAATATAAAAATTTATCCAATATTCAAGAATATTTTTTGATAAATCTGCTGTCAAAAATTGCCATCAGATTCTGGTAGACCTACATATATCAATCCTAAACAAAACAAACAATATGGTCTTCTTATAATAAGCTTTGACAATAATAATGTTAGATATTCAAAAAGTATTTATTCTGACAGGCCGAGGAGGAAGCCAGACAGCTGCAGAAGAAGATCCAGACCATCGAGAACGACCTGGACCAGACCCAGGAGGCTCTCATGCAGGTCAACGCCAAGCTCGAAGAGAAGGAGAAGTCGCTCCAGAACGTACGTACTTTGTTTTTTTCCCGCCCTGATGGATAATAAACAAACATGCTTTTGAGGGTTCCTTAGCCAAATGGCAAAAAACGGAACCCTTATAGATTCGTCATGTCTGTCCGTCTGTCTGTCTGCCCGTCCGTATGTCACAGCCACACTATTGAAACTTGGTAAGTAGATGTAGTCTGTGAACCGCATTAAGATTTTGATACAAAAATGGAAAAAATATTAAAACTTTAGGGGTCCCCATAGGTACCTACAACTGAAAAAACAAAAAAAAATTTTTTCATCTAACTATGCGTGTGGGGTATGTATGGAATATGGATCATATTGAGGTTTCTAATATCTTCACCCCGCCCCCCCCCCCCACCCCCCCCTCTAAAAAGTATATGATGTACATCTATAAAAACTACCAATGAAAATTGGTTTGAACGAGATCTAGCAAGTAGTTTTTTTAATATATACGTGGGAGAGCCATGCTTCGGCACGAATGGGCCGGCTCGACCGTAGAAATACCACGTTCTCACAGAAAACCGGCGTGAAACAGCGCTTGCGCTGTGTTTCGCCGAGTGAGTGAGTTTACCGGAGGCTTAATCCCCTACCCTATTCCCTCCCTTTCCCTCCCCTATTCCCTTCTCTTCCCATCCCTACCCTCCCCTATTAACCTATTCCCTCTTAAAAGGCCGGCAACGCACCTGCAGCTCTTCTGATGCTGCGAGTGTCCATGGGCGACGGAAGTTGCTTTCCATCAGGTGACCCGTTTGCTCGTTTGCCCCCTTATTTCATAAAAATAAAAAAAAATAAAAAATAAAAATTATACGTCATAAATGGTAAACCTTAATTTAACTTTCATTAAATCAACTGAAATATAAAAATAAATCAAAAACCTTTTAATTTCATAAAAATAAACCTTAATACTGCTGCGGAACCCTTCATGGGCGAGTCCAACTCGCACTTGGCCGATTTTTTTTAAACTGTACATTTACATTTACATTACAACTACGATAGTGGTACTTCGCACAATTGACACTATTGTAGAGTATAGAAATATACGATATATTTAATTATTATAGTAGAGTATAGACCAGTGTTTTTCAACTTTTTTATGAGGCGACCTTTTGGTATGGAAAAATGTTTCGCGACCCCATTTGTTTTTTTATCATGTTAACCTTTTGTTAAACTGTATTTTCTATTTTAATTTATTTTACTGGTTTGCTTCTCTCAGACTCTGGCGACCACTACAGAAGCTTCGCGATCCCCCAGGGGGTCGCGACCCACTGGTTGAAAAACATTGGTATAGACGATTGCGCCCACATTTTCTTAATCGCCTGTTATTGTCCATCATGGCCCTAAATGTGGTTTATACCGGATTCTGAGTGAAAGAGGTCTCTATATAAGGCCGGTAGAACCGTCCGTCCACCAGATCCTCTCTATCCAGACTCCAGAGCAGCATGATTGCCAATAATAAATTTTAAGTACTATTAACTATATACTTATAATTATTCCAATTTTGTAAGGGATTTAGAGTGCTCAAAAGTGTCTGCCTGCAGCCTGTCGAACTATTAAAAAAAAACGCGAAAATCTGCTTGCATATTACATATAGGTATCTAGTATGCATTAATTATAGGTATTTGAATACATAATATTATTATGTAGGTATTAGAATTCGGGAATAGAACATTAAATTATTATCAACCTAACTGATTTAATTAGACTATGTCCGAACACCTAATATTTCTTGGATGGTTTTATTAAAACTTTATTAATTAGGTATAGGTGCTTAAAATAAGTTTAAGTAAGTACTTGTAAGAGTCTCCTTAAGGACTAAAATCAATCAATACTAAAATCTGTTGATTAAAGTTCAAAATATTAATTAAAAGTGCTTTTAAAATGACTAGGTAACTAATTAAAGCGAGTATTGTAGGTAGGTATATAGCGACGCGCGTTTCGTCATGTTCTCTAGAAAATCGCTGTAGGGGCCTAGGGGGTTTTGCTGGCCAACGTGTTTCGCGTACCGGCTTATTTATAACCTCTGACACCGAATATGGGCTCGCTGCCCAGTGTTTCGATAAAATTAGAACCGGGTGTGCCTCATCGACATGCACATGGTTACTCGCGTGTTTATACAAAATCAATCCGTGGTATTTCTTACGTATTAATTCTTTTGATGTCGATTAAAAATCAATATTAATTTAGTAATACTCGTTGGTATGAAAAATAAGTAAATAAAATTAAAGTATTTTCGTCTACATTCGTCTTTGCCGCCTCCTAATCAATGGGTAAAAACAAAGACTGCTACGTCGGTAAAGCAGTTAACTTTCGGTTCTAAAAGTAAACAATAGATGGCGTTAGACGCGTGAATGCAGCGCCACGTTTGACGTTTGTTTTTGAGAAATTGTCAGTCAACATGGCGGCGCGCCCTGCGCTGCCGGTCGGAGCGCGCGGTGCCGTACAGTGATGTCCGCGCCCGCGCCCCACGCCCACGGGCGCACCCCCGTGAGGCGTAGGGGGCATCAACACCACCCGCGGCTGAGGGGCGACCGTGTCCCCGCCCCCGGCCCCGGCTCGACTCCGAACTCCTCTCCGTCCAAGAAAGTGACCTTAGACAGTCAAATTGACGATGTTGTGCCTTGTGTTAGTGCTAGTGAATCTCAAGAAGTGGCAAGGACGAGCAGTGACGATGCACTTTCTATTCCAAATACGAACTCGAATGTAAACGAACAGACTGACAAAAATGACTCGGAGTCGAACGGCACGTCCGACGACGACTTCTCGTTCCACGAGGAGCGGTCGGCGGGGGACGGCGCGGAGGTCGCCGCGGCCCCCACGGATGCCTCCGACGAGGATCCGGAGACGGCGGAGCTCGCCAAGCTGCGGTGTCCCAGCGAACGCACGGAGGTCCTGGCGGCCAGGGAGAGCAGACGCAGAAGATGCGCCGACTATCCCGGCCTAGCTTTCGGCAGCTCCATATTTTCTTCCGACACGATGATGAAGTTTTCCATCATCAAGAACGAGTTGCAGAACATAAAGAACACGGCGTTAAAAAGGGTAACGTCCTATTCTATTCTCTTCCTGCGAGCGTGTGTGCGACGGGCCGGCGGGGGCCAAACGCGCGCGTTTAAAAATAGTTAATTTTATTCTCGTTCCCTTCGGAAAATTTCTTTATTGTGGGAGTTCGGCGCGTGGCGATCAGCTGAGCCATTGACATTTACTGGGAATTGTTTACGTGGGCGACTTGGATTGTCGCCGCTAGATGTCGCACTCACCGCTCCTAACTTTGAAAATATTTTGAAAATTATTTAATTAAATTAATACATAACGAGAAATACCTAACCATACAATTTAATAGTTTTTATAAATATAATAGTATGCACTACTTTATATAAATCAATAAACATAATCTTCCTATGAGATATCTAATAAGAACATCCTTATCTTCATCTCCTAAGTTTCAGTGCGGTCTTGATAAGTGAATATTGATCTAACTTTAGTGGTTTACTTTTGAGCAATATTACTCAAAACTTGGCCCACTAATTAGCTATGAAACATTGTTAGAAATAATTACATTGTGCATGCTTAGTATTCTTTTAATTAATTTCTTAAATTATTTATATGCCTGTTGAGTTTATTAGCTTAATGTGGTAATGATATGCTACTGTATAGTTTATTTCATTATTTAGCTTTATTAAGATTTCTTGTTAGACTCAGTTTTATTTTAAAAATATTTTTTGATGCTTACAGCTTCAGATGTCCTATAAAACTACTAAGTTTCTTAATAAATAATAATTGATTGCAATATATATTTGAAATATTACATATTGTATAATATGAAAATAGTCAACTGTCTAGGTCAGGGGTCACCAAATGGCGGACCGTACGCGGACTCCGGACCCATTGTGTGCGGACCAAGCATTTTCGAAGATGAACTTCGTTAATAATAAATTTCGGTCTCGACTTACTGATGAACATCTCCAGGATTTAATGTCTATAGCTTGTACCAATATTTCACTCTAAACTTCAGAGACATTTTTCTCATTGATAATGTAAATTCCGTAATTACCATTGTTTAATTTTTTTTTATGTGTGAACCGCGAAGGTCATTTCATTTCTTAAATATGGACCCCGAGCAAAACTAATTGGTGACCCCTGGTCTAGGTATTACTTTTCATTGACGGTTATGTTAACTGTGTTAAGTATTTCCGAGCTGATCATCGCACGGGTTTTAAAAAGTTTTTATTTGGTCTGAGTTATAGCCAGGACATAGTAAAAATTAGTATATTCACAAGCATTCAACTAAGAGAATTTCAGCACATGATGTATTAGTAATTTTTTCAGCCTTTGTTTGCATGTAATATATTATATGAGATTAGGAAACTATGCAAATGTATGTTTAAAATTTTTTTCTGAGACAGGTAATTGTGTTCGTAGACAAAACTCAATTTCAAAACTATGCCGCTGTCCAAGGCCAATTGACTGTTCGCCAGTGACTCAGTTAGCAGTTTGTTCATGTGCACAGTTTTATAAAACTATATGGTGCCCGTAACATTGTTCAGACAGATATTTGTTTATATCATACAGCAACCATAGATTTTTCTGTGCTAAAAACTATCATTGCCGTTGTTATAGAAGGAAAAAATTTTGTTACTTAATTATAATGTACTTATCGCTATTGCAATGCTGAATAAACTAAACTACATTTTCTTTCATATTTTTGCATAACACTTTTAATTTGTAAAATCACTGATGGGTAATACTGTTATTGCTGAATGAAATGATTTTGGCAGAACCTTGATAAGCATTCAACACAATTTGGGAATCCTTTTACTAGTGTTTTTATGAATTTTACAGTTTATATTTAAATATTTGGTTACATAATTCAAAGTAAGTAAACATATTTAATGTTATCAAGTTTGAATTTGCATTTGAGTACAATGCTTCAGTTATCTTCCTAAATTACACATACTGCATGTACTAGTTATCACATTTAGCACATATTGTATTTAATTATTATGACATGGTACAAATTTTAGGTATGTTAATTACAATCATTAACAAAATATTGTTAAAACTAAATAATTTTATTTCAATAAATTTCTGATGTCACAACTAAGTTAATCAGGCTTTCATCTAAACAAAAGGTTTGATATTAAAAATTAACAGTTGTTTAAAGCCTCTAATAATAATCTTATAATGTAACATAGAAAGCTGTAACTGCATACCATGAATTTTTCCCATGCGCTAATAACTACAATTATTACCACAATGTAGTTTTGATTTTAAGATAAGCGCAATTTCTTCTAAATTCATAACTAAAAATACTCAGTGAAAAACTAGAAAGCTGGAACTTAAAGATATGATCTTGTAATGCAATGGGAGACCTAATATTTTTAATAATTTTTCCATTATTGTATCAAAATCTTCATGCGGTTCACAGACTACATCTACTTACCAAATTTCAATAGTATATTAGCTCTTATAGTTTCGGAGAAAGGTGGCTGTGACATACGGACGGACAGACAGACATGACGAATCTATAAGGGTTCCGTTTTTTGCCATTTGGCTACGGAACCGTAAAAAGTCTAATCGATCCTATTAAAAAAACATAAGGTCGTAAGTTAAGAATCAGAAATCGTTTTAAGTAACGTATTGAAGAATGGATGACTATTTTCGTTGAATATGGACGAAACGTGATCTTAGTCGCATGGAGGAATCTCCGTGCGTGATATTTTGTGATCATAATCTCCCGGCATCAATTTGTTTAATTGATATTATACGTGTACGTTCGTTAGCTGATAGAGCTCATTATTTTTTAATGTTCTACTTCAGTTTAAATTAAACGCACCGAGATTTAGGAAGGAAAATATTAAATAACAAGTTGCCTATGTAATCATTACTTCCATACGTCTTGTCGTTTGTAAAAATCTGCCCGTCTGTTATCCTATATTACGATCGAACGTCTGAAACAATTTTGCTTTGGAGATAATCGAGAGTCCCGGGAAAGGACAAAAAAGGGAGGAGCGAAAATTACGTCGCGATAATTTAATTTCGGCGTAACAAAGTTGCTGCAAGAGCAAGATCCGTTCAAAGCAGAGCGATCAGTTTAATGTTAATAGTTTAGCATAATTTATTATTTTACGATAGTTGTATCCTTATGAGTGGTTTGCGCACATAATTTATCTAATTAATATTTACCCTTCAAAGCGAATATTACTCCCACCTAAGTATTTCTAAGTAAATATGTCTAGCAGCCGCAAACACGATCATTAAATACTTATGCTAATTAAGTTACGCGTTTCTCAGCTACGCTTAATCCGACTTTGTCTTGTTCTCACTAGCCTTTAAAATGTGAAAACATTTCAGTCATACTGAATATGTAATCAGGGGCGTAGCTACCGCCGTATATGCTGTATCAATTATACGGGGCCCCCGGGACACAAGGGCCCCCAAAGTGAATAGAAACTTTCCATTTCTTTTATTAAATTCACAAAATATGAGAAATGTAAAAAAAGCAACCTTTCCTAGCCTTTTTTACATTTTGCCCCCAAACAAATTTTATATGGGGCCCCGCTAAGGCACGTTACGCTTCTGTATGTAATTAATAATTATGTAACTTTAATGTAATCGGTAAATCTATAGTAAAATTACTACGATTTTCCGATCCAAACACCTCAAATATTTTTTAAGATCAATGTAGTGTGAAGTATCACAGATTGTGTGACAGACACATAGAGAACATAGAGTGTTATTACGCAATTATATCGATCTTTAAAATATTAAAGTATGTACTATCAGACAAGTTGATTCATAGGCAGATGGCGGACCGACTTATTTTGGTCGCGTTTTCCCAGCCGACAGATGACGACTTACATTAAGGGTGGGTTGCACCAGAGGCGTAGTTAAAGTTACAAGTTAAGGTTATCGTCAAATATGGCGTCCATAATGGTCTTTTACTAGGGATTTGACAGTTCATTTGACTTATTGTTATGGTTAAAGTTAAAGTTATAGTTAAAGTAAGTTGGTGCAACCCACTCTAAGTTGACATAATCCGACCAAATGCAGATCCGCCATCTGCATATTATGTATCAACTTATTTGATGGTACATTGTACAAGTCATGAAATATGCGGTTGAAATATGACAAGAGGTAGAGCGCTGGCTACCTCTATTAAGGTCAATGCCGCGTGATAGCACTCGTGACTCGACTGAACCCTATAGATATAGTTTGAACGTGCATATAGAGTATGATTCTCCAGTGTCCACTATTCCCTAGTTATACATCTAGGAACATCTCATCTCCTGTATGCCAGGATCGATAGCGGTAGCCAACTTCGAAAACCTTTAATATGATCACAGAGAGCCCCAGAAACATGTATTAGGATTTAGGATACAAAATTTTTTATTAATCCCCCTTAAGCGAAGTGTAAAAAAATCACGTAGTTGGTATGATCAAAAAACTAAAAGAGAAAAGCATCACAGGGATTATAACATTATCTTAACTAATGATAATATGATGTTAAATGCTTGTCTAATCTAATAAACTTGACTTTAACGGCCTTAAAACAAGCAGAGGAAATTGAGAAATCAAATTAAGTGCCAATTTGATAAAGCCCAGTTGAAGTTGATGGTCCATTCAATATCTTATTTCTTTATAACTTATTAAATATCTTTTATCTTAGCTTTTTGTATCAATGTTAGAAAATGCATGATATTTAAACAAAGTTTACCTGATACTAATAGTCGTTGATAAGTTGTAGCTGGATCAGAAAAAAAAAAAACATCTCAAAACCTTGGTCTCAAAACGAAAAAGCTTATTCTTGGGATAAAAAATATACTCTACTAGCGACCCGCCCCGGCTTCGCACGGGTATAAAATATATAATAGCCTATGTCACTCACTGAAAAAATGATTAAAATCGATTCAGTAGTTTTGATTAATATTCATTATGACTACCCGTGGCCCGCATTAATCGCCGGTATCGCCGCAAAAGCTACGTCCCGCAATTTTTAAATCTGTAATATGTTCGAAAATATTCATTTAAATCATATGCTGTAACGGGCCATTTAGATCTATATTAAATCAACAATGTATTTAAAGTATTTAATTGAATAAGGATTAATGCCGCATTGGCTAAAATCGCTTCGAAAAGTAAATGACAAAAAAATGTTATTGTGGGATATCCATAAGAGATAGATGTATAATACCATCGCGAACTTTTCTGTAGACCTTTTCATAGTGTACAATACTTAGTACATTATTTTGATAATCTCGTAGGGTTCAGCCTGCGTTTGCAATGTTAGCGGAAAAAATGCAATTATTTACGACATCAGATTGGAAACCTCAAAACTATAACAGTATTTCTCCACTATTTAATTAATGTTATTATACTTATAAACCTTCCTCTTTAATCACTCTATCTATTAAAGGAAACCGCATCAAAATCCGTTGCGTAGTTTTTAAGATTAAAGGGTACAAAGGGACATGAGGACAGATAAAGCGACTTTGTTTTATATACTACTAGCTGTCCGGGCAAACGTTGCTTTGCCATAATAATATAAAGTATTTCGAGCATGTCACTGAGCATATTATTATTTTATTGAAGTGACTAAATAAGTATGTTACCATGGTAACGTCACGTCCCGTGACCCGTCCCGTCGCACAATCAATGGTCGCCGTCAGTCTCGAGTTGTAATAATTTACTATTATTTTTTCAACAAATACACTTATGAATATAAAAAGTACCCAGTAGCCGATTCTCAGACCCACTGAATATGCATATAAAATTTGGTTAAAATCAGTAAATCCGTTTCGGAGGAGTACGCGCTACGAACTTCGATCACAGTATATATGTGATCGAAGGCTACGAATAATAAAAACTAAGGAAAAGTAACTCCGTCAAAAAACATGCTCCACAATACTTGTCAAAAAAGTGTACCTTAGGTACACATTTCAATACATTTGCAATATTTAGGTGGCCTTGAGCGGTACTAGGCTGACGTTACATGACAGATCGAAAGGAACCAAATTTAAAACGGTAATAGTATGGGAGTTACGATTCCTTAGTTTTTATTATTCGTAGAGTACGCGGCTTAACATTGTGACACGAGAATTTTATATATAAGATGTAGTGATAGTCCAGTCCAGTCCTTCTGTATTTGAAGTCATTGGCCAAATCACTAAAAGAACCGAACTATGACATAATAAATATTAGGGCAACCGACATACGTCTATTGATTCCTATTGTAATCTTATTTTAGGTACAACGGTGGCCCAAATAGCTTACGATAATTGAAGTAGATTGAATATTTATCAAGTCAGTAGTTAAACTAATGATTGTTTTAACTTTTATTGAGTCATTAAAATTGTTTATTGCAATAGATAAAATCTAAGTGCATTTTTCTGGACCATTACACCTGGAAATGATTGAGGTAAATTGTAATTAACTAAAAAAATGAATACCTAGGGTAGTTCCAACTTTCTTTGTCTATTTGTGTACAAGTTTTCCATTCTCTCCATTTTAAATAGTATTATAACAAACTTATAATACTCTTAATTTGGCTCGCCATTTCTTGGATCTGTTTCTATTAGCCAGTCTGTAGCTACTCCAAAATAAGAAGAATCTGGATGCATCTTGCGTAATTCCAGGTAATTCGTTGATGTCAGGACTCAGAATGTAGATGAGTGAAATGTAGAACCTACAGGAATGACATTTTATAGATTGCATTTTTTTCTGGTGATATAAAAATTACAATTTGTAATTCCCATGACGTAATATTGTGTATCTTTTAAATACTGTGTTTATTTAAATTCATAACACATAGAGAACAGACTGCAGAACGGAAGCAATGAAAGTTAATAGTTTCCTATTACAAATATAATTGACTTTCGGTTTTAATTCTGCCAAAAATTGCTATTTTATTTTAATGTTAATGTTTCTTGCGTTAATGTGGCCTAATGTTTCGGTATGGTTCTGCGTTACTCCCATTGGGTAGGTAGTCAAATTAACGGACTGAAGAACAGGTATACATACTTTCTAAATTACGTCATGCATTCTTAAATTTTGGATGCTCAGGCGAAGATGTGTCATCCTCGCCTGTTTCTATGTCAACATCCTCGAGAGGTTGCAGTTCAGCTAGCGTCGCATAGATGGCGCTTTTTAGCTATCTCTTTTAGGGTATTAAAACGTATTTTCACTACTTTGGGCCCTAAATTAAAAGAACACTTTAGGCAGAATGATTTCTTTCTTAACCTTTTTTGTTGCTTACAATTGATACAGACCCAAAAAAAATATTTTATTATCATGTCTATTTACACTATTTAAACACTTGTTGGCCTATAATAATAGCGATTGATGTACTTCCGTTTCGTCCCATTGTAAACAGTCTGTGAACCATATCACCAATCCCAATTTTGAGGGTTTTTTGTGAAAAGGTTGTATTGACCCCACAGGATGTACTTTGGTACCCATTGTGGCGTAGAGGTCCCACGCGCAGTCGATAGGTGGAGCTAGCGAGCGCCACACGGGTTTAGCTGACATTTATTACTCGTGCTACATTCCTGATAAAATATTTTACAGTATTGGTCATTTGTTGAATTAAAATAAGATCTATTTAAATATCCTCGTAATCGTCCTGCTTTTAATTAAGTGTTTGTTCGTGTGCGAGTGACCATAGCGTCGAGTGAACGTCATTAGTGTTGATAACGTTGCATCGTCTCGGCGGCCATTTTATTCGCCGGCTGTGTTTCGTGCTGAGGTGTCTACGATACGAATTACAAAGCAGTAACGAGCAGGCCAGTCAGTTGGCATATTCGCGTGCGGGACGAAGGTGTATTTAGTTTTAGCCTTTAGACCTCCGAATACATATAAGTGTGCAAAATGACGGCGAACATGCAGCAAGGTACCATTTTGGATGTGTTGAAGAAGAAAATGCGACAGACAAAAGAGGAAATGGAAAAATATAAGGATGAATGCGAAGAATACCACAAACGTTTACAAGTGGAGATAATGCGGCGAGAAGAAGTAAGAATGTGTTGTGTATTGTGTATTATAATATTTGTGTTTCGTCTTGCTCGAAAAACTACGATTGGAACTAGTTGCGGGAGTTATCAGTCGCCTTATAAATTTTACTATCTACCTATAGTGAGTAATGTCCGGCCATAGTTAGGTGTGCCGGCGACGTACGCATATTCGCCTCTCGTTCTCGTGCCGTTCGTCCGTGCGCGGAGAGAGCGAGACGGCGAATTTCTTTTTTCAATGCTCCCGTGTCCTCTCCCTGGCTAGTGTTTCATAAAAAATCTGCTACCTACTAATTGACATGGTCGTTCGGTACCCAGAATTAACGGCATTTAAAATATATTCGAATAAAACACGAGTGACCCGTGCCGGTTGTATGTAACAGGTTTTATTGGTATAGAGGTCGCGTGAGATTCTGTGGCACATGATATTGTGGGCACGCCGATCGGAAATGTAAAATCGTGGCTAGGCTCTATAATTCTCATTGGCATGGTCTTCGGGCATCCTAGAAGTATGCGCGCCGGCGTACGGGCGTGTCCAACCCTTATTGAACATGACGTAATTTAATCAAAATATAACATTAATTATGATCTTATTGCAGCGATTTATAACTCGAAATAGCAACAAAATTGAATGAAATACAATAGATTACGCTGTAAGCAATCCGAAATTCATTCCATGCAAAGTACACGTTATCAGCAACTGTAATCTTACCGTGATAACAATTATACCAATCTAAAACTGATATCTTAGTGAATACTGAATTAAAGTGTGCATAAGTAATGACATCATAATATATCTGCGGCAAAATAGAAATATTCTTAGGATTACTGTACGATGTATCATTTTTGATGTGGAGTAGCGAAGAAGATAAAAAAACTTAAGTACCTACCTGCCCACATAAAGGTACTTACAACCAGTACCACAAAAATTTTTGTTAGCCGCTCTATATTGTATGTCGTTATTGATTCCACCATGAAATTTGAGACATGCTATGTTCTCAATAACGGATTAGTTTTGCTTTCAATTCTGTTTAAGTTTATAACCTTAGATAATTTTAACTTGTGCCTTCCCAATTTTGTCAACATCATTCAAATTAATTTACCTGTGCAATTAAATACAATCTAGATGCAAACTATATGATCAAGTTTTTTCAATTTTCACAGTTAGTTAACAGTTTTTAGCTTTTGTGAACGGTTCACCAGATTTCCAGGATGTAAAGCTTCACATAAGCATCGTTATTCAGTCGGAAATTTTATATCTCTCTTGCGTGACTGTAGTACACTAATGGTACTCGCTAGTGCTTTTGTCATCGGAATCAATGAATACAATATGGGCTGGTCAAATATTTCTATACAATGCATTGAAACTTGCCCTCGGAATATTCGAAGGGAAGCCATAGAAACGCTTTACGCTGCAAAATTAAAATTAGTTTCAAAGTTGAAGACCCTTTTGATTAAGGAGCTTACTTTCGAACCGAATAAACATCAAATAGGCTTTACAAAGCCTTACATAGACACTTGTAAATTCAACGCCCCAAGTCCAAGGTGACTTATTTTGTACGTACAATGTACATCGTTAATTAAACTTCTTCACACTTTATTGTGTAGTACTAATGTCCTGATTTATCATTGTACTGTAATTAGTTTTTCTAGGATTGGCATTGATAAATGGAGTAAATTGTTTTAAACTTCAGATGCATTTAAATATTCATAATATTGTAAACATAGGTCTGGACCTAGATTTATTGTGTAAGAACTTACATGGACTATTTCTTTAAAGTTTTATAAACTGGACTATTAGACCCTGGGGTCTAATAGTCCAGTTTATGCGACAGAAAATTCGACGATAGAAGCTGTTTATAGACTCATGTTTATTATTAGACCGCCCTAATGATACAGGATAAAAGACAAACTGGGAGTCGTCCGTTCGCGGCAAGGACGCGTGATGTCATAAACATGTATCGTCGGAATATAAAGTGTAGCGAAACATTCCAAAAGAAATTCCTACCACGTATTATGGGCCGACGTTCAACAATGCTACCATCGACTATGATGGAAGAATCTTGTTTTAAGACGGTTTTAAGTAACTCGATGAGTAACGGTTTAAAAGTACTCATCTTTATTTGGAGTTTACGTGAGTAATTCGTCAAGGTTTAAATTGGTACGCCCTAACTTAATTGTTTTTTCGTTAACCGTCACTAGATGACTGTTGGCATTTGGCATCTTTAAGAACTTGTGTAATGTTGATAATGTGTGTCATAATGGCAATTTTCATTACCATTTAGAACTGGTCTGAATATAATTTTCATAATGTTGTCGGCATACTAATGGTACAAGATAGTTACACAGCTAGTTCTACAATTAAATAATGTACTTAACATAAAATATCGTTTAAATTCTCGGCGATTTCGTGTGACCAATTTTCTGAAGTGATCAATAATTGTAATGTTATTGTAAGTTCGTGTAGTTAGGTTTTTCAATAAATTAATTTGTATCTCTGCTACAAATTCAATTTTTTGTTTAGAAGAATAATAATTGACAATTGTTCATTGCAATATGCTACATTCCTAACAATTAAAAATTCTTATTGATATGAATTGATTGTCCAACGCAATAGATGGGTGGGTCCTATTAAAATATTAATTGTTCCATTCTTTGTTACGTATTTGGTTTGGTAACTATCTATCATGTTTCGTTTCCAATTGTTATCATTATTTGCCTCAACGTTTGTTTCTTTCGTTTATCATTCAGCGGTTGATTAGACTCTAACCGACCGATAAAATTGCTTTAGTTTTAGCTCATGCGTAAAATAGGCATGCGTCTAAATTACAATCTGAATCTCATATTTCCCAGGGTATACTAGTAGTTAGAATTTGGAAACCAGCACTGGAGGAATGAAAGTACAGTTGTATATTGACTTGTTTTCTTGCAACTCCTATTTCGTAGCTTGTTTTTCCAAAACCTATTTATAGTGCGTAACTGAAAATAGTATCAGTTACTTTATATGGCCAGAGAATTTGTATTAAATAATATATACTGTCATGTGACCTCAGAATAATGTTTAATTTTAACAAATGAGTCATCCAGATAACCCCCGATTAATTCTAAAAAACTCTTTATAATTTGCAAATCCTTCCGCAACTTTTAAGTGGGTTTATTGAGAGGATGTTATTGGTAGGCATGTTTCATCAGCAGCTCATCTTAAAATTCATTAAACTCCTTAGAAGCAGGTATATTTCCGTAACACCTATATTATACGAGAACTGGAATTGTGAGTTACGTGTCGATTCGCGTAAATCTGGGTCAGCTGAAAGAACCTTGTCACATGTGCTGATTTTAACCCTAGATTCTCGAACCTAACGGTATTTCTGACTTAAATTATTCGGCTCAGATCGATGAACTTTAAAACTAAGATAAGTATACTTATGTGATGTTTTTTGATTTGCAGGCCGAATCAGAAGTGGCTGCACTCAACAGACGTATCCAACTCCTCGAAGAAGACCTGGAAAGGTCAGAGGAGCGTCTCGCTACCGCCACAGCTAAGCTGTCAGAGGCTAGCCAAGCTGCGGATGAGTCTGAACGGTAAGTGCCATACGCTGACCCACTAATCTGTTATTTTCGACTTGTGTTAGCGACCGGCTTTATGGTCTCGAAATTGTAGTTAACCACTTTCGTATTAGACACAGATAATATTATAAGGAAATATATAGATGTTTATATGCACAACAAAAAGATGCATAGTCCATCTAAGTATGTAAATTTTCCTGTAAAATAGTATAAAACAGCGCTAGAAATAATACAGATAAATCTAGATTTTATTGTAAGTTTATAAGTAAAATAATTTGAATAATATATTTTTTATTAATAATAAATTCAAAAATCATTAGGATTGTAATCTATGTTTTTTTTTATTATTATACTTCTAAAATTACTTAGTTCATACTTTTGGCATGTGTGTTTCTTTGGTTTATATTTTCATCATTATTTCACTTTTATTTTGTTTCACTTGTTTTGTTTTTAATTACGTACCGTTTGAAATAGTTTTTCCTTTTATTTCAATTCTAGTTTGGTATATTTCGTGTTTAACTCTGTCTTTAACTTTCGGTATAGTTATCTCGACCTCATACTTACTATTTGATGTTTTAACCCGCACGTGTTTGGCCCTGCACTAACCAGAATACGCAAGGCCCTCGAGAACAGAACGAACATGGAGGACGACCGCGTCGCCATCTTGGAGGCTCAGCTGTCCCAGGCCAAACTCATTGCTGAGGAGTCTGACAAAAAATACGAAGAGGTGAACGCCTGATGCTTTGTAACCCGAAGTATGCTTGAAGATAATACAATAATTAGTAAGAATGTAACGAATCTTAGACGATTTCTTTTATTTCTATTCATCTTCGCTCGGATCTTATAATTGCTGTTTAATTTCAAGCATACACACATGAAGAGAAAATGACAGTCATGATGAAATGTAATGCTTTTCAAAACAAGTTTCTTGTTGAGATTTTGTTTCTAAATCTTTTGGTTGTAATAATTAATATCGTTGTGCTATAAATGTTCCGTTTTAATGTTGTCATTTTCTCATTAAAATTAGTTATAAGCGAATATAATAGCGGCATGTTTATTGATTTTTCATTTTCAACAAGAAAATGTCCAATCGATGCACGCTGCATTCTCTTTCAGGTTTCGAAATCATTGTCGCTTTTATTTATAAACTCTATGTTCGTGTTTGCATGTCTTCTAATCTAAAATTCGGGTCACCCTTGATTAAATCTTTGAATAATTTATTGAACTCGATTGTTGCGGCATACAGTGCCCGCAAGGTTCTGGAGAACAGGTCGTTGGCTGATGAGGAACGCATGGACGCCCTTGAAAACCAACTCAAAGAAGCCAGATTCTTAGCAGAGGAAGCCGACAAGAAATACGATGAGGTCTTTGAGTTGTAGTGTCGTTTGCTTTACTGTTCGTTTCTGAGTGCAACACGCATGATTTGGTATCTACTGAGCTGATAAGTCTGTATTTTTATAGCTACATAAAGATCCATTCGATTATCCAATTACCATAATAGAACATGCCATGAAGTATGTTCGTAAGATTCAAGGCCTGCAGCCTTTTTCATTACATACCCCGTTAACTTTGCGATGTTCCGAGTTTTATCCCGATATAATAGACTAACATGTTTAGAGTGGCTTTTAATTGTTTGATTCTGATTCTAATAAACTCCCAACTTACAGTAACTGACTACTCCGTATTTGTGTTCCCTGTTTTGTACTAAGAAATGATAAGTGTACTAGCGCAGTGAACGTATGACACAAGTCTTGTATTAGTGATGTTGTCACAGATACGCTTGATAAAAAATCGATAAGGTATCTTACGTGAGAAGTTTGAAGTAAAGTATTGAATAACATGTGCAACATATGGCTTGAATTGTCCTATTTCCCCTGACATATGACCCTGTGTAATGAAGGCAGTTACATTCGAGCCCTAAATGGCATCGTATCGTGCTTGACCGTACGTTTCTTTGCCTTATAAGGAGCAACCAGTTCAAGTGTGGCATATTTAGTTACATAAGTCATGCTGCCTTATAGGAGTCATGATTGGCCAGTACAGGCGATTGACTTTTAAAGTGACGATTATTTAATTGGACGCGCTCGGTCACTGCAATTAAATATATTTTACCGCATCCATGTTATTTGCAAATATGATAACGTGTTACTAATAACATGCAGTACCATTCTTATTAAGTTCCATTTTCGAAATCCCCCATTAAAATTTTTGTAGCTTTTTCTCTGCCTCTTCAAGGAATACCGTCCATCGGTTAGGTGTATATTTTATGTTTAGCTAGTATCTTTAAACAGGATATTAAACGATATGAAATCTCCAGGTGGCCCGTAAGCTGGCCATGGTTGAAGCTGACTTGGAGCGCGCTGAGGAGCGAGCGGAGGCCGGCGAATCGTAGGTTTCCTTGACGTTACGCTGACGGTCATCGCAACAATCAACGTCTATTGACTTGCAAATGTCTCGCATATACTGCAAGTTGCTTAGATCAGCCAACGCCTAATGAACATCCTAGGAATTTAATTACATATCTAAGTTAATGAAATGGCTCCGTTCGAAGACATTTCTTTAGCGCAAATGTAATTAAACCCATGTTGTGATTGTGAAAATAAGGATGTTCAGTAAAGCTGCACATTTAAACAAATGAATGCGACACATAAATTTCACTATGCGCGGTCCCCAAGACGTTGATTGGTCGAGTGAACCATAGGCTCGTTTTGTTTTCGTCACAGTTTTGCATGGTTGTTTCGCATTCCTAACATTGCTACACCGTAACCAGATTTACCCACGTCTTCTAAATAGTATCTCCGCTATTTTTGCATGTCCCATTTTAGGTCTACAAGGGCGAGCCGGCTGTGTTCCAGATTGCTTAAGTTTATTTTAATTAACTGGTAGATCGATATGATTTAATTTTTAATTTTACTCGTACAGGAAAGTAGCGTTCAGTTTGGTATTTAGATGTAACGACGCTATTTTCTTGTATTTCAAAAACAAGGGTTGCCCCATCTCATGAATTCTATTGTAATGTATAATAACTGTCATGTCCATGTGTCAACTAAATTTCTCTCTTCAGTGTGTGTCCTCCGGTTACACGTAGGCTAGGTTGTTAGGAAATATGTGTGGTATAGGGAAATTTTCGTTTTCAGATATGCACCGCATTACACCAGAATTACTGGCCGTATGCGTGCCGCACATATGCAAGCGCACACATCACTTAGCGATAAATTTAATGCACTTGATAGCACTTAGATTTTTTTCTTTTAAATTTAAACGACATATTTTTTTTAATTCTAAATGTTATGGGACAACCCTCGTTTATACTTAACATGAGTTATGTCGCCGCTCTCGACTCCCCGCTTGTGTTCCTTTTGATGTGTTGTCTGTTTGCTTTTTCACTTTTAGCGAAACCGCCTGATCCAGATGTTTTGTAATAAAGAACTTTATCGTTTGTTGATTGTCCTACCCCTTTTGTTTTCTTATCTGTTTATGCTTCCTAAAACATTTTACAAAGCATACAGAACTTACGATAACTAATGTATAAACCAAGAGAAACCTTCGTCGCAAACATAAAAGCGATCGGAGCAAAACACATGACTTTTACAACATTTAAAATCAGTCATGGTATATCTATATCCGTAACGTCGACCATTTCCCATCCTAACCTCAAACTTGCACTAAGATCAGGCGGCATTAGCACGCACCACAAGCGTAAGTCGCGAGCGGCGGGTAGTGTTGTGTGCGTGCGTGTGTGTACTAACGCTCGGCCGGCGGTAGGTGGCGCGCAAGCTCGTGCTAATGGAACAGGACCTAGAGCGCGCCGAGGAGCGGGCTGAACAGAGCGAGTGGTAAGTCCAGGCCAGAGTCAGGTGTGGTCTATAGACTGTGGAGGGTAGAGCAGTAAGCCAGAATGGGGGTAATAACAAATAGGACAATGTTATTACTTTTCTATCAAAATGTTGGTTTTGAGTACTTTTGAGTATAAAAGATTTGGATTCTTTTAAAAACAATACAATTTACTCTACCCTCCATATCCGTCAACAAATAAGACGACGTCACAAGCCACTTCCGATCTGTTACGCCAAAAAAATCCGAAAATAAAACTGTACGGAGTAACGTAATGACTATTGACGTATTCTTGTTTGAAATAGAACTTTCCAGAGAGACGGAATATCGTGACAATGTTATTCAAATTCGAATCTCATTTTAAAAATTCAAATCTAGAACGTATTTAAATTTTGTTTTTCGAACCATAGACGTAGGAGGGTCGTGACTACTCGTCACGTCTTCCATGTGCAATAGATGTCTGATGTTTCGTCTCTTTTATAAACTCTAACAATAAATTTATAACAGTATTAATATAAGCATGCTTAAAAACTTAATTAAGATGCTTTCATTAAACCTATCTTAGGTTTTAAATTTGAATGCCCTTCTGGCTGCATTCTCAGATAGTTTTACCAGCAATGGATAAACGTTAAATACAATATAGTTAACTCTGAAACTTGTTTTGTAATTACAATGTTTTTTAAATTGCATTTCCACTTAAATTCTATTAAAATTTCAATGAATAATGCATCAATGTATAATTATAAATTTGATTCATATTAAACTGAAACCAATGTAGTTTGCGGTTTTCCTTCGTGGAATTAATTCTAACTTTGTAATATTCCAGCAAAATCGTCGAGCTTGAGGAAGAGCTCCGTGTTGTCGGCAACAACTTGAAGTCTCTGGAAGTCTCCGAGGAGAAGGTATATTTTCTATTAATTCCTTAGTAACTACCGATGATAAAAGAGAAGCTAGATTACTGAAATGAGAACCAATGGCTAAATAGGCTAAAATAATCGAGGAATCATTAAAGTTTTATCCATTTGATAGTGTAGCACCAACCAGTATTGAGAATTCAAGAAATTAGCGAGTTTTTGCGTATATTTTATCCGATGTGCTCAATATACACAGGTAATGTGAGGAGTGATATCACAACTTTCACATAGAAATTGCTTAAGGCATGACCGTTCACAGACTCAAGCATATTTCGACGATTTACACAATATTCGAATTACTTTCATCATTCACGAACGAGTTAAATGTCTCCTCAAAATATATTAGACAGAACGCACTTACCGGTTTTATGAACATTATCGGTAATCGGATAGAGCAACTAGGTTATATTAGTTATAGAGTAATAATGTGCTATTCCTAACAGGCTAACCAACGTGAGGAGGAGTACAAAAATCAGATCAAAACCCTCACCACCCGACTAAAGGAGGTGTGATGCGAACGAGATCGGTTCATTTGTGCGAGTGATTGTACGCTTGCCTAACTGCATTGCCGCACACTTTGATATTGTCCATGTCTTTTTTAAGAACTATCACTACATATAAAGCGCCCAATAAGGCCATCCAGCTTAGACCGGTTCTCATAAAAAAGATATGGAACGTAGCCTCAGTATTTTAGCCCCTAACGATTTTACATCCTAGATGTTGTGTATAACAGTTTGAAGTTTTTAGTAACTAGTATCTTTATGTTGCCGAATCATCGGCTTAACATTACGATACTGCATGGAGTTGTCGTTATTTTATAATTTAACAAATCACAGGCAACCCAAAGGGAAGAGACTTACGAGGTTCAAGTAAAACTACTCGACGCACAGCTCAAAGAGGTATGGCGGCAGTTCCTAGGTGCGGTCGTAGGCTCGCTCATGCTCATGTAGTCCTCGGACCTGTCCTATAACTGTAGGCGCTCTTGTGCTAACATCAGGGCTAGATCGTTGGTGTAGGCTCGTGTAGTCGAGTGGCTGTCAGCGGTTGGTGCTTCATCTATGTACTGTATTATAGGTTTATCCTTCTACGTATATATCTCTGTACTGTATATTATGTGTATTTCTTGTCTGTGTTGTGATCGTACCGCTTGAGTTTTGTCTTTTGTGCATTCGACTATAACTTTGAATTGGGAGGATTTGACCCCATAATGGTGGATATTTTCTGCCATTATACTTGTCGGTAATCGATACAGCGTGTAGGATCACAATACAGACTGGCATGTGGTGGCTTACCATTGAGTAATCAGTCCTGTGTGGCTAGGCGATGGCGTCACGCGAACACGTCGAAGATCAAATCCACACGCTCTCTGAGAAACTGACGCAAGTAAGTTGCTTACATCACGGGCGTACAGTGCACCCTAGTCGAAGGGCCTTTTGACATTAGACGACGATAATTGCGAATATTGCTTGGAAGACGATATGTCGCCTGATGTGAAAACGCCTAATTGTGCTTGATATCACATACCAACACAGATGACTAGCACACTGCACTGTATGGCTACAGTTTAAAACGTTGGTCACAAATTACATTCTCATGAAGATCTATCTATCATCAGAGAAGTAACAAATGAAGTGACCAATGTTTCCAAAAATTGCACATTAGAAGTCATTGCTTTCGTATTGTCTCGGGGTAACGGTGTATTGTTGTTTAGATTTAGTGGGACACGACACACCACCGCATTTGGTAAAGGTAAAGCATGCTATGTGTCGCTTTGTGTTCATGTATAAATGTAAATATGGTTTGTTTAATACATGAAATATTTAATTTTAAAATCTTCAATGTCAATATTTTTAATTCAGATTCAGAGTTTGAATTTACATTAACTAAACATTTTGCATGGATTTAATTTTGGATTATGATCAACTTCTTTTCTTTTTGTGATTGTATGATTCAGATGTCTAGTTTATATCGATATTAAAATGAATTTATTGTAACAAAATTTTAAGAACTCTTTAAGATGAATAAAGAAAAGAAGTTGGTCAGACACAAGACAGATTTTAAAATGTTCTTCAAAACTTTTCAGGCTGAAGCTCGCGCTGAGTTTGCCGAGCGCTCTGTCCAGAAACTCCAAAAGGAGGTCGACAGGCTTGAAGGTAATATAATCATTTCAAATCTAGAATTAGGCCTAAAAGATTACCAAAAAAATCACTTTCCAAGACGGTCCATTATTACTCTACGAAATCTTGGGAAGTGATTATCTTATATTTAGGGTACAGATGTAGGAATCAAACAAAGTATTTAAAAGTAATATTTAATATGAGTTTTTAAGTTCCGACAGATTCGAAAATTTTGCAGTACAGCATTTCGGTTAAGTAAAATCTCTGAAGTCAAGTTGTAACACGTTTGAGAAATAACAAACGCTTAAACATCGCATCTAAATCTATCAGCCATATGAGCTGTGTGTTCAATCAAAGCTGTACTATAGATGTGAAAGCTTATTTAATATCATTCCGCTTAAATTTTAGCTTAATTTTTTCTTTACTTATTTTCGTAGTAACAGATTTTTAGCTGTTATTATTTTGCACGACTGTGGATGATGCATCAAAATGTGATTTGAGATTATTTTTGATCTTATCAATTCTGATTTTTATTACTTATTCATTATTCAATGGCTACGTTGCATTATATTAAAAAAGTTACATACACTTTTTATATTTTCGTTTTTCATTGTTGATGCATTCTTCACAGTCGTACCTTTATTTTATTTGTTAGCATGGATTTTAAATGTGTCCTGCTAGTTTGATTGCTCGATTGTCGTCGTAGCATTCCTTTTAAATATGATTTTGCATGATTGTTATTTTTTTGCCTAACTCACTCGATACGAATTTACTCAATGTGAAAGTTATTTAAAAAAAAGTTTTAAATTTTTATCTTCTTGTACTTTTGGAATGAATAAGATAGAGACAAGCATTTATATTTTTAACAACAGGGAACAGAAGTCTTAATTTTTATTTTTTTGAAATGAAGTAATCTTATACATAAAAACTTTAAATACCTATAGACAAAATATTGAGTATGTTCGTATCGGTGGCTGTAATGTGTGTGGACTCACCGTGGCCGCGTCCGATCTTGCAGACGATCTGGTGGTCGAGCGCGAAAAGAGCAAAATACTTCAGGAGGAGATGGAGGCCACGCTCCACGACATCCAGAACATGTGAACGCCCCATAACACCCGCCCGTTACGCTAACCATCGATATCGATAACACAACGCGCCTCATCCCTATAACTGTCAATGTCAATGTTTCCATAGATAATCGCTTCGATTTTCAAATTTTATCAGTTGACCGTAGTGTACCGGGCGGATCTAGATGTTAGAATATTGCCAGCTGCTTTTATGTAATAGAATGAGTATTAAGTACATACGGACGCCCACTGCCATGTGCAATTATTTAATTCGTACACGATTATAATTTTTTTTATCGATAAGCTGGCACTAATGTTATTCCTCATGAAGCTCACTATTTAGAGGAAATCTAAAAGTCATTATTAGTTCTAGTTACGGCTGGCTTTTACTTGTAATATTCGACATTCCACTAAGGGGGACCAACTCGTGTACTCGTACTAGTGTATAATTTGTATCGACACATTCCTCTTTATGAATTAATTTACTCATTCGATTAGCGTTCTTATGTTCGAGGAATTCACTTTTTGCAATCATGAACTTTTTTTTATTTACTTAATTATAGAGAAGATTAGATATTTTTATTTAATGTGTGATAGTAACACTGGAGATATTTATGAGTATATGCTGATATGAAATTATATTTTATATCGTTTCGAGTATGATTCTTTGTCTCGTGTCATAATGCATATTGTTGTTATTTATTGAATTTCTCCCTAACGCGTTTGTAAGTAAATCCTTGAGTTAATTTTACACGTTTATCGAAGTCGTAGAGCTGGCAACACGCGCTCGAGCGCACACCGGCGCGCGCGCAACACATAATAAATTGCATTTTTGTATTACGAAAATGAAACGAACAATCGAGGGTAATCCGTCTTTTTTAAATGTTATCAATTAATAAATTAGATAAGTTTGTGAAAATTAAATTAATGATTTTTAGAGTATTCTAACACAAGTGTTTATAAATATATTATATTATTATTTTTATTGTGTTGTTTTTACTAATTCGTTTGACCTATCACTACCCCTTCCGTCTCATTCTGATTCCATCAGCTATTTTATGTTTATCGATACACCATTTTATAATATTCATCGATCATTGCAGTTAAAATTTTCATTAAACTTTCAAATTATTATCGCGTCATATTCGTCATTGTATATATTTATCAGAATCATCAATAAACATCAAACATCATATTATCAAAACCATGGGACATTGAATCGGGGGTGGACCTGAGTTTCTAACGAAGCACCTAGCCCAGTTTTAAAGCATGTCCCCCGAGAAGCCGAAGGCGATGCGGACCGAAGACATCCGACGACACGAAATAGAGATCTCCCATAGAAGCATGGAAACTGTAAGCATGATCACGGTCCGCGATGGTTTGAAGTGTCCCTCGTGAATAACGGACGAGGCATGGATGTGGGAGTGTTAGCATGTGGCCGGCTTTCGCGCGCCCTTTGACCGTGTCGCCTGTCGCAGATGACCTCATCGTCGAACAGGAGAGGTACAACGATATCGGGGACGACATCGACGACACCGTGGTCGAGCTCATACCCGGCGTCGAGATGAGCTCCAGACAGATCGCCCAAATCAAGAAGGCGCAGGAGGAAAAGGAGGCCGCCAAGAGGGAGGCTGAGCGCAAGGCCCAGGAGGCCGCGAGGAAGGAGGCCGAGAAGAAGGAGCAGGAGAGATTGGCGGCCGAGAGGAAGGAGCAAGAGAAACTAGAGGCAGAGAGAAAAGAGGCCGAGAAAATAGAGGCTGAAAAACAGAAGACGGCAGCGGAAGCCGAAGCTGCCGCAGCGGCGGCCGCGGCTGCGGCACAGCCACCCGCGCCGGCCCCTCCCGCTGAGGGTGCGCCTGCCGCCCCGGCTGAAGGAGCTCCCCCCGCCGAAGGAGCCCCGGCTGCACCCCCAGCGGAGGGTGCTCCCGCGCCAGCTGCCGATGGAGCCGCACCGGCAGCCCCACCGGCCGAAGGTGCCGCACCACCGGTGGAGGGAGCTCCTGCCGCTCCTCCTGCCGAGGGTGCGGCCCCTCCGGCGGAGGGTGCTCCCGCTGCTCCTCCCGCGGAGGGAGCTCCAGCTGCACCCCCAGCGGAGGGAGCGGCGCCCCCGGCAGATGTGGCGGCACCACCCGCGGCTGCGCCTCCGGCAGACGCCGCTGCGCCCGCAGCCCCCCCGACCGACGCGGCAGCGCCGGCACCGGTGGCCGAGCCGGCCCCAGCGGAAGCCCCCGCGCCCCCACCGGCCGACGCCCCGGCTCCCGCGCCCCCGGCTGAGGCTCCGCCTGCGGCACCCGCTCCCGACGCCGCACCGCCCGCTGAAGCCCCGGCTTCCTAAGACAATAGATGTAGTTCATTGGTTTTGTTCCCAAAAATAACGGTTCATCATTCGCGTTTACTATCGGCGAATAGGGGAATAAAACTAATATAGTCGTACGGTTTTTTATATTGTCAACATCGATCATCATTCGCGTAAAAATTCCAGAAAAGTAAAGATTTGTCTATTTTTAACAATCGGTCGTAGCTGATGGAATTCGACGTTTTAACACTGCATGGGTGTAGCGTACTAACAGTGTCGGGTTACGAACTGAACGCGTCGGTCTCCGCAGACGATCTGATCTCGGGCAAGGAGCTGTTCCACGAAATGGGCGGCGAGCTGGACGTGGCTTTCGAGGACCTAGAGATGCCCGGCGCGACCGGCCGGGTGTGCGACCGGTGCACCTGCTGCCACTGAGCAGCCTCGCGCCACTCACCACGCATTTACACCGTAACACACCCATATACATAGGAACACGGACGCTTTTAATTGCATGCAGTTTTAAAACACGCTGTAGCCGACGCATGGCTTCGGAGTAACAGAAGAGCGACATGTAAGTTTACGCTGAACTAATTCGCTTCAAAAAACTTGACTTGGAAGAGTATAGATTCTTTAATGATAGAGGACTAGTTGAAATTGTAGAATTTGTTGGTACACTTGGCCGATGTTAAATACCCGATGAATGTGCAGACGAACTCGTGGCGGAGAAGGAGAAATACAAGGACATTGGAGACGACCTCGACACCGCCTTTGTGGAGCTCATCCTCAAAGAATAAAATTCCAAGTGTACAAACGCGGGCACATGCGATTCACTATGTGTATAGATGTATTTACTTTATATTTTATACTCCTAATTTAAAGTAATATCCATTATGTTATGGCGGTATTTATTTTCAATTATTATAAATAAATAATTTATTATTGATGTTGTTGCATTTATTTTATTCCTACAATGAACTATTAAAGCGATGACTGTGAAGTTTTCTTGAATCCAGCTCAAAATTTGATGAATCACAATAAATTTTAAAACTAAAACTTCTCTGTCATCTGATGATTTCTGTTATACCTACGCAGATATAGGTACTCGGTGCTCGCTTTCGGAGTGTTAACTATTATTTTTATGAAATTAGTAGTTAGCTGCTATCAAGTATTTAAATGTAGTTACTGTAGTGCCTTGCTATTTATAGTTTAGCTTTTTTATTTTGATTTGCTTGAAGTTATTTCTGCAAAACCTGCAGTATGTACAGCTTCCAAGTTTTAAGAAAGTTTAAGCTTTGGAATTGCTTCTAGATAAATAATTAAATATACTTAGTATTGAAAAAGAAGAAAGAATATTTCCATCAGAAGTTAATGAAGCAATTCAAATGAAGCCGAATATATTAGAGAACAAAAGAAGGTTTAAAGAAATAGGCAAGATCATAGAAGATCATTTAGTAGTGTCAATAATTCAATCTTAATCAACTTAAGATCGAATTATTGTCAGAATAAAGTTAAGTAAGAAAATTAAACAAGAGCTATAAGCTAAAGAAAATAACTACGAATAATGAAAGGAAAATAAGAACAAATTGCAGACTTGAAGGAAGATTTATAATTTTCATTAAACTAAATGGAAAGGCAGGATAATAGAAAATTATCCTGTAGTAGATATAAGAGCCAATCATTGGTGCTTAATAAATTTAAGTTCGAATTGTCAATCTTAAAGTTTTTATTAATGTAAGTGATGTAAGTATAATATCCTCATTCCTCACAGTGAAGGAATCACTCAATAGGACCTAAGGATTTTCATCTAATCACTCTTACCTTTATCCAAGTAACTGACTACTGTCATTGTTAAGTGGCTTATCTTATTAGCAGAGTAGACAGAACTAAGGAGTACGTCGACTTCAAACAAACGGCCGAATATACGCGAGTTGGGCGCTAATGTCACTTTCAACATGTTTCACTTTACTAAATTTTGAGTATGAGTCAGCCTACTCGTTAGTTCTGTTTACTCTGCTATTAGTCAAATACAGCAACATAGATAAGTGTAAGCGTGTAGTTGACAGTTTTAATAGTAAAGGGGATACAGAGGCCTTTGGATAATCTATTATTTCATACTTTCTATTAACATTACTAACTGACGATAGACAAAACATACTAACCCTACTAATATTTTATACAGATGAGGTCGTAGAAGAGAGGAGTAAGTACAAAGCGATAGCTGAGGAGGTGGACCAGACTTTTGCTGACTTATCCGGGTACTAACAGGCGCCATCTTGTTGTCAACATGGCGTTGAAGAGTCTACAAAATGGCGGGAGATTTGCTTCGTATGATTTGCTTTTTGCACATTGTATTATTTGAATCTTTTGGAAACCCTATAAAGTACTCTAAAATTCTAAGTATTATTTAACTCATCAAGCCCCATACGGGCACCGGTGGTCGCGACAACAATAGAATACAATAGCATTTCCAATAATCCGCGATCGAAGGGTTAAAGTCATTATTGATTGTTATGATGAAAAATTAAATTATGAATGTGCCTTTTAAAGGTTTGGTCTGCTGCTAAAAAGTGTAGGCAATAAATGGAATAGAATAAATATATTTGTGGATGTAAGAAATATCTACTGTTATTGAAAAAGAAGTATGTAAAGTATTCAAATTATAAAACTCATACAATATAAAAGATCAACTAGGCTAGTCTATAAAGAAATTCGATGTTTACTGAGGAACTAAATTATTATTACGTGCACTACCCTAAAGTCTAACTCCACGTCTACTTTTTAATAAAAGTATAGAGACCCAAAATGGTATATCTACACTCTACAGTAAAAGAGCTAATCACAAAACTACTTAATGTGTAACAGAGCGTGTTACAAGTTAGGAAATATTCCTGAAAGGAAAGGAATCGGAATAATGCTTCACCACGGTAGTTAAAGTTTAAAAAATACTTTAATGGGTAAAAACAAAAAGTCAGTATAATGTAGTTGCATTATAATGTAGTTTTCTGACTATATACGAGGGCGCGCCCTGTTTCGCAAGAATTATAACATACTTCAATCATGTAATCTGTTGCTATAATTAAAATCTATTAACGATCTATTTTTAAGTTTGTATGTATAGTAATTTGGCACTATTTCAATTTCATAAGTTTGTAATATTTCACTCATTTGAAAAGGGTTTCTTTTAGTATAAGAATGCAATTCCTGGACTTAATGATACCTAAGTATATAGTGCGGGATTTCTCGAATGATTGTTCATCACTGCCTTTAATTTGCTAAACAATGCAGGCCATATATAAGGCATCAACGATTACTTTAATTGTTAAATAATTTAGAATTCGTACCTATTTCCATTTGAATAATACTCTCTTGTATATTTTTGTATGGACCGTATTGTAGTTTTATTGCTAAACATTCCAGTTCTATTCAATATATTATTACATAGGTAATCCATATTCGCATCAACTTTAAGAGTAAGTGCTTAGGTTCACCTACATCTGAAAAGTTATCATTATGATTTCGCAGTTTAGGTTTTCTACTATTTTTATTTCTAAACTACATTTTAAGACCATTTTGTGATAATTCTGATTCATTACCACGTAGTTTTTGGTCGTATCAATAATTGGTAATACAATTTTCTATACTTTTGTAACTAAAATAATATAATACAGTGTTCATACGACAAGTTCAAAATTTGGAATTATCTGTAGCCTCGCAGGGCAATTATAAACCATAAATAAGTAGGTCAAAGATGGCAATAGACATCAGTAACTTTGTAAAAAACACGAATTGTTTTTATGTTAACTATTTTGCGTAATGAAGTATACTTATTTTAAGCTGTACCTATACCTATATTATTAAGTTTTCTCAACTCTTTTCAATATAACGACTGCTTAATTTTAATGATAATCAGTAAGCTTTTTTATGGAATGTGTCCATAAAGCTTTGAAATACTTCGAAGTGAATATACGTTTCTTAAGACACTGTTGTTATTTTTTAGTACCTTGTATGCTTGTACCCTTAAATAGCAAGATGGAATATAAAATGCATAAAATTAGTAGCGAGGCGTTAGCTACGTCACTCGTCCAAGAGCAAACACTACGTCTAGCTAGCCAAGTCTAACTTGCGAAAAATATATTCTTTTAAGTAATAAAATAAAAAAAGGAAGAAAGTATAGATTACAAAAAAAAAAAAACAAAGCCAATCGTTATCATAAACAACCCTGGATCAAGGACAATCGACCTACAATACGAACATCATCTTTCTAATCAGATGATTAATATTCTAAATGCAACTCGATATTTTTATCCGGAAATAAATAAAGATGATACCTAAAATTAGCTCACGAAGAAAGGTTTGGCCTCGTGGACTATCAGTAATACATACGTACCAAAATAATATGTTTGTCGTCTATTGTTTATGTTACCTGCATACAGTCTACCTAGGCATGCTAGAAGACTGATGATTGCCAATAAATAACGTCCAATAAAATCGTGAATCATTAGATAATTATGTTGTTATAAAATTAAACAAATAGTGATCGACAGATATAAAAATCTTGGCGCAATATCAATATAAATAAAAATCAATTCTTAATTTAGTTAGTCTCCCTAAGACTCGAAAACGCCTGAACCGATTTGGCATTTTTTTTGGTGTAGAAATATTTGTTGAACCCAGCGAATGTTTGTTAAGTGAAAAAATATACTTAACCAACGACAATTTTAAAATTTATTTTCCGAATTGATACGAAATTCACCGGGTCAACTATATACATCGTATAATAATAATTATATAATTGAAATAAAAAAGTCGCCATGAATGAAAAAAAAATCATATTCCATAAATAATAGCCAACTACAACTAGATGTTAAAACTTCGTTGTACAGCAACGCGTTTATTACGTGGGAATAACGCGTTGATTACGTAGAAACCATATATTTTTCCACGATAAAACTGTATTGCGTCCTTTTCTGGAATCTCCATATCGAATTTCGTCAAAAACGGGTCAGCGTTTTAAGCGCGAATAGGTTAACATAGAGATACTCTTTCGAATCGATGATATTCCCACGGACGCTGCACTGGTTGTTATTACGGATCAGCGCAGCTGTACGGTGGTGGTTTGATCATCACGGGCGCTAAGAGACGGGCAGTTGATAAGATGAGCTAGACCCTAGAGGGAGATTGGATGAATGAATAAAGTAACAAAAAAGCCAAGAAAACTGAGCAGTCAGAAGGATAATCCGTGTAGTTTTATTAAATTACCTAAAACTATAATCTAACTAAGCACTTAAGTAACCCAAAAACGTAAACAAGTAATGAACCCAAACCATTTTGTGCAACCCATCTATGATAAAAACAACCATCTAAAGCCAAAAGTGCCTATTTGAACAACAGCTTTTAACGTAAAAATAAATGGTCGTAAAATCCTCTACTTCGTACCTATGAAAATAGGCAGACAAAGGATCTGTACACCGCCTTCCATACATCACCATTTTAGGTTGTCCTAAAATCTACAAAGTGCAGCATTTAACACATTTCTGTCATACTACTACAAATTTTGTGTACAATGGTGAAGAATCCGCAAGAAGAGCGGCATGCGTGGGCGCAGACGGTCGCGCGGAATCCTGGATTTTGGCGCCCAAAATAGTCGGGCGGGCGGCGGAACGCGCGAGGGCGGCTCAGTGCGTGTCGCTCCGCCGTGTGAACAGCCCGCTAGGTGAGTGCCAGACCCCTTCGGACCTCCCGGACCCCCCCGGAGGTCTAGGCAGTGCAGTGCAGTGGACCCCGCTTGGTGTTTGTGCTAACATAGCTGTAATGTGATATCGGCGCGCCCGCCCGGATTCGGATTACACGGCTGAAAATAGTGCGCCCGCGCGGACCTATTTGCGTTCGGTATTTATTTAGCGATATGAGGAAATTTGGCTCAGATTTTTATTTAGCTGACATGCTCCGTATATAGCTTGAAATTGGGACGCGCAGGTGTCCTTACAGTTCACATCTGAAATAACTCGATATTTTTAACACGTTCTAAAGTCGTATCGTATAACTGCAGTCTAGTGGATTCTGTCTATTCAACTCTTTTCATATTTTAAGTATTCAAAATTTATGTTTGTTAATATTACGCAAACGACTTAAGACTGTAAATTAAACGAAGTGGAGTAACCCTCATAATAAATAACTATTTATTGTTATTATTCAAAACTATGGAAAGTATGGAGGTTATGTACACTATAACATACAATACAAAGTTATCTACATTTAATAATTATTTCAAAGCTTACCTACTGTCGATCGAGTCTTAAAACTTAACTTCCGTCATGAAATATTTTCATGACACTCATTTCATTCTCTGCTGTAACCTCTACAGTTAAAACATTTACATTTTATTAATACCCACAATATTGTCAATAATATTTTTATAAAACCTTTTAGGAAATAGACAATAACATTTATAAAATGCATAAAAAATTTACATGCATAAAATTTATAAATTACAATTATTCACACATTTTTTCGACTGACAGTTTAAGGATTATGCGATCTCCAAATTAATTACTTACAAAAAATAGAGTTAATTCTGCTTAGTGTGTTATTAGCTCATCATCAAGCTCACATATGGCATCAATGCAGCTCAAAGGCTGACCTTGACCTCAAGGTCAAGGACAAAACTTGAACTTACCACTTAGGTACTTTGCCAAGTGGGTAGATAGCGAAAACTTCAATGAATGCATTATGCAATACATTGATCATGACGATGATGCAAACTTAGGTACAGCTGATTTGATATTTTTTAAACAATCTTTTGTAGGCTATGACTTCCAGCACCTAAATATTAAATATTCTGGATTATCTGAAGTTAATTTTTTTAATTTGCCTTTTCTGAAAGTTCGTCGGTTTTGAATATTAAAGTAAGGTTTTGGTAAATACCTTATATCTTAGATTTAATTTTATATGCTTACATAATAAGGCTCTACCTTAGTTGGATATTAATCAAAATTCTTAATAATTACTTTTAAAATTAGTAGACCTTTTGATGACGCATTTTGCGTCTATTGGAACGTAGACAGTATCTATTGAAGTTCCGATGACGATTGACGTGTAATAGTTTCATTTTTTGTACCGTATTTAACCAATGAAAAAGGAAATATTTAACGTTATTATGTTATTGTTTCTAGTTTGCATTTTATTCAATATTAAATTACATATCTCTTGACAGCGGGCCAAATATATAGCAGGCGTCATGCATTTTGCCCGTTACTGCCCAAACAAACAGCGCTATAGTGTATATTAAAACTACACGGATTACGTATGTTCTATTTTTGAATTTGCCCACACTCTTTGCTGGTTCGAAATTTAAAACGCGAATAGAATGTTTTACGGTTTGTTTTAGCGAGAATATAATATTATTAATGTTTTTATGGCTTCGCGTGCAGCCGCTAGAAGTTTCTTGGCTATTCTACTCTACCATTATTAATGATAGGTGTTATGTTCTGTATTACCTGATTTTACAATTATTGTTTCATGGTTTAGCTTTACTTTAAAAATTCTATGCTTGTCAAAAAGAGTGCTGTATTTCTCATCCTATTTAAATCATATCAAAACAAATTGCATAAAATACCTACGATATACTCAACTATGCTTAACGCAATATATGTATATATGTACATACAATGCGGGAATAATTGAATATCAATCATTGTAAACAAACTAAAATTGCATCAGTGAATCAAACAATTGAGGTTTATAATGAGGCAGGTCACTGAAAACGAGTGGCCAAATATCATTTACATGGCTCATGAGCGGTTTAATGGGCGTTCTGGCGATGGTCTGGCCGAATGCCAAACACGTACTGTCAGCAACACAAGTGCTGCATTCATTAGCTATGTACTGTCATTTACACTGGTGGAACACTCGTTAACTTTACGCGTACTGCCAGCCACAAATGTGGAAAATATGGATTCTATGAGGACTGTCAACGACATACATATTGTGTGGTACAGACAATGCGAAAATAACTGAAACAATACCTACATAGAGTATAGACCTAAGACGCTATGCCTGGTTTCTTGGGTATTTTTGACTAGAACTTAACCACTCAATGGCGTCGTGGATTGGTTACACATTTGACATTAGCCAATCGAACGCATTATTGGATGAATAAACTTCTGTCAAAAAAAACTCAAACCAGGCACTAGAAATAAAACCATCATAACGCATCCAAACATTTTTACACCAATCAGTAGGAAGTAAAGTTCATAGCTCTAAACACGTAGGGCTACGTTTTGTAAAATCATAAATCTGCATCATCTAGGTCCGCTGCACTAATATTCAATCGATATGATACCGCCAATAGGTATGTATAAAAATTACTAACTCCTTCCTTCGTTCTTTCCAGGCCAGTGGCGTATTTCTTTTCGACCGGACAGTAAAAACAAAAAACCGCCACCATGGACGCGATCAAGAAGAAGATGCAGGCGATGAAGCTGGAGAAGGATAATGCCATGGACAAGGCCGATACCTGCGAACAGCAGGCCAGGGATGCCAACCTCCGTGCTGAGAAGGTAAAAAAAAGTTTTCAATACATTCCCTGTGGTGGCAAAAACAGTTGGGATCGATAGGTACAAATTTAAAAAAAAAACCGGCCAAGTGCGTGTCGGGCCACGCGCAATATAGGGTTCCGTAGTAACGCTAGTTTTTGATAATTTTTGAATGGTCAATGAATGTACATTTATAACTTGTTTTACACTACTAACAACATCATATTAGTTACGTTCAAAAGAATTTGAACGAAAATTTCCTTTATACTTCGCCGAATACATTTTTTTTAGTTGATCGACTATAATTCAAAAACTTATGAAGTCTTCGAAGCCGTGATAGTTTTCCTTTTAAATTCAGCATATTTCCTACTCCCGTGAATTTTTTCACATTTCCAGAAGCAACCGTTTAGCTGGTAGAAGGGGGGGACACTGGACTGTAACGATTTTTTTCACTTTAAAACTTAATATTTCACAAACGGATCCCTAAATCGGAAAATGATCTATGAATATTCATAATATTTTTTAAAAAACCTATCCAACGACACCCCACACGATGGGATGGACGCGAAAAAAAAATTTATCCCCGCTTGATGTGTACCATAAAAAAAAATATATTTTTTTAAGATTTTATGTACCATTTTGTCGCCATCATTAATATGTGCATTCATGACAAATTACAGCTTTGTAGGTCCTATAGTCTCTGAGCAAAACCGCGGACAGACGAACAGACGGACGGACAGACCGAAACTATAAGGGTTCCTTGTTGACTACGGAACCCTAAAAAATTAAGGAACTCGTGATTATTAAATTCCATATTTAAATCTTAGCATCGCGGCATCGGATAAATTGATTCATAGGAAGATGATCTACATTATTTGGTCGGTTTGTCAAAAGTTAGTCATGATCCGTCGACATTTCTTGATTCCTTAGGTTTAGCACGACCAGATTCCTTAGATCTGTCTACCGAAGAATCTATTTTTCTGAAAGATAGCACAATACTATTTCTATGTTACCGTCTACATCAGACAACAGGAGAATTACAAAATAATAGTATTTTAAAAAGATAAAACCGACTTCAAAATTTTACGTGATTAGTCGAATTTCCTATCTCAGAAACTACTGAACCGATTTTGATGAAACCCTAAGTTTAACAATGCCTAGTACAGCAAAAAAAAATGAATTACTCAAATCGGACTTGTAGTTTCGGAGATATGCGAACACAAACATAAAAACATACATACACTTTTGAAATTTGGCACATTTGTTCAGACCCTGATATAGACTAACATATACAAAAATTGGGCAGCATACATAAGGGTCAAAATTCGAATTGATAACCTCCTTTTTTTGAAGTCACCTATCTTTAATCTCTGTTTCCCCTTGCAGGTGAACGAGGAAGTACGCGAACTCCAGAAGAAGCTCACCCAGGTCGAGGAAGACCTGGTCCTCAACAAGAACAAGCTGGAGCAGGCCAACAAAGACCTGGAGGAGAAGGAGAAGCAGTTGACGGCGACCGAGGCGGAGGTGGCATCCCTCAACAGGAAGGTCCAGCAGATTGAGGAGGACCTGGAAAAGTCCGAGGAGAGGTCCGGAACCGCGCAACAGAAACTCCTGGAGGCGCAGCAGTCTGCTGATGAGAACAACCGGTAAGATCGCCCTTAGAACTAGGGTTGATAGGGCTAAAGGCATCAATGTAGGCTCAGTTCTGCAGCATATGCAGTCAGAAAAATTAGGGAAATTTCTGACGAAGAGACGGCACGATTAGTATATTTAGTTATTTTCATAGTAGGATGTCATATGGAATCCTTTTATGGGGAAACGCTGCCGACATTAATACAATATTTGTGCTGCAGAAGCGAGCCATACGTTCTATTTATAAAATGTCTGCTTTAGAATCTCTGAGAGATAAATTTAAAGAAATTGGTTTTTCTAACTGTTGCTTCTCAATACATTTTGGATAATGTAATATATGTTAGAAAAAATATAAGTAAATTTAAAGTTAAAAGTGACATTCACTGTAGGAATACTAGAAATAAGCACAAGCTAAAGTCAGTTATTTTCTCACTTGTTGCCATCAGATTCTGGTGTAGTTACGTAAAGGCGTATGATATGACCTTGTTAGGGCCACAAAACCCATTTTTACTTGTAAAGGCGTATACTATTTGACCGTATTAGTCTCTAAATCTCGTCGTTACTACTTGTAGAAGCGTCTGCGATTCCAGTAGGTAGTACAAAGTATTTAAATCAAATGCTTTCCGGTGGGCGGCCGGCGGTGGCTGTCTCTATGTTTGATGAGATCTTCAAAAATACGCTGCAGATTTTTTTAAAGATAGATTTTTTAGGATAATTCATGTGGAAGGTTATAAACGGTTTGGGCTATTTCCTGTATCTGCAAAATGTACAGCTCCAGGATATTTTCCTTTTTAGGGTTCCGTAGTCAACAAGGAACCCTTATAGTTTCGGTCTGTCCGTCCGTCTGTCTGTCCGTCTGTCCGTCTGTCCGTCCGTCCGTCCGTCCGTCCGTCCGTCCGTCCGTCCGTCCGTCCGTCCGTCCGTCCGTCCGTCCGTCCGTCTGTCTGTCCGCGGTTTTGCTCAGAGACTATAAGACCTACAAAGCTGTAATTTGGTATGAATGCACATATTAATGATGCCGACAAAATGGTACATGAAATCTTAAAAAAATATTTTTTTTATGGTACACATCAAGCGGGGATGAATTTTTTTTTCGCGTCCACCCCATCGTTTGGGGTGTCGTTGGATAGGTTTTTTGAAAACATTATGAGTATTCATAGATCATTTTCCGATTTAGGGATCCGTTTGTGAAATATTAAGTTTTAAAGTGGAAAAAATCGTTAAGAGTCCAGTGTCCCCCCCTTCTACCAGCTAAACGGTTTCTTCTGGAAATGTGAAAAAATTCACGGGAGTAGGAAATATGCTGAATTTAAAAGGAAAACTATCACGGCTAAGAAGACTTCATAAGTTTTTGAGTTATAGTCGATCAACTAAAAAAAATGTATTCGGCGAAGTATAAAGGAACTTTTCGTTCAAATTCCTTTGAACGTAACTGAGATGATGTTGTTAGTAGTGTAAAACACGTTATAAATGTACATTCATTGACCATACAAAAATTATCAAAAACTAGCGGTACTACGGAACCCTATATTGCGCGTGGCCCGACATGCACTCGGCCGGTTTTTGTGCATAAAGATTAAAGGCGACAGCAACATCTAACTTCGAAACAAGTTTACCTTAAAACCTTGAAATTCAAACTCTTTATTTCTCGAACGTAAATTTATTAAGAGTAACTTTAACAAATAACAAGTACTCACCTAGTTGTAGTTAGCAACTTCGTAAAGGTTAAAATTGAACTTGAGCATTGAATTCACAAGTGTAAACGTGTATGTTCGAATATAAAGGTCTCGACCTTCTAAAATTAAGAGCGACTCAGAAATGCTTTTATAAAAATTAAAAGTCACTAACTAAATATTGTCGTGTTTATAAAAGAAACCCTTAAATGAAAACGTTTTGCGGCTTTTGCAGGGATTCGTTGCTCGTACATAATATCCTACCTTCGGTAAGACAAGGGCACAATCACAAATGCCTTGAAAAATGTTTAGCAGTCATGACTTTGTCTTCCCGAAGGAGCGATTATGAGAAATTCTATTTCGTAATATAACAACAAAAATCTCCTTATCGCGTTTGTAATCTTGCTTAGAAGTTGTCTGGACTTGGGCGTGAGTTCGAATCCCGCTTTGAAAAAATGTTGTCAAGTGAAACACTGCAGGTTGATCACCTGATTTTTTAACAAGTGAAAAAAATAATGATCCGTGCGCTTGATCTCTTGCCAGTAATGTGCCGACCATAAAGTTAATATACCTATAGTGGAATAGAGAAACATAGGCCTGAGCTAGCGAGATGTCACTATTAGTAACACTGCGTGGTAAAAAAAGACGTGTGATACATGACAGCAGAACCAATTTTTTTCATCTGTTTGACGTCCAGTCGGCACTTATCGGCACGTTGACAATTTAGGCCCGTATAAATATGACGTCAGTACTTAAGATGCGACCCGGTCTCAAGACGCGGTTCAGCTCTGTGATTGGCCCAAATTTTGACAGCCAACCAATCACAGAGCCTGAACAGTGTCTTGAGACCGAGATGCATCTTGAGTACTGACTATTTATACGGGCCTTAATCTCTTAGAAAGATGCTTGTGTAAGTGTATACGTAAACAAATTTTTACACACAGACGTAAATCAATTTCGGTTTCGTTTGACAGCTCGAGATTGTTGCTCTATTCCGCTAGGTATATTAACTTCATGGTACCGACACGACTTCCTCTCAAAAGCAGAAACAGATGACCGCATTTTAACTGACATTAAAAAAGGAGGTTATCAATTCGACCCGTATGTATATGTTATATTTCCATAACTGCCCAGTTTTCGTATATTATATTAGTCTATCAGCGTCTGAACAAATATGTCAAACCGACTTCCAAAAACGAGGAGGTTATACGTTCGGCTGTAGATAACTTTTTTTTAAGTGTATGTAAGTATGTATATGTAAGTTTTTATGTTTGTGTTCGCATATCTCCGGAACTACAAGTCCGATTTAAGTTAATCTTTTTTGTACTAGGTATTGTTCAACTTAGGGAACGCTGCAAGTTTCATCAAAATCGGTTCAGTAGTTTTTGAGATAGGAAATTTTATTTCTCAATTACGTACAATTTTGTAGTCGGTTTTATCTTTTTAAAATACTATTATTTCAAGGATAGGTGCTAACTGCCTTTAATTGTTCACAGTATGTGCAAAGTACTTGAGAACAGAGCACAACAGGACGAGGAGCGCATGGACCAGCTCACCAACCAGCTGAAGGAGGCCCGTCTGCTTGCTGAAGACGCTGACGGCAAGTCCGATGAGGTAATTACCACCTATAATCGCATAAATTGTTTATGACTAGATGATGCCCGTCTCTCCTCTCACTCCGTTGCGCCAAAATTCGTTTATCGCGCGGGAACCGTATATTTTCCGAGACAAAAAGTATCATATGTCCTTTCCCGGGAATTACAGTATCTACATACCACATTTCAAACGCCTAATCGGCGTAACGCCTCCGTGGTCCAGTGGTTTAGAGCGCGGGTCTTGACTCGGAGGTCGTGGGTTCGATTCCCGCGTTGGAGACATGTTATTTCCAAGGTTGGTTAGGACAATGCAGGCTGATCACCTGATTGTCTGACAAGTAAGATGATCCATGCGTCGGATGGGCATGTAAAAAGTCGGTCCTGCGCCTGATCTCTCGCCAGTCGTGTCGGTCTTCCGTCCCACTGGGTTATGAGAGTAAAGGAATAGAGAGTGCTCTTGTGTACTGCGCACACACTTGGGCACTATAAAATTACTCCTGCGTAACTGGCCTGGTTTCAATGAAACCGGCCACCGTCACCGAAACCGGTGTGGGTGTTATAATGATTATATACCATATTTCAGCAAAATCGGTACAGCGGTTTGGGCGTGATGAGGTAACAGACAGACAGATAGACACACTTTCGCATTTATAATATTAGTATGGATATAAGAGTGAATAGGAGGGCAGCATGATGCAGCATTGTGTTATAGCCGAATCGTACCAAATATCATGTCTCACGTCTCTAAAATTATTGCGTTTTTCTTCTCCAAATTATTAATCTTAAAATGTGGGATAATTGGAGCTAATTCAACAAGGAAAGGCGTAAAAAATCCTTAAAATATGTCACGCAACTTATAAGTGCTCAATATAATATGTGCTCTAAATATTTCATCAATGTAGACACAAGATTTTTAAAGGTTGTATACCATATCCAGCTTATTAAGGAGATTAATCACTTTACTGTAATACGTCATTGAATTTGTTCACAAACACGTATTTGTGTAGGAGGCATTTGATGTTTTAGCCCACCCCTAAACCGTGTTCTGTAGACGCCTACATCAGCGGCCATTGCTTTAGCTCGTTAGTTTTAGGCCGTGTTCACACCAAACCGACTGTGAGCCGCCGAATGTGAGCGAACGTTACGCAGTATTGTATTTCCATACATATTCACTTTTTCGTTCACACTTCACACCTAACCGACAATACGCCATTACGCTAGGCGTAGGCGCGGACATTCGATACCGTTTATTTTCACGTTCACACTGGGGCTCACAGTGAGCCTGCTCACATTCGGCGGCGTATAGTCAGTTTGGTCTGAACACGTGCTTACAGACTCAACTGTGCCAAACACTTTCTGATATTTATTAGGGGGCGTCCACAAATTACGTGAGGTGTTTAAGGGGGGTAGGGGGTCGAGTTAAATCTCATCTAATCTTACGTTGGGAGAGTCTCGGTAAATCTCACGTTTTTTTTTCTCATTGTTACAAAAAAAAATATATCCATTTCACCCAGATTGTACATATATGCTTAAGATTTAATCGTAAGTGTAATCGTAAAACGTTTAAGATCATTCGTAATTCGTTCGAAAGATAATAATTTCATTCATACTTTGACGTTATACTTACATCAACTGTCTGTACGTACGTTTACGTAAGAAATCCAGATTTTGAAAAATCTCACGTGAGATTGGGGGTGGGGGAGGGGGTTGAATAAAATCTCACGAAATCTCACCAGGGGAGGAGGGAGGGTCAGAAAATTAAAAAAAAAAACACCTCACGTAATTTACGGACGCCCACTAATTGCGTATGAAAAAACATGTAGTTATATTTCTTATACATTTTTGTTATATATGCGGTGTATAAAAGAAGAAATTGTGTAATTAAATACATTTGTTTTAGTAAATTTAGTTTTACTATAAAATGCATTTAATTTAAGTTCGAAATTAGTTCAATGTAATTTTTACTGCACGTAATCTACTTTGGCACTGATTCAGCGACGAATAAATTATGTCTATTTAAATTAGTTCTAAGCATAAAAAAACCCAAGCCAAACCAGAAAATATGTCTATATTTCCACACTTAAAAATTGTCGTTTTAGGCTTCTTACAGACGAACGGCACTTGCCAACGGCAGATACAACTGCAGCCGTCGACATTAAGTGCCGTTCGTATGTAAGAAACCTTAGAAGCCATAATGCTTTGTTATACAAAATTAAAGAAAGCTTACTCTTCTGCTACCAGGTATCACGCAAGCTGGCGTTCGTTGAAGACGAGCTGGAGGTAGCTGAGGACCGCGTCAAGTCCGGAGACGCCAAAATCTCAGAACTTGAAGAAGAATTGAAGGTAAGAGATAAGAAAGAAGAAGAAACCGATAAGAGATAAAAATATGCAGAGTAGATTAAAGTAGAAGAAGAAACATAATATAATAGTAAAAAATTATGCAGAGGAGTTTAAAATAAAGCAAATCAAAAATAAATCGCGAGGAAAATGAAAGGGAGAATATCTACAGGGGATTAAACAAGGACCTACTATTAACCGATATGTTTCAACAAAAATACTTTTGTAAACATTGCAGAAATTAAAAAAGTACTCATTAATCTTAATAACTTCGGTCCAAATACCTGGGCCGGATTTATACTTTTTATGAGTAGAGGCCACTTTAATTTCTCCGCCCCATGTATGTTATCTGCCGCCATCCTAGGACGCTGCCGCCCATAGGCCATGGCCTATACTGCCAATACATAAATCCGGGGCTGCCAAATACTAATCTTATTTTATCTTCCTAGGTTGTAGGTAATTCCCTTAAATCACTCGAAGTATCCGAAGAGAAGGCCAACCAGAGAGTAGAGGAATTCAAGAAGCAGCTCAAGACCATCACATCCAAACTAAAGGAGGCCGAGGCCCGCGCCGAGTACGCCGAAAAGACCGTCAAGAAACTGCAGAAGGAGGTTGACAGGCTTGAAGGTATGTTTGACAGTCGCCCGTCCAAAACTGTCAGTTTCTCCAGGTATCAGAAGATAATTGCAAATTTAATATTGTCTCTCTTCTAATTATAACTTTTATAAATAATATTTCTGTATAAACGAATTATTAAACTATATATCTAACATTCGCTTTAATAAATTAAAAAATATAATAAAAAAAAACTTAATATAAATCTAATTTTCTTATTAATATCGGGTAGGATCATTCATGACTTATCGAGTAACCATTTTGCAGACGCATTATTCAACGAGAAGGAGAAGTACAAGGCGATATGCGATGATTTGGATAGCACCTTCGCCGAGCTTACAGGATACTAACCCACCCATAGATCTAGTTTAAATCAATACCGTCCATCGATATCCAAGTTATCCAATCATCGTCTAGGACCAGCCTGTATATACCAGCCATACATCCACACGATTATTACGCGTCACATTCTCGACTGAACCGTTTCGAAACTACCACTAGCGTAATAATTCTATGTCATTATTTCAAACTTTATTAACTTCTATCTTACTAACGTTACGTTAAGGGTCAATTCAGACCGCAACGCGACCGCGACCGAACGTGAGATGCATTTCAAAATTTTATATAGATTTGACAGATTTCAATGTGACTTGCATGACGTCTCATGCAATTGAAGTCTGTCAATTCAGTACAAATTTAGAATTAATGCATCTCACGGCAGCTGCGCGTCACGTTGCGGTCTGAATTGACCCTAAGCCGTATTCGACCAAAATATTATCGCTAGGTCTTTCAAATTTGACAGCTAAGACCAGAAACTGTCAAAGTTTTGGCTGTCAAATTTTACCATTGTAGACGAATTTTATTTTTGTTTGATCGACTGTGCCTTTAGTGATATTTAAGGGATTGTCATTAGTCGCACCTAGAAATAGTATATCTAGAGCATTTCTGACAATTTTTTACAATTACTTACAACTACCCGCTTTCTATGTTGTGACTAATCTATCTTTTGCTTTACTGCTGCCACCGTGGGCCAATGCTTCCAAGGTACTACTTTAATCACATAAATATCTTATTAAATAATAAAATAAAGCTCTCTTCTGCTTGCGCTATAATATTTTTTATAAAATCTAAATTAGGTACTTCTAAAATAACATTAATGTTCTAATTGTACTCAAGATCATTACGACTATCATATTTTGTTAAATTTTTTGTTAAATTTTAAAGTGTCTTATAAAGCAGCCGCTACTTCATTTGGGTTTTTAATTCTTGGGTGTTATCTGTTAAGCTACTTTCTCTCTCTATCATATAGTGTTGGAGAGAGACGACTGATTTGGCTGCTCTATATAGTTTGGAATTGTTAATTTACACGCTTTATGTGGTCGACAGACGAACTGGGCATCAACAAGGATCGGTACAAGAGCTTGGCTGATGAGATGGACTCTACTTTCGCTGAGTTGGCCGGATACTAGACTACCCTCACACACAAACACACATTCACACACACGCAGCGCCGCTGCAGCCGCCACACAAACGTTTCGTGCTTGTGGTGTTAATATTTATTATTATGTAAATTTATTTACGATTTTCAATAAAATTATTTATAACTTGTATTTTTTATTTTCAAAACACCCGCCCCTTATAGTGCTACCAATAGTACTTAGTAATAAAACCCTATTCAAAGCGTATTCGAAGCCATTATATTATGATTCTTGCAATTGAATTACAATATTATTGCACATCGCATCAAATTGAAATCTATATATTTCGGCCGTAAATCCTTTTTATACGACGTCATCAACCGTAATCGCTGCGCTGACATCTGTCACGTGACGTCTTTCCGGCCAAGATGGCGGCCGCGTGCGCGCGCTGACGGCTAGTCCGCATGCGCGCCTACCCTCCGAACACAATCGATAGTGCAGTACAGAAAACAGCCTGTTTGGTTCGACTTATTTTTGCGGTCCGACGGAAAATATACGCAGATTGTGGTTTTTGGGATACTAAGTAGTCAAGGTGTCGGTAGCGAGTAGCGTTTTGCCTGGGGCTATCACGATGAAGATACTGGCTCCGCACGATGGACCCGACATCGCTCCCGTCGACTCTGGTGACTATATTTTGATAGAAACCCATTAAGTACATACAAAATATACTTGTGATCAATAGAATGTAATGGAAAGGACATTTATTCCAATAAATAATTGTTAAAATACGTAAAACACGTTAGATTGGTGTATAAATTAGTGTTTTGTACAAATTATATTATGACGCAGAAGGTTTTGTGTGTACCCGAAAATTATGATCAAACACGACACATTGCCTTCATACATTAATGTATGAGTATATTCAGTAGCAATTTAGCACTGGTTTATTATAATTTATAAGAGTATTGCTTTTATTCTAAAATTATAACACACTGAGAAATATTTTTAAGTTGGTTAAATCTTCAACGCAGAAAGAAAAAAACAAGAAATGTTCAGAAATAGAGTTTACAATTTTACAAAATTTTGATAGGTATTGTGATAAGGTCTTAGGAAAAGGATTATTGATTATAGATATTTTTCGTTAAGAAAGTCCGTTCATGTTATAACAAATTAATGTCGATACGCAGTACATACTAGAGTAATCGAATTTTAATTATAGTTTAATAATTACACCAGCAACTCTACTTTAATTGACATTAATGAAACTGATAAAATAACTATAGATCTATTATTATTTTGATTATCCAGTTGCCTAGAGGGTTGAGAATTTTTATTCTTATACACACACATACTAAAAAAATATTAATTAATAGTGAGTAACGAATTATTTGCCTTTGCTTTTTATAAAAATTAATAATTATACCATATTTATAACTTATTATTTGATGATTACTGATACTTAAATGTTTTTTTACCAAAACCAAGTAGGTTTTTCTTGGCCGGCAGTTACTTAATTTTTTAAACTCCTTTTGACTATTGGGGTGGATAATATCGAGCTCATGCAAAAAGGAAGATGAACTAGACGAATTATAATATTATGTTATCATTTAACACCTTTGGACTCTACGATAAAGTGGTATGTTGGATGCGTCTATTCTATCTACTAAGATGCGCATTTTCACCCTACCTTACTGCATTTTCACTCTGAACGACGCAGAAAGTCCTACTTTTCAGAAAAAATCCACCCCAGCTACTAAATTAATGAAAGCTAATACCACCTTAAACAAACAGGTCGGTTAATTGGTCGTATATTGACTCAAGCGGAGCTCGCTAATGGTATCGTTACTTTGCACAGATTTATATTAAATCTTATTACTGGAGGTCTGGTAGTTATTTTGCCGAAACGTTCTCTTACTTTTGTGAAAGTCCCTTATGAGGTAGACCGGCAGGTCGTGGGGGTGGTCATGTGTTAGACAGATCCGGGACACCTCTCCGTTCAACGGCTGGGAGATCGCAGGTGGTTTTAGTGGGTCTACTGGCGCTTCTCGTCGGCCAGTCTCACATACCCCGGGGTGCTTCAGCTTACTTGAGGCACATCCCCAACCCGGAGCATGCATAGAGCGTTTTCCCTACGAATAAAGAAAAAATCTGGTAATATTTCAGTGGATAACACCCATTGTTGACCCATTGTAATAGGTCGTGGTGACTCGTGAGCTCGTGAGGCATTTAATTACCAGATTAAGGTTACAAAAGGACTACATATTTATTATTTTGTCTTAACGTAGAGCTCAGTTATTTAAATCGGTTCAGTAAACTATTACACCGTTTAAAATTAATTACGTCTATAGTTTCATAATGATTATCGCCTAACTTGTAACGTGAAGCCGAAAACTATGAATATGTAGCTTCATATTTATAAGGAAAGGTGTTAAGGCTCCTTTTTAAAAGTTGTATAAAACCGAGCTAGTCATCAGCTAGGCAAAACATTGTCTTATTTATTTTTTTGTATTAAACTCATTAATCAAAAAGCAAGTAATTACTCAATATCATGATAAGCTGGAATTGATATCAGCCGGTATTTTCACCACTTCACATTACCAACGATCACAACGCAATTTGGTGATTACACTTTTGTTTTCGTTTAATATCATTAAGATATCAAGAAGCGAAATGAAGGTAACAAAAATAATCTGACATTGGTAATCGCGATCTTTGTTTGTTGGCTGAAGTAATAGTGGCTATAATAACTTAGTATAGAAGAAGGTGGTAATGTGGCCCCCACTTTGTTTATCAAGCTTTATTTAAAAAATACAGGAGTCAGAAACCTAAAAAATACATTATGGGACTTCTTATTCATTTGTTTAAACATGTCTTATTAGGGAATAAATAAAACTCGTACAGGATAATCGAAATTATTATTTATTCTTAACTAATCACATTTGGTATCTTAAGATCAAGTGATGGATATGTGGCCCCCTGGGGGGTCACATTAAATGTATTGCACAATTACCGGCAAAAATCACAAAATATGTAATAGTCACCTTTAGAGCCTCCACAGGCTGCATGAGCCCATAAGTCACAACTTTGATACTCTACCCATGGCTCTCCAGCTCTGTCATTGGAATAATTTGTTATTTGTATCGCAGAACATACACGGCACGTCCGCGTTTTCAGGAACCATAATATTTGTATATGAGTCGTCATAATCGGTATTTACGGCGTCTTCGTCACTTTAAGAGCTACTGCTGGATGTAGCCTCTCTCTGGCGGCAAACGGCTTTCCTACCAGCGCCTTCTTTTGTCTCCATCATACATGAAGCACTCTTACATGTAATGTGACCCCCGGGGCCACAATACGACCAATGTGAGGGGGCCAAATTACAAATATTGCTTACGAAAAATATTTATACAACGTTTCATTTTATATTTACCTTTTAAATTCCGTACGAGAACAGTTTGATGTATTCGACGTTCGAACACAAAAGCCAAATCTTTCTATTTTTTAACAACTATCTAAATAAAATCACACACACTCAAAAGTTTCGCCGGCGCAAGTTTGCACTCCATTAAATGAAAATCGAACGTGACATTGAATGAATTGATGAACGTGTCTCTGTTGGATTTTTTCGGTGATAAATTAGTAGAATGCCGCGAGCATCCCGTTGCAACAAAATTATACTGGATAGCGTTATTAAAACATTAAAATATTGAAGGTGGCCAATATAATATTATGTGCAGGGGCCACTTTACAACCTTTTCTCAATAGTAAAGTGGGATTAAAATCATATTGTTGATTGTGTTAATCCAGAGCTTAAACTATTACCACACCAACATTAAGCAAAATCCGTTCAAAATTATTGCGTGAAAAAATAACAAGCGCATGCAAACACACATTCACAAACTTTTTTCGTAAAAAGTTTGTGAATGTGTGTTCCGTAGTCAACAAGGAACCCTTATAGTTTCGGTCTGTCCGTCCGTCTGTCCGTCCGTCCGTCCGTCCGTCCGTCTGTCTGTCCGCGGTTTTGCTCAGAGACTATAGGACTTAAAAAGCTGTAATTCAGCATGAATGCAGATATTAATGATGCCGACAAAATGGTATAATATAAATTCTCAAAAAAATATTTTTTCTCAACTAAAAATAATGTGTTCGGCGAAGTATAAAGGAACTTTTCGTTCAAATTCCTTTGAAAGTAACTGAGATGATGATACATATAGTAGTGTAAAACACGTTATAAATGTACATTCATTGACCATACAAAAATTATCAAAAACTAGCGGTACTACGGAACCATATATTGCGCGTGGCCCGACACGCACTTGGCCGGTTTTTATTATTATGTCGGTATGATATTATATGAGTTACGTCTTACGATATTTATTTAAGAGTGGGGTGCACCAGAGGCGTTGTTTAAATAGTTAATAAGGTTAAGGTTATCGTCAAATATTATGGCTTTCATTATTGACTTTAACTAGAGATTTGAAAGTTCATTTGACATTTTGTTATAGTTAAAGTAAGTTGGTGCAACCCACGCTTAGTATTTTCTTGCCTATGCTGTTCCATTGTTGGGCAAAGGCTTCCCTAGGTTCAAATTAGTATTGAATATATGTATTTCTTTTCTTCTCTCTTCCGGCATCCCTCCCATTTGAGAAAACCTATTCGCGAATAAAATTATATAGAAAACGATATAATACGCGTGCTATATATTATACTAGTGGACCCGGCCACGCGTTGCTGTGACATAGAAATACAACCATTTGTAAAAAAATATGGCGACCTCCATGACTGATTTTCTAATATTGTTACCCTTTTAATTTGCAATAAAATAATATTGTAACTATAAATTGAGATGTAGGCTAGCCTATCTTTCAATTTGAATCGAATTGCACACGGCGTACAAATAAAATTTTAAATCGGTTCAGTAATTTAGGAGACCATCGAGGACAAACAACGTGACACCGGACACGTAATTTCTATATTTTACTAGCTGTCCCGGCAAACGTTGCTTTGCCATAATAATAATTATAAAGTATTTCGAGCATATTATTATTTTATTGAAGTGACTAAATAAGTATGTTACCATGGTAACGTCCCGTCCCGTCCCGTCGCACAATCAGTGGTCGCCGTCAGTCTCGAGTTGTAATAATTTACTATTCTTTTTTCAACAAAAGTACTTATCAATATAGAAAGTACCCAGTAGCCGATTCTCAGACCCACTGAATATGCATATAAAATTTGGTTAAAATCAGTAAAGCCGTTTCGGAGGAGTACGCGGCCTAACATTGTGACACGATAATTTTATATATAAGATAAAGATTATAGTAAGCTATATATTAAGCAATGAATACAACATACATACATTAACAGATGGGTTGTTATTGTATATGGTGTAATCTCCGTGACAGATGGACCTGCTCTGGCGAAGTATTCCCAAATTAGTTTACAAGATCGATGCCGGTGCCTAGATGCTATATTTGTTATTATATAAAAGTTGGGCTCTCTATGTAATATTATTTTTGAGCGCATCCATATTTACTTATTTAATATTATAAAATATGTGAAAGTGTGTCTGTCTGTCTGTCTGTTACCTCTTCACGCTCAAACCGCTGAACTGATTTTGCTGAAATTTGCTATGGAGATACTTTGAGTCCAGTACAGAAAAATGTAGGTTCCCGCGCGATAAACGAATTTTGGCGCAACGGAGTTGCGGGCGTCATCTACTATTAATATAATATTATTCTCGTTTAGCCGAGGTTGGCGAAGACTGGAGTACACAAAATCTGAAAATGTATTATAACTTGGGAACGATAAGCCTGATTTTATGGAAAACTGAACCAGTTAATAGGTAGTTAGCATATGGATGGCCTAGATAATGTGCCATCTAATCACCCCATCTCGATCTTGACTGTTAACATCCTTATTAAAAACGGATCCTCATCATCAACATTCTTATTAAAAAATTAGTAAAAACGGGACCCCATTACTAAGATTTCGTTGTCTGTCCGTCTGTCCGTCTGTCTGTCTGTCTCATGTCTGTATGTCTTCAGGCTGTATCTCTAGAACCGCTATAGCTAGAATTTTGAAATTTTCACAGATTGTGTATATCTGTTGCCGCTATAACAACAAATACTAAAAACAAAATTATATTAATATTTAAGGGAGGCTCCCATACAAAAAACGTGATTTTTTTGGCCTTTTCTGCTCGATATCAATAATGGCAACAGGTAGGCACTTCAAATTTTCACAAAAGCCTTATTTAGATATGTACTTCAATAATTAATAATAATATTAAAATGAAATAAAAAATTAAGGGGGGCTCCCATACAAAAAAAAACAATTTTTGACCTATTTTTTCTCTTTAGCGGTACGGAACCCTTCGTGCGCGAGTCAGAATCGCACTTGGCCGATTATTGTTTACTAGATGACGGACGCAACTCCGTTGCGCCAAAACTCGTTTATCGCGCGGGAACCGTACATTTTTCCGGGACAAAAAGAATCCTATGTCCCTTCCCCGGATGAGTCCCGGGAAAGGACATAGGATACTTATGTATCTCCATGCCAAATTTCACCAAAATCGGTTCAGCGGTTTGAGGGTGAAGAGGTAACACACAGACAGACAGACACACTTTCGCATTTATAATATTAGTATTATATTTGTTTATAATAATCTATATTGATGTTAAAAATGCGTCTATCTGTATTATATCAGTTTATTCGTCATACCTTCTTGTATTTGAGTCTCCACAGGGCCTAAGCCCCTAAGATGCTGAGCCGATATAATACTAATTTCGGAATATAGACATTTATTCGAGTCGTAAAAAAAGAACATAGGATAAATTCTTTCGCGGAAAAATGTATGAGTCCCGGGCAATAAGTAAATTACCCACATAATTAAAGACGTGAGTGGAAGAATCAGATAACTAATATTTTATAACATAAGGAGAATGACTCATTTTTCCCCTTATAATTTGAACAAACCTTGTAACTTACCTGCTTCATCATCTAGCTCATATATCTGGCTATTCACAAAATCCACAGTTTTTTATTTTAAATCATTTTTCCGGCACTAAAGCCTCCATTTATACAAGAAAACGGCCTGTAAACTGTTACTTACCTGCTTCTTCCACTTACGTCTTCATTATTTATTAAAGCTCAATATATAAATCCATACTAATATTATAAATGCGACAGTGTGTCTGTCTGTCTGTTACCTCTTCACGCCCAAACCGCTAAACCGATTTTGCTGAAATTTGGCATGGAGATACCTTGAGTCCCGGGTAAAGACATAGGATACTTTTTGTCCCGGGAAAATGTACGGTTCCCGCGCTATAAACGAGTTTCGGCGCAAGTTGCGGGCGTCATCTAGTTTATCATAGATTTCACCTGAACACTAAACACGTATGGTCTAAAGTACCCCGCAAACGATCAAATTTGTTTGACAAACATGTTTGATGTAATTTACGTTTTCATCAAACAGCAGCGCAGACGATCAAACGTGCATCAAACAAGTTTGTCAAACAATTAGCTAGAATCGGTTTGAGATCATGAGATCTTGTTTGACAAATACAGCGGAACACATTCAAACACGTTTGTCAAACGCTACGCAAATCCAAATTTTCTTCAAACAGGTCAAACACGTAGTTTGTTTGACAAACGCTTCAGACAAAGCTGTACACTATCAAACTGTTTAACAAACACGTAAAATTTGACAAACAATTTGATCGTTTGCGGGGTACTTTACAAATCTTCCGTAACTTCCTATTCCATCGTGACACGAAGTACTCGTGTGCGAGCTAATAAGGGCGTACAAAGGTCGCAGTGACAGGGACCTCGACCTTCAGTACCTAATAAGCCCTCACACTGTCAATAAGCCCTTACGAGCCCTGTCATAACATATTTATATATTTATTTTTAATAATATTCATGCTGCACTGGTGTGATTATTCTTCCAACAATAATGAGACGCAACAATCTTTTTGAACCAGGTAGGTATATATTTATTCAATTAATTAAAAAACACAAATTTCCTTTAATAACATAATATATATCACAATTAATAACACATTTTCTTTTCATTTTTTATTTTAAAAACAGTAAATATTTTTAATTAAAACATTAGAACAAACTAGTATCACGTTGTCTTATCCCATTCTAAGTAATAAATACTTACATTTTGTAAAATCCTGATTTAATCTATTTCGTGATTTCTTTATCGCATCATTTATTAACACTTTAAACCACAAAATAAACTAAAATTCCCAATTACAGAGAGAATAAAATAACAAAACAATAAAACAACACAGACACTTAACTGTATTCAGTTTTACAAGGACGGAGGCTCGCTCAAGCCAGATTAATATATCTCCAGCTTAGGGTTTATAATTTAATCCGTCTGCCATCTGTTACCTCTCGTAACGAATCTGTAACGACTACATCACAGTATAAATGTTATACAGTAGATTCAGTACTTGAAATCTAGACAGAAAATAAAAATATTTAAATAATTAATTTACGCGCGTGCGAGGTATATATATTTCTTTAGTGCTTAGTTCCATTTTAAAAAAGAATAAAATATAAGTATTCAAATAAAAATATATTTTTTAAATTAGCAGAACCAATACTTTCAAGAATATAAGCAAAATTTTCTATGATATAAACTTTCTTACTTGAAAAATTATACTGAAAAAAAAATCGAGATCATAAATTCAAAACCGCTACACACAGAAAAAATGTTCACGCGCGTGAGACATAACACTGAATTGGCCATATAAACTTTTACTGCAATGACGCTAATGTGCACCAGATTCTGGCAATCTAGTGAGATGTTCGTTTACTGTATATTATGTTACTACGTCTCGTCGCTCAGAAATTTCATAAAGGTCAAAGCGATTTCGAGATTGAAATACATTTTCCATAACAGATTGAGTTTGTATTTCATATGCCAAGATTAATCTTATACCTTATAGGTCAAGTTATCAAAATTGGTTCTGATAGTAGTCTTAGATTTTTTATATTAATATGATAAAAACATTGCAGTAGTATTTCGATGAGAAAAACTATGTATGATATTGTTATGCCCGCCGTGCACTATTTAGCTGAAATAATGTGATGTAGGATTATAATGTATTAACCACACAACTTTTAAACTGTACACAAACTGCATATTTGTAAAAATTTTATCAAAACACAGCAGGATAATAGTTTAACTAAAGTTACTGGCTAACGCCTGAGAAATAAATTAGTTACTTTTTTCCATACAAAATCAACTCTAAGCGATTTTTAATATAAGATGGGTATGATAGAAGATCAAGATTTAAGATAAATGTAGCCTTCGCGATATTATGCGAGGTTATGTAGTTGCTCTACGCTTATCGTAGCGCTACGAGCTACGAAGTGCTACGAGACGTGCTACGAAACGCTACGGCCTACGATGTGCTACGCGGCATTATAAGCGAGTTTACATTATTCAAGTCCAGTGATAGAATCCAACGCTGAATTACTACTGGAATAATGTAAACGCGGGCACCGGAATGCACTGGAATGCATGCATTAAATGCATTCCGTTGCCAGCACTCAGAGAGATTTAATCACTACTTAACGTTACATAATTTAATGAAGATTTTGAGACAACCTCCATATTTTTTCTGTCAAACTCTACGTTAAGTTACAGTTAAGTAATAACTATAGGTCTCTGAGTGTGATTATTAAAGATTTAGTTAATTTTATAAATTGAGTTTTTGATGTCAACTTACGTTATTAGCAGTCTGTTAATTTACGTTTCAAACGTAGTACAAAACAACGAAACTAATTGAATAAAATAATATTATAAGATTTTGTGATATACCCTTTTGATTTATTGATATTGATATTGAACCTTTACGTAAGCAAATCGAGATCAGGGAGATATTTCGGCAAGCGGGATACAGAATTGAGGTGAATACCAGTTTATTGAACATATATATATATTATATGACATGGTATGTGGTACGAAATTGAGCTTTATACTATATACTTATTGAATAGATAAATCTGCAGGTATATTTAAAATTATTTAACAAAATATACTTTTATTTAAAATAGGTATTATGAAAACACTTTCGAACGTCGGAACTACGATGCTTACCTCCGGTATTTTTTACAACTAAGCACAACTCATTTTACTATTTAAAAAAGACGAGCAGGGCAAGCTATTCCCCTTGCTAATAAAAGTATTTACAAGCCTATAACTATTCAAAATCTGCTAGTCTTTGTCTAACATACTAGCAAAGTCACAGAAGAGACAAAGACATCGGACCTTGAAAGTTTTATCTTTATTATTAAAGATAAAACAAAAATGTTTTCCGACTTCTCGTGTGCAAATTAGCATCCCATGGGAACCGTACGTTTTGCCACACCGGATAATTTTTGAATGAAGATCACCCCTTGGTATTTAAATATTGTCATAATCATAAAAATAGCCGCTTTATTTATATTGGTGAAACAACACGGGACAGAGTAAATAATGTAATTATTCTCTCAGTTACGAGGGTCGGCCTCCACAGTCTTATTTACTGACAAATTCCAGTTGTTTACGTTAAAATATATTTAGCCATGTTAATGTAGCGCTGTGTAAGTTTTTTATTATTTTGTATATTATAATTATTGTTTTACGATGTGTTAATTTGAAAGTTTATTCTGATTATGTAATCATATTATTATATTCAATAAATTTAAACATAAAATAAAGTAAGTTCAGCAATCGAATCCGTAATTAAACGTACTTTTAATGTTTTTAGGTACTTGAAGTAATTACTCAATAGACTAGACTCTAGAACTTGGTCTCTTCAACTTAAATTGCTTTTGGAAAGTAATGTATAGTTTTTTGTTAATTTATCTAGATAATCTCAGTTGTTCTACAGAAATTAAGGACGAAGTAGGAAAACAACGACATCAAAAAACCATAATGTACAAGATTCTTGTCTTATTTTCCTTACGAAATTAAAGTCCAAACGGCAGGTCAAAGACTTCTAAAATGTCGAAATTTTGTATGAATAAACCTATAACAGTAAAAGAAAGTACAATAATAAATGCTAAAGTAAGATGACAGTTATAAACATATAGCTACTAGATGACGCCGGCAACTGCGTTGCGCCAAAATTCGTTTGTCGCGCGGGAACCGTACATTTTTCCGGGATAAAAAGTATCAATGTCCTTTCCCGGGACTCAAAGTATTTCCATATAATATATTATATATTATCAGCGAAATGATTCAGCGGTTTGGGCTTGAAGAGGTAACAGACAGACAGACACACTTTCGCATTTATTATATTAGTATGGATTAGGTAAAGTCCAGTATGATATATCCAATGTCTTTGATTCCATCCACACCAAAATGTCAAGTAACGCGTATTGTAACAATACATAATATAGTAATTTCTAAAACATCTGTTTAATTAATATTTTAATTCGATCCAGCTGCCAACCCGCTGTGGCGTAATGGATTTATACACGAGAGGGTTTGGTATTAATTAATTGAATTTCGCTTTATATTTTTTTTGGGTTTTACAGCCGTTTACATTATTGGAAAATGTTAATGTAATGGTAAATGTCTGTAATTGTGATGTATATTACAGATTGGAGTTAAAAATGATTTGAGTTTTTTTGAAATGGCTGTGTTTCATAGTTTTTAGTTGAAAAACCATGCATTCTAGAGTTATGTACGTTTTAACATAAAATTCTAGCAAACCGTGTTCTTCCCAGTTCTAATACAAAATTCTTCGATGTTATTTAAAAACTGTGGGCTACAGCAGCTACCTAGTCCTAATATTATGTCAAAACATCATATAATATAAATAAAATAAACTAGTCATTTACTATACAGTTTTGGGTAAACTTAAACCGGCCTTATCCAACGAATTTGTGTCAACCATAGTACCCATTTGACTTCACAAACATTATTTACAGGTTTGAGTGAGATTTGTTTAAAAATGTACGCCGGTATAAATGAGACATTTTATCTGGTGTCGTAACATCTGTAATTTGGCTGTCTGTGTGTAATTTGGCGGTTTATATGTTGACATAAACCTGGGGTGAATATGCGAGGACGGGGAACAGGTGTTTCCATTATGTCGTGTCTGCGGGAATGTTTTGCACTGAGTAAAAGGAAGAAACGTGTTCTGTGTTTAAAAGACAGGGAAGAATGATAATGAACGACTGGTTGTTTTGTGTAATGTGTTACTGACGTACATTTAATAAGTACCTAGTTTTAGTATAGTATTTGGAAGAAGATATCCGATGGTACCATCAGAGAAGTTGATTCCTAGGCAGATAGGGGACCTACGTAGTTTGGTCACGTTACGTCAAACCCAGCCGACAGATGACGACTTACATTAAGTTGACATTATCCGACCAAATTGCTATATCCGTCAACTGCCTATGAATCAACTTCTCTGATGGTACATAAAATTAATTAATTTCCACTTGACAAGTTAAATTGAACATCAAATCAATGTTGCTAGTAATTACGGGTGATTTTTCAGACATTCTAATAATACGGCGTAAATGAATTTACGTTCCAAATGGAAGTCCTTCGTAGAACGTCGCAGCCGTGGGCGGGCGGCGGTAATGGAAATTAATTTGTTGGCCTGCAGGCTTTTAACTTAACAAGTCGGCTTTTATCACCCCTGGACGGTTCAAGACGGACTTATATTCTCATGGACAGCCACTAAGTTTCGTACGACAAAATAATATGTATATAGATTTTTTGGCCTTATATTTCGCATAACCATACTAATTTTATAAATGCGAAAGTGTGTCTTTCTGTTACCTCTTCACGCCCAAACCGCTGAACCGATTTTGCTGAAATTTTGAACTTTGAGTCACGGGAAAAGACATAGGATACTTTTTATCATCGAAATGTGCAATTCCCCTGCGATAAACGAATTTTGGCGAAACTCATCATATGAGTAGGTAGTAAAAGTTAAGGACGAGATCATAACTTATTAACTATTGCGTGTGGCTTCGCCTGTGTGGTTTGTTATCGTAGGTTCGTCCTACTTGTCAGTTGTCACCCTTCCTACTCTGTTTCATTTTAATCCAACATTTTACACCTCCGTTTCTTCTTCCATCTTTTAAGAATACCATTTTGTTTTAAATAAAAACGGAATGGATGAGACAACGTACGACATTTTAAAAATAAATATCAGTTGGTTATTTATAGAAAAGTATTTCAAGCGACAAAGGCAGTACAAAGCCGTCAAAATCATTAGCGCCTGTATCCAATATCCCATTATCATGTCGTCAATATAGAGAGCCCGTTCCGACAACGTGACACCCGGTTTGCAACGTGTGGTTATGTATTGAGTGCAGACCTAGTTATTTGTTGTAGTGTAGGAAATGGTATAAGAAATTTATATACAGATTCTCTAAGCTATATATAAACTTCTCTTCTCTCTATAAGTAGTAGATACAATAAACCTTTTGCTTAAAAATATATTTTTGCAATGAATACTCACTAATATTCAATGTTTTGTGCTTGTGTGGGTGCAGGGTGACAGATGAGAACAAAATATATAACTTTATCAATAGTGTAACTTTTTATTTATAAGTGGGTTGCACTGGAAAAGACACTGTAGGAACTTGTGTTAAGACTTTGTTAACTACTAGAGTTGAATTGCTCATCCGAGAGTTTTGTCGCTGCTAACTTTATTTCTACAAGAGTTTTACTAATAGTGAATAATTCTTCGTTATAAGTAATAAGTAACTAAAAATGCAAAGTTCACTATTCAGGAAATGTGGACGATAATATTTATGAAAGTTTCGCCATCCTACGTCAATGTCATACCTCAAAATATATAAAAATTTCGCAAACAACTTCGTGTTACAAAGTGGGGACAATGATTTGGCGAATAATTTGACTCCTTCCTTAATGCTTCCTCCTACATTTAGCTTCTTTATTCAAATATATATTATGTATAATTAATTTCTTTAACAATATCTACGTATACGTAAATCACCACCCTATTATATGAATGAGCTTTGGCTGTGCTGTACACCACTAGGATTGTATTATTACAGCGATTACCATCGACAACATCGTCAGGGTCCATATTGTACTTTCATAACAGTATGTATAGGCTCTTGGGCTTTTTATTAAGGAATAAGAAGTAATAGCTGTTTCGGAGCTAGTTCCAAATAAGAATTTGGGAGTATTTTTATTATGTATATATTCCATGATGGTCAAACAGAAGCGATTAAGGTGACGCCTTGATAATTTGGCTGCAGCGATATTTTTCTCAACAATGACTAAAGCTAAGAAATTAAAGTTCATTGTCATTATTCATCATGTCTTTATCTTTGAATTACCCATAGCATAACACGATTGGTCAACTTTTATAACACAGAATTATGAATCAAAAAGACCTCTATAAAAACAGGGATTCTAATTTTGCCAACAGAGGAGAGTGATTTAAGTTTCCAAAATTTGTAGATAGATTAGTTCAAGCATACACTATAATTTGTACATAGCTTATATGAAATATATTTATGGTTTTTAAATTACGTGACAAAAACCATTTTGTCGCTTACGCCCTTTCCATTTCTTGTTTTCAATAACAAGCGATCTAAAACATATCCAAAACTATTTTTTACTTTAACGCGGCGTCACCTAAGATGACGGTGTAGCGGGGTACACGGTCTACACTCTACATAGTCCATAGCTCTGCTCATGTATTACCATTTACCAACTAGTCGATGCCCGCAACTCTGTTGCGCCAAAATTCGCTTATCGTACGGAAACCGTGCATTTTTCCGGGATAAAAAGTATCCTATGTCCTTTTCCGGGACTCAAAGTATCTCCATACCATTTTAAGCAAAATCGCTTCAGCGGTTTGGGCGTGAAGAGGTAACAGACAGACAGACATAAAGACAGACAGACAGTCATACTTTTGCATTATTATATAAACTGTATGGATGGATGATCAACGTTGCAACGTAAAGACTAAAGAGTCTTTATATGCGCTGGGTCCTGAAACCAGTCATTTCATTTAAGATGAACTGATTGCAGAAGCCTAAAGCTAGTACTCACTCCTTCAATTCGTAGCAAGAGCTTTTTTATGTGCAGGGGTTACTTTTTTATGCCACTTTATCATCACAGACCAACCTAATCAACCATCATCATTATTTAATCTACAGTGTTGCAGAAGAAAACACTCGCAACAGTAAATATTATTTATTTTAGGTTCGAAAACAAATATATGTGAATTCAGACACGTCGTTTTTAGTTCTCACAAATTTTCTCTAGTTCTAAAATTAGCTTTTTTTCAACAATTGATGTAACTAAATAAATCCTCAAAATATCTATTGTGCCAATCCGCAACATACAGGCTGAACAAAACTAAGTGATAACACTTTAGAGTGTATAGTGTTCCTTGTAGAGAGGTCACTGTGACAGTCGCAGCGCTGAAAGAGTAACTTTTTTTTACTCTTGTATGGGCAAGCGCCAGCGCCACGAGTTTCCCATTCCATGCCCAATGCAAAAGTGAAAAAAAAATGGTCTTTCAGAGCTGCTACTTTCACAGAGAACTCCCTACGAGAAACACGTATACACACTAAACTCTAAAGCATTATCACTTAGTTTTGTTACACCCTGTATATCTAACTTTATACACCTGTCTCGTATACGAATATGGAAGATATTGGAGACCGGAACGACGCAATACCGTACGTTCCCACAACCGCAAATATTCGTATTTCCCCCAACATTTCCTATTACCCAACACTGGGATTAGATGCCAGTCAATACACGGCCAGCAAATTATCAGGGAAATTGAAGCCACACGATTTGTTTTCGAGTCACCTGGAAAATGTGATTGACAGTTTATTGGGGATCGTTTTAAATAAAATTAATTGATTAGTTGGCAGAGAATTATTCAAGTTTTTACTATAAAATTTAGTAAATTTTGTGGTTAAAACTTGAATAACTCACCCGTTCAGGTAAATTTAATTTAGTGAATCCAATTCTCTATTGAGATTTGAATTAGATAACAATATCTTTTTGTCACGTGAAAAATAACACTGGTAGCGCTCCACTTTAATATAGTTTACGTGTTCTACCATGTTTTTGTCAAAACGGTATACAATATACATCACCCACTTCTTCTGTGGCAGTACCCACAATTAGCGCCACTATCCTAAATCGCGCTATCGAAGTTGCTATGCGTCGGTATATATTCGACAGCTGATAACAATCTAGTGGGCTTCGCCGACCGAGCATAACACCTCGCTCGGTAGGAATATCTTTCTAAGCGGCCACCATGCAATATTCCTGGATACCAGCGTAGCCAACCCCTCAGTTTTAGCTGTAGTCCTACAGTATTTCGGAAAAACTCTCAGTTTTCAGTTTAAGCCTCGAAATCTACAGTTTTTATGGGCTAGCGTCATCTATTTTATTATAATTATTAAACTTAAGATAATCGAAACAGAGGTAATAGTCATCAATCGATTTAATAGATGGCGTTAGTTGCAGACAGTCGTAGAAAGTTAGGATCCTAATTAGCGTACTAAATCAGAAGAACAGGGGCTTTTGATTGGTGCACTATAGCTAGACTTCTAAAATTGTCACAGATTGTGTATTTCTGTTGCCGCTATAACAACAAATACTAAAAACGCAATAAAATTAATATTTAAGGTTTACATACATAAAGCAAACGTGATTTTTTTAGGGTTTTTCGCTCGTAATAAATAATGGTAATAGCTAGGCACTTCGGCTTCCTAAAATATATTCTATTTATTACCATAATTAAATAATAAAAAATCATGAAAGATAAAACTTTGGATTTACTATTTTTCAGTTTGATATTTACAGTTTTCTACAGTTTTTTTCTAGCATATCTACAGCTTAGCTCTGTGATGTGGTTGGCAACACTGCTGGATACCTATCATAGCCAAAGTCCAAACGTGGTCATACCGTCTAGTAATCTAGTTAATCATATTAACACATTCACTGCCTTTAACACACCATGTGTGTCCACACTAATCTTTATCACCATGCCGCTGGCACGCCGGGCGTGCTCTTCGTTTTTCATCAATATCTCAAAGATAAGACAGTTTTTTGCACCGAAACTCTCAGAGCATAGACTTTGTGCCTTAAGCTAATGAATTCTTAAGTGGTTCCATGATCTGATATTTTTTTTATGTTATCGAAAATATTTTATTATGTAATGCCGCGAACATGCCAGGTGTGTTCATCTAGACGAGTTCTCAACCTTTTATATCTGGGTGCACGGTATCTATATTGTTTGGTCAATTTACTTTAAGAAAGAGGGACATTTCGTACCCACTTATGTAGCACTTTAAGACATAATATACCAAATGAATGGGCTTAAAAAGTTGAACATTTTATTGTATGACGAAAAATCTTTAATAGTTAGGGAGGGAAAGATGGCATTTCGCGACAAGCTCGAGCGTGTCAGATTAAGCTTGTATAGGCTTCCGACATGTGTCGGACACAAGTTCCGACAAATTATCATGGTATAGAAATTAGATTTCTCACATGGTGGGACCGTGGGTTAAAAAAATGTTTTTAACCGACTTCCAAAAAGGAGGAGGTTATACGTTCGGCTGTATAAATTTATTTTTTTGTACGTTCAACGATTACTCAGCCGTTTGTGGTCCGATTTTCAAAATTCTTTTTTTGTTGTATAGGGTCTAACTCGAATTTAGTACCATGTTCACAAAAGTGGTGACCTGATGATGGAATCCATGAGTAATCGAGGGAACTCCTCAAAATTTATATGGAAACATATTATGGTGATTTTGGTTTTATGTGAAGTATACTAAGCATATACTATCAAAAAGTAAGATTTTGTATCAAGGTATACCATTGTTGCAAAGATGCTAACGGAACTCCTGACTCCTTATATTTACAAGTTTGGGGGTTTCGGCGTTGTTTTAAGAACGGAAAGCATATGCTACTGTGCAAATTATATTCATCATAATTATTCAGTAATATAATTTTATATTGTCAATAAGTAATAAATAACATATTATAGTCGCAGTAGCATCGCTGGTGTTGCAGACGTCGCATAGGCGCATTATGGTAACCAGCTTCAATCAGGTGGGCCATACTCTTGTTTGCCAGCTTAGTTATAATATGTATGAAAAACATCATGATTAGATAAGAAATAATATGAGCTCACCTTCTACTTTTGGACGTTTATTTGATGGGGGACTATCTGCTTGCGTCGCATCATCATCATATTCCCCTGTTTCTAGTTCATATTTTGTATTGTCTAAAAAAATCGTAAATAAGTAACCAAAGGTTGACAGTCACTGATCAAATTACGATAAATACTTACCTCGAAATCTATTTACTGCCATAATTAAACCTTCAAGACCACAAACACTTCAGAAAACAAAATATATCTTCAGTGACTCAAGAAGGACTAATGAATAAGCACGTTTGAAGTCGAAATAACGCTTTTTATGATTTTACCTCTTTACAGTGCCAGTGAACACACCTAGTGTGCCATGTAATTTCATCCTGCAATGTCGAGAGCACACCTTTCATAGTTTGAGTTTTTAATAGGGCGGCATCGCTGGGAACTTTTAGAAAATCGTGGTGGCATTGAATGTGTTAATTGTCTGTAGCAGCCATAACTTGTACGATTATGTTTGTTACATAAGTTCGCGTGCCTCGGTAAGCCGAGTTGTAACGAGATTACACGTATCTAACTGAAATTCGTTACAATATCCGATTACGTTCAAACGCTTCCGTCATGGATTGGACATTGATATCAATAAATCATGAAAATCAAGGCTTTTTATAACAATATTAAATCATGGTTGATGTCACTCTGCATAGTATTCTTTGGGAAAATTTTTAGTCCCATAACAGTAGTTACTTGTATGTTATCAAATATTTTGGTGCTTAAATATTTTTTGGCGTCGTGTCCTTTTTTTCCGCAGGCAGGTCATTGTAGCCCTGACGTCACTGGGACCCTTGAGGATCTATTATGACTCCTTCGAATTAGAGTACCGTCTCCAACCCAATGCTGCTTATAAATTGAACGATATGGTTGGGGTTGGTGCCACGAATTTCCTCTGTGGATGAGTATTCGTACCGCCGTGTCCTAGTGTACACGCAAATTTTAAAGACCGGCAAAGTGATTTTGTACCTTGGGACAGGAAAGGCGAGAATTAAAAATTTTTCTGCTGTCAAAAGCCTGTTGCACTGTTACCGCAAGATACATTATCGCCCTGTGGTAGAACTTTGTCGACATTGTTCTCATAAGAAGAGAGTAATTTACAAAATTCTGTTCTCAAAGACGTAGAATGGAATTCAAAGACCGACCTATATGGTCGTTCGACGATATTGGATGTAATATCGACTTCACATTAAAGATGCCGCAGAAATTTCTAGAATACGCTTACAGGCATCACAAAGAACGGGTATCATAAAATACTTCAATACATATAAAAATAGCATTGAAGTAATATTTAAACGTTTTTCAGACGTTTTACTACCTGCCGTTGCTGAATATTTCGTGTGAAGGCAGTGAATTATGTGTACATACGTAAAAATAACTAACTTTAATTGCTTGTAAACACAGATTAGGCATCATCGGTTAGTTTTGATAAGGTCGTGAATAAGTAAAGGTATGATTGTATGCTCACATTTTGGAATTAGAAAAGTCTTTGAGTTTCGAATTCTCTTCTAGAATATTCTAGATCACTCTAGTATTCTATTCCCGAGTCTGGGTTGTCAGCGATCGTCGTATTTTACACTCAGCTCTCTGGGCTGAAGCCTGAAGCCAAGTAAAATTTTACTTCGTTACTTCTATCAAGAATTTATCTAAGACTTGCTCTGCATTTAAATTCATTAAAAAAAAATGCTAAAAGTATAAATAACTTGTGTGCTGAAAGGGAATAAACATACGAGAAGCATAAAATGACAGTGCGCTAATATGGTCTGTATCTATTCATGGTTTGGAGACCATCATAATTTGCTTATCCTATTTAAACTTTAATCTCTACATTGAATTGATATAACTCGACCAAAATATGGTGTAGATTTTATTCTATTGAACTAATGATTAACAGACTGATTGTCTCCAGATTTCCAATTTATCGTCATAGAATTATAACCTTTAGAAGAGGCATTCCATACAATCGTCAGCGCGAAAATGTGTCACCCTCGAAATGAGTGAGCTCACTCATCTGAGAGCAGTGTGCCTTAGGACGCGGTGACAGTCGGACGTTTTTAGTGCATTGATTACGTAAAATATGCATTGAAAGCGTGAATGAGTGAAAGAGAAAGTAGTATATGCTATTACTGTAAGACAAAAAAGGACGACAATATTTTCTCGATACACATTTTGCATGCAAAAACATTGCTACAGTTTTGATGGCGTATGCCATATCCAAGTATTGACATCGTTGTTTTATCGTCATGTTACAAGACTTACAAGGTGTCACGCTTCAGTGTCACCCCGTAATCAACCCGACCTCTGAGTATGTGACCCTCGGTAACGACCTTGTGACCCAACACGTAGGTACACACGCTAAGCCACTTAGTTATTGCTTTAATAACTTTAACCTTTAAGGATACTCAAGAATCTTTGTTATGAGACGAAAAAAATTGTGTAATATTATGGTTCTTAAATGCTTTATTGAAACAATATCTTTATAAATCGTCTGCAGTGTATATATATATTGTGTATATATATAATTATATAATGTATTTTTTTGGTAAAGCGTTTTCTATTGTAGCGCCTGATCAAGAGGCTTAGTACCAATGAAAAGAAAATGACCAATGTCCATAGATTAAAAGTTGCCCAAGTAACATCTCAGGCCTTTTTGTGTGTATTGGACCCAAACATTGTCCATGTAGGTATACAGAAAAAAAAAACATTTTTTGAACTGAAACTTCTGCGGGGCTAAAATGGTCGCATAGCAATTCCTCTCAATCAATTCACAAAATTAATTGTCAAAACTGTCAGTCACGAATGTCAAATTAGTACGAATTTAGACCAATTGAATTGGTCTAAATTTGACATTCGTGCGTTTGACAGTTTTGACAATTCATTTTGTGAATTGATTGAGAGGAATTGCTATGCGACCATTTTAGCCCCGCTGTAGGCGTGTGAAGATTGAAATCTCAAGGTCGCGTCATGAAAAAGAGGATCGAAATAATAATAATAGATAATACTGCATCACGGCGCTTTTGGACCAGAAGTTTCACTTCTGAGTTCTGACGTGTATACTCTGTGCACACGCTCTTTCTTTTACTAACAAGTCCTGTTTTTCAGCGGGCGGCTGGCACAGCGCGACGTTCTGGGTCCTGGTGGTGGGTTCCGCTGGCGCCGCCGTCATCGTGCTAGCCGCGCTGGCCTGCTGGGTCGCGCGCCGCCGCAACTCGCTCGCACACAAGCTGGGTGAGTTGACAGGCGAGTAGCCTGGCCAGTTAGTGGCATAAGGGTGAACTTAGATAACCTACAACATCTGCGACCCAAAAGTGACTCGACAACTTTAAAGAGGTTACGTAGTCTTATCATAATATTTTTGTATAAAGATCTATAGATTAGACTATCCCATTCAAAAACACTGGATGGAGATAGGGATAGGCCTGATATTATCAGAAAGAATGTACTGATTACTACTAACACTACTAACATACTTAATTTATAAGCTTATTGTTACTGTCACTAACAAATTTATGGACAAAATTAGTCTGAAATAAAATTTTATTTATTATTTATTTACTTATAAATATACAGGAGGCAAGCGCGGTCCAGACAAGGCGCTGGTGTTCCAGCCACCACGACGCGCCACAGCCGTGCGATCGCCGGGTTCGGCCACACACTACCTGCGGAAATCGCCGTCGCCGACCGCGCCGCAGCCCGCGCCCACCACGCCCGCAGGATCGCCGCCGCAGCCGCAACCGCCGCAACAGGTAAATGCGATATTTACACACACTATTGGGCAGGAAAGTGGGCAGCGCGGGAATGTAAAGTATAAACAGTCACTGGCACTCGTCATGCCGCTGCCGCTGCCCGATGCAGCAGGTCGTTGCTGCCGCAGAAGTATACAGGGCAGCGACAGTGACTGAGTGTAAAAGGCCCAGAAGGTTGTTGCTTGACAGTTGACACATACGACGAAAAACGTTTTACGATGTTATATCGGACGCACATACACACATATTCAGTGCCGTAAATAGGGCGGTGCCAGCGGTGCCCAGACACAGGGCGTAGACTCTGTGGGGGCGCAAGAATGTCCAGACCAGAGAGGCCTATACATAGCATTGCTCTGGGTACTTATAACATCTAAAAAAACCAAGGGCGCAGTTATAGAAGCTCGCACAGGGCGTAAAAAAGGCTATTTACGGCACTGCACATATTTTTGCCTATGGGTACGTACTACGTAGGGATACACTGAAAATAATAATCCATATAATATAAGTAATGAACTTAAAGCTCAGTGCTCACGTTTGCTTTTCTTATCTGTTGTATTTTATGTTACTACAGAGCACAGAGGATTTTCAGTATTTAAAATACATAATATATAATACGATTATTACAGTATTTTACATTATGTAAGGTATACGCCGTGTACCGTAATACGTATTTCAAAAAAGTTTCCTGCATTTGTGATAACATGAGAAATCGCTTAACAGCTTTCATGTCGGCAACAAGTTCCGTTTTTCGCGTTACTCGTGAATTTAAACAAGTATGTATATATGTAATTGATAGTATATAGTATTACTGTATAGAATATAGATAGTACAGTCGGTTCATGCCAAGAAGATGAATTTCCACCATAGTTGTCACCATTCATGTTGAACTGTTGTTGAAAATTTTATTGACATTATATTATATTTATTGACATTATTTAATTTACTTTAATTTTTTCGACATTGGTATAAATATATTTTTTTTATTGCTTAATCTTAATATTATGGACCATTCAATTAAATTATTGGTGATGTAATTGGACAATTGTATCGTTTTATTAAGTTTTATTAAGTTAGTTTGACATTGTTTATATTAATTTATTTTGTATTTGATGATTTGATAGTAATTTTTGTGGCATACAAAATTCCCAAAGTTTCCGGGAATTCTCGGTTCTGACATTGTTCAATACAGAAATTCCCGGTTCATGAAATCATTACCTGTTCAAATTTTATGTAGGCATTTTCGGTTTTGACAATGTTGGTTTTTTTATGGAAATTACAATATAAAGTAGCCAGTAGACAATCATCCACGATGGCCTACTGCAGGCCACGCCATTGCGCGCCGCGACTGAACATCGTCCGCCATCGAAACACCATTACCCCCGCGTCTACACAATGGCGATGGCTTGTAGTGGGCCAGCATGGTCCATTGTGAATGCATCTTTAAAAAATCGGCCAAGTGCGAGTTGGACTCGCGCACGAAGGGTTCCGTACCATTATAGAGCAAAAATAGTAAAAAATGAGTTTTTTGGATGGGAGCCCCCCTTATTTATTTTATTTAAATTTTATTATTAATTATTAAATTATAAATACAGCTGAGTATTTTGTGTACATTTCAAGTGCCTACTTATTGTCATCATTGATACCGAGCAAAAAATGTTTGAAAAATGACGTTTGTTGTATGGGAGCCCCCCTTAAATATTTAATTTATTTTGTTTTTAGTATTTGTTGTTATAGCGGGAACAGAAATACATAATATGCACTGACATATAAGTACTACGTACTAGACTTGACACCGCAACGCAATGCTTGGTCACATATCGAATTCGCCATACGCAACCCCATCCCACGACCGCCACCCACACAATCACAGCACATACTTGTCCAAAACCTAATGTCGTTCAATGTACTTGTAAGCCCCTAGAGAAAACAACGACAACAACATACCTTGGAGTTACCTTGGACTCTACTCTCAGCTTTTGTCCGCACATCGAGACACTCACAGCTAGAATCCGCAAACTAATACCGATTTTAGGAACCTACGGGATATCGCGGATGAAGCTCTAAAAAGAATGGTATATAATACACTATGTCAATCGCTGCTTACATACTGTATAACAACGTGGGGCGGCGCACCCAAAACAACGCTGTTACAACTAGAGCGAGCCCAACGCGCAATACTAAAAGTGTCCAACGGCCTACCTTACCGCTTCCCTACAGAAGATCTCTACAAAAAAGTGTTCAAGGTACTAACGATTCGTCAACTATTCATACTTCACACAGTCCTCAAACAGCACGAACTAACAACATACAGTCCTATACTGTTCGCAGGGAAAAGAAGGTACAATCCCATCGACACAAATCAAGAACTGCGCACACGTTTTGCTGAACGGTTCTTTTGCTTCCTCGGGAAACACGTCTACAATAAAATTAACAAGCGGACAAAACTATTCCCCCTAACAAAATCTGCCTGCAAAAACCAAATCACTGAATGGTTGAAAACAAAAACATATGAGGAAACTGAAGAACTAATTTCAGTTACCAGAACATAACTCGCGAATTCACACACACACACACACACACAACACACACAACACACACAAACACACACATACTTTCACACATACACACACACGCACACACACGCACACACATGCACACACACGCAAACCCACGCACACACACGCAAACAAAAATACACACATAATACAAACATTCACCAGTCATACTCTACTAACTATAACATCAACCACAACAATATTAGAATATTACTTAATCGATAATTACATATTATGATTATACTAGTAATTTTCTGCAAAATGTAAAAACGGGGAAAGAGGCCTGGTGACCTGAAATACAGGTTAACGCCCAGCTTAGGCACCAGTCTCCCACAAACAATTGTAATAAGTAGAAATCTGTACCTAGTGTTATGAATATTGTTAATGATTGTATGTACTAATAATTATGTATTCCGTGATTGTGGTGAGAAAATAAAATTTATTATTATTATTATTATTATTATTAAATTACTAGGCGAAGACGCGCGCCATTTCGCATTGTCATAGAGTAGTAGATTCAGAGGGGAATGTAGGCAGAATACAGATATATATGATGAGACGACGATGAATGAAGTATTCACGTAGTCGAGTTTGTATGTTGGTAATATAAATACGGTATTACGTGTACATTATACATGCGTACATTATAATTGTATTTATAAATATTTAAGTAATTTAAATAAGGTAAGTATGTAGTGGACTTTTGGGCCATACTTATTATAATATAATTATTATAAATGCGAAAGTGTGTCTGTCTGTCTGTCTATCCGTCCGTCTGTCGGTCTGTCCGTCCATCTGTCTGTCTGTCCGTCTGTCTGACCGTCCGTCTATCTGTCTGTCTCTCTCTGTGTCTGTTACCTCTTCATGCCCAAGCCGCTGTAACGGTTTTGCAAAATTTTGGTATGTAATATTTTGGTTTTTGACCGACTTCCAAAAAAGGAGGTAATACGTTTGGCTGTATGTATGTTTATTTTTATTATTTTTTGTATGTTCAATGATTACTCAGCCGTTTGTGATCCGATTTTCAAAATCCTTGGTACAGAGTTAACTCGACCGAGTTGTACTCACCTTAGAAATGTTCGGAATTTTGAGGCTACGTCATATTCTATTCTCGGCAATTTGCGGAGTGTTTCTTCGGAGTGATGCCTTCGGAGTAGAGTGATGATGATGATGTTTTTTAACTGACTTCCAAAAAGGAGGAGGTTATATATTTTGTATTTTCAACGATCACTTCGCCGTTTGTGGACCGATTTTCAAGATTTGTATCGGGTTTAATCCGAATTTGGTACCATGTTCATAAAAAAGGTGACTTGATGATGGGATCCATAAGTAATCGAGGGAATTCCTCGCTCTTTATACTAAAACCCCATTTATCTGGATGATATTGTGATTTTGATTCATAATCTGAATTCTGAAGTATTTCAAAATGGAAACTTATGGTGATTTTGGATAAATAATTAAGTATTCCAAGTAAATCATACCAAAAAGTCAGATTTTGCACTAAGATATACCAAGGTTCGAAGGTGGTGAACAGATCTCCGGCCTCCTTATGTATCTAACATATTTGGGGGTTTCTACGTTAAAAAAATCGTAAAAATCTAATTAACTTCTATGTCCTTGAGAAATCGTACTTGATGTTGATTAGTGAAAAACCGTGTCTATATTTAGCGACTTGTTATATTATTATTTCGTTTATTTCTGCATGACTTAAAAGTTGGATTTCACTTAACTATTTTTAACTGAAATCCAATTCTTTAGTCATGCAGAAATAAACGAAACTTTTTTTGTATTCCCCTATCTTAGATGAGCCGCCATATTGGATGTAGACTGACATTAAATTCGTTTTCGAGTTATTCTCAAAAAGTTCTTTCATTTAATATCCATACTGTTATTACAGGACGGCATAGAAAATAACTATTCCGCTATCTTGGATGGTCGGCCATTTTATATTTATAGTGATGTCATACTGTATCGTGCATTGTCATTCAAACCAAACGTGTATACAAAATTTCAGATCAATCGGTTAAAATATTATACGTACATACATACTTCGAAATTGAGTTCAAAAATTCCACCCGAACTTACATAATAATATGTACTAATATATTTAATAATATGTACATAATAATATACAGAACAAGTTAAATAAAAGCCTTTAATAATGTTTAGTAAAAATCTTTGTTTTATTTTATCCACTTACTCAAATAGAGTCTGCGTTCATTCGAGTGTAGGCACAAAACTTTGTCACTTCTGCGGTACTGATCTATAGCCATCACCGCCCCGCCTCTCACCCCGCTCATGCCTCAAGTGCAACATGTTTTTTGTTTGCAATGGCGCCTCCAGTACGTAGTACATAATATCTCTATGATAATATGTGAAAATTTCAACTCTCTAGCTATTACCGTTCTTGAGTTTCAGCCTGGAGACAGACGGACAGACGGACAGACGGACAGACATCGAAGTCTCAGTAATAGGGTCCCGTTTTTACCCTTTGGGTACGGAACCCTAAAAACGAGGATTGACGGCCACTTTTATCGACATGACGCCTGTATCTATTGGCAATAATCTTAGGTCACATCAATCAAGTATTTACTGAGGACAATAAATGTGGCGGTCAGCGCGATAAAGCACCCCCGACACGTTTTCATGGTTACGGTCACTGATAGCTTTATAGGCTGTAAACTGCAGACGGGTTTATTAGTTTGGGTTCGTCTGGGTTAAACTACAGATAACTAAATAGTTATCACGTAAGATAAACTAGCTATTTAACAAGGCTCTATAGTTGTAAAAAATTTCATCAATAAGAAACACGAGTACCTTTTTTTTCTATAAAGTACAGTATGAAATAAAACTGTCAGCACTCGTAGCATGGCTACAGTAGAAATACGAAAGTATAGACAAACAGCGGAGATAAACTGAAGATGCCGTTCCGATTTTAACCGCGGCTAGCCGCGATTGACAAAAAATCAAATATAATGCCACTTTATGACATAGATATGAGATACAGGCCTAAAAATTCAAATAACATCCTACTTTATGTCGTAGACTATAGTCTATGTCATAAAGTGGCATTTTAATTGAATTTTTGTCGGTGGACTAGAGGCGTTAAGGGTGCGTTTCCACTGACGCGGAGCGGGGCGGAGAGGAGCTTAGCGTTGCCCGAATTGACCAATCGTGCTATTCCAGCGGAATGACAGCGAAGCGGAGCGAAGATTTCGAGCATGGCGAATGGTGATTGGTCAATTCGGCACCGCTAAGCTCCTCTCCACTCCGCTCCGCGTCAGTGGAAACGCGGCCTAAGGGCTATAACTCACCGGGAAGCTAACGCGACGTAGCCAGTGATGTTACCATGGCAACGTCCAAGCAACGTCTTGCATCTCTACGTCGCCGCAAAGCGGTGTTTTTCTTATAGTTAAGTTTAAAAACAGCGCTTTGCAGCGACGTAGAGGTGACATGGTGATGTCACTGGCTATGGCGTCCCGTTGCATTATAGCTCTAAAGTGAAACATCTTAAGATTTGAGAGTAATATTTCAAGGTCACGTCATGAAAAAGAGGGTCGGAATAATAATAATATTCCGTCACGGCGCTTTTGGATAGAAGTTTCATTTCTGACACGTATAGACTACACACGCTCGTGTTTTTTCCTTCTATTATTACTCAAGTACGCCTTTGCTCTCTCAAAGTCATGCACAAGGCTTTTACATTAAATAAAATATAATTAATAAAATTACATCTTCTCAGCGCCTTGAGTGGGATATGTTTTCGTATATGTAATTGATTGTACTGTCGGTTCTTGATGGAAATTCATATATAATGGATATGTTTTCGTATTTTGACATTATTTTATTTTATTCTTATTTCTTAATATCTGCTCCATATCGCGCAAATTCTTAACAAGGAAAGTCCCGCGCATACTAAATACTAATTCTACCAAGCCTCGATTTTTAAATGAGACTAGCTCAACATGAGTTTTTTTGCAATATCTGTAGGCTATACAGCGGTAGCCGATACAGCGGTCTAGTATGATAATAGTCTACTTAAATCTAATTATCAAACTCGGCGTTTATAATAATCTTCAACAAGCATAATCTTCAACAAAACTTACCCACCAACTCAATCGTAGACCGTAGTCTTCATTTCCTTTTGTACTCTTACAAACACAATTTAAAAAGTTGTTCCGTCATTTTGACATTTCAACTTTTTAATTTTTTTAATGGCCATGACCAGCCGCCGCGCTGGTAGTGAATTCCTGTTTTCCAATTGCAGAGCATAATGCGACTCAGTGGCGCACAAATCACAATGCCAAAGTGTGCTAATGCCTAATTGGAAAGTGAACAGTTTGTTAGAGAGTGCTTGATTGTGCATAGCGTGATGTTCAATTCATCTTTTCAACTCTCAAGCTCAACATTCAATGAGCATTATGCCGTGGATTGCGCTGTAGTACTGCAATTGGAAAACCGGGATAAGCTGTATAACACTATCATCATCATCATCAGGTGTCAGGAGGCAGCAGCCCGCACACGCCGACGACGGAGGTGGCTCCGCTGAGCAAGGAGCTGGCTGACGCCGCCGCCACCGAGAAGCCCAAGCCCACGGAGCCAGATACCACGGACGGACGACTGGGGGACCTGCATTTCAAGCTGCGGTAAGTACCTGACAACATGAACTTGCAACAAACGAATGATTAGAAAGGAAAAGCTTATTTTTTTACCCGATTGCGCCAGGGTTGATCTTAGGTTATGTTTATCGAGTGTGTCTAAAATTTCTTAGGCACGCTCTAGACTCTAGAGTCTAAGCTTATTTACTACTCAGCCACTAGTATCTTGTCTAATAAAAGTTCAGTAAAGTACCTAAATATTAAGTACTTGAGTACCAAGTGCCTAGTCATGGTAGAGTTATTAGTAGAAAATATCATTATTTTATTGTTGTAGATGTACGAGTATAACGAGTACATGTAAAATAACGCTATAATGGCGTTATTAATTAGTGTAGCCCTTTAATGACAAAGCGGGTAGAATGTAAAATTAGTTAATATTTTTAACAATATTTAACCGTGCGGGCTGCCCTAGTTTGCTCAACACATTACGTCTAATGACTGTACATGTACAGATACCATTCATCCACGAAAATCAATACTGTGTGTACATATACCCTTATGTACCTTGCCCATTGTTGCACTGTGAAGTCACTTCCAGGTAAAATGGCGAACACGTCAGTTTAGTCTAAAATTGTCTATGGAAACTCCTCTATTGTTATGGTCTGTCTGTCAGACAAATGAAATATTATAATGTGTTAGGACAAATAAAATATTTATGCGGAAGGAGAATTCCTTTCCTATTTTTATCTTCTCTCATGTCTACATTTTGTATAATCTCTGAAGAGTCATTCTTATCTATATCTAGCTGCATCTGTCTTAATCTGTCATGATTCATCCTACGCAACTTTAAATGAGGATCAAAGTAATCAAAATAATGATTCGATTGCTTTGATCCTTGTCTTTTAACCTTGAATATCACCCCTGTTTCGCAGGTGGTAAAAACATTTTTTTGATTGATTTCTTACCTCAGAGAAAAGGTTTCGTTTGGAAACTTTTGGGATTTGTTATTCGTCTCCCGACTGCGAATTGTCCCTTGTCAAGCTCGACAATTAATGGTACAAACGTAATTTGTTACTTTAGGGACGAGTAAAGTCTGTTTTGTAAATCTAGATATTATTCTTGAGCCTGGAGTATATCATTTGTAGCAGATGTAAACTCACTTAGCCTAACTTTACCACTGAATATTATAATGATTAAAATTAGGCTCGACTTTTGTGATTTCTTAAGTGGCCTCTTCAAGGAACACGAAGACGAATATATCAGCCCTACAAGTTTGTGATCCCTTGTATTGGTATACAAGTGATTACAAACTTGTAGGGCTGATATATTCGTCTAACGGCCGTTCCCAATATTTGATCTATCTCTGGTTTTGCCCTACTAGAGATAGGAATAGCTCTCATTAGACATTAGAGACATATATTTTATGTCAATTCAATGTTAGCTGCGATCGGTCGTAAGTCAAACCAGAGATAGATTGAATATTGGGAACGGCCGTAAGATTGCCTATGGTTGATGTCGATTGAGAAGCTGTCAATCAATGCATTAATATTATATGGATATGGAGTCCAAAAATTGTACAATAGTAATTTTGCCCTCAAAAATTGGGACATTCTTAGAAAAAAGCGAAAAGGCATATCTTTTTATTATGTTAGGTTACCTATTACTTCCATATTATTCTTCTTCCATGATAATCAACTTAACTCCCCACAGGTACGAGAACGAGAAGAGCGCTCTGGTGGTATCGGTGGTGTCGTGCCAGGGTCTGCCAGGCCGCGAGCCCGCCGGCCCGGACCCCTACGTCAAGCTGCAGCTGCTGCCCGACAAGCAGCACAAGGTTAAGACTAGGTAAGACAATGAATATTAAATTTAACTGGCAGGATTTTGTGCTTTGTGACAGCCACTGACCTCCATTATACAAGTTTGTACGCTGGACTAATGATACCCTTCGAAATGACAGCTATTTTTTGTGCCTATTTGAAGCGGAATCAGGTCCCCCAATGTGAGTGATAGGAACTAAATTTGACGTAAAAATGACGTTTGAAAGTCGCCATATTGGCGCTGATAGCACTAGTGGGAGTATTTGGAACTAATACTACTGATGGCAACCAATAACGATTAAGCGGCCATTTGCAAGTTACGTCAAATTTAGTTCTCTTCCCTCTCACTGGGGGCGCTGATTCCGCTTCAAATAGGCACAAAAAAGTGGGTATCATAGGTCCAGCGTACTTGTATAATGGAGGTCAGTGGTGACAGCAGTACAACAGGATAAAATTATCTGCCGGTCATGCAGAAATTTTTGTGTACGAAATGTCTGATTGATGGCAGATATTCTAAATTCTAATGTTTACTACATAAGTATTGCAGGATAATATAATATTCAATAATTACCCTGTCAGTCATTTTACTACTACTACATTAAGGAACCGATGTTGTACTGTAGAACATTTATGGTTTCCGCAACGAGTTACGGGCAGTATTTGGTATTTTGATAAACATTCAAGCATTTTAGATATACACCTACTCAAAAATATTTTCCAACTGAATTCTTATAACGTTGACTAGTGGATAGGAATTTTAAATAATTGGAATATCAGACTTTATCAATGTTCTGAGAAACTATTAAACTATTGATAGATGTTACCAAAATATGAAAAACTCGGCATAATAACTTCTCACTGCAATCCCCAGAGTGGCGTCGTATTAAAAATGGAAACCTATTTTAAAATGACGCAGACGGTAGCGGCCGGTCCCTAGATAATAAGATTTATTTTAGTTTTTTCATTATATTGTGTCTACTTTGACGACGTAATAATATGATTTGCCCCTTTTTCTCAAGACCCAATAACCTTAAACAAACAGAGAACAAAAGCTTTTGTATTCATAAATCTTGAAATTCAATCTTTATTAAGGAGATGAATATCAGTAATGAGCTCATCTACTGACGACCTCTGTGGCTCAATTGGTTGAGTGTGTGGCAGCTCAAGCCGGGGGTCGCGGGTTCGAATCCCGCCGACGGAACAAAAAGTTTTCAATGTTCCCGGGTCTGGATGTGTATTAAATATGTGTATGATATAATAAAAATCTTAAACATATGTATAGTATAAAAGTATTAAATATATTTCCGTTGTCTGGTACCTGTAACACAAGTCCTTCAGGTACTTAGCACGGGGCCAGACTGACGTGGTGTGAAGCGTCCATAGATATTATTATTATTATTATCTCGCATTCGTTATCATTTTGTTATGAATAAAATAATTTTTTTTCAAGAGATAAAGATTCAAGCCGTTTTCTTTTGTTTCGCTCCGCGTTCCTAAATCTTGGCAAGATTCGCGTCTGGTGTTGTCAAGTGATTTTCTTTTTTTTTTTCACAACATAATAATTTGACCTTTATATAACTATTGATTTTCCACCCAACGAGCGACACAGTAAAATAAATGCTGTAAGTAATTACTCACATAATATATTCTTTTGATATCACTTCTCAATATTTTACATCAATAACGCAGAGCGGTCTGATAACAATAATAATTATTGTCCCGTCAACCGCGATAAAAGGCCGGCAACGCACCTGCAACTCTTCTAATGTTGCGAGTGTCCATGGGCGACGGTAGTTGCTTTCCATCAGGTGATCCCGGATCCGTTTGCTCGTTTGCCTCCTTATTTTATAAAAAAAAAAAATTTATTAGAAGCCCCAGAAACGGGTAAGAAAACGCAGAGCGATCTATAAGACCTTTATCCTAATATACATTACAATACAAAATATAACGTCATCGTTGCAGGGTGGTCCGCAAGACCCGGTGTCCGGTGTACGACGAAGACTTCACGTTCTACGGCATCGCGCCGCACCAGCTCGCCGCCATCACGCTGCACTTCGTCGTGCTCAGCTTCGATAGGTAAGTCTTATTACTGCCGCACTCACTGCCGCACTCACTGCCGCGCGCACTCAGAGTGGAACATTAATTACTTAAATGTAATTAATTTAAAAATTTGACAAAAGCCTCATACATTATCTGTCAAACTCTTCATTAAATTGAAGGTTAATCATAATTAAATGTCTCGGAGTACGGCGGTAAGACAAGTAAATTTACAGCATAATGCTATAAAATAGAAAACTAATAATCCCACCAAAAACATTTCATGTAAAATGTTACCTCGACGACCACAAAAGGTTTTCCCTGTGAAAAAGACATCAGATCTAATGTGAAGCCAAGCTTCTGAATATACACGGCCTAACTCTATCGACCCTAACTCCAACAAATTCTACATATCAGAAAGTATGTATGGCTTCGCTGTTTCGCTACCGTCGTGGAGGTGAGACGAATATTTAGTTTCTGATCTAAAGTAAGTAACGAAACAGCCAAGCCATACATACTTGCTGATATGTAAAATTTGTTGGAGTTAGGATCGATAGAGTTAGGCCGTATATATTCAGAAGCTTGGCTCCACATTAGATCTGATGTCTTTTTCACAGGGCAAACCTTTTGTGGTCGTCGAGGTAACATTTTACATGAAATGTTTTTGGTGGGATTTCAGTTCGTTTTGTAAGTTGCTACTTGCTAGGCAGTCTTTTTAGTATTTTTTTTTATATATATTTTTAATTAAGAGGTTTTTAGTTAATGTCTATCCCGTGTAAACTTTTATGTCCTAATTCATAAGATTGCTGAAAGTCTCATATTTAAACTTCCATTACCCCTACTAAACTTATTTTACGGCGTAACCAAATTTCGGCGTTAAGTATTTTAGATATCAATAAAGTCTAAAGTATTAGACCTATTCAATTGAGACTTTGTATGTTTCCTGGGATTCGAAGTATATCTATACTAAATTTCAGCAAAATCGGCTCAGTGGTTTGGGCGTGAGGAGGTAACAGACAGACAGACAGAGAAACACACTTTCGCATTTATAATATTAATAGTAAGTATAGTATAGATTATGTTTAACCGACTTCAAAAAAGAAGGTTATTAATTCGACGCGTATGTATGTAATACAAAGATCTCTGTAATATATTTTACAGAACTGCCCAGTTTTTTTATGTTTGTCTATATCAGTGTTTGAACAAATGTGCCAAATTTCAAAAGTGCATGCATGTATGTATGTATGTATGTTTTTACGTTTGTGTTTGCATATCTCCGGAACTACAAGCACAGAATAGATGGGTAATAGTACAAGTACAATGCTACATATTAGTTATTATTTTTTTGTTGCATTATTATTATTCTTCTTAGGGAATACTGCAAACACCAAAATCGGTTCAGTAGTTTTTGAGAGAGAATTTTAATTCTCAATTCACGCCAAAACTACTGAATCGATTGTAATGAAATTTTGTACACAGATAGTCTATAGACTCGAGTCTAGACTATTTGTGTACAAAATTTCATTGCAAAACATGGATTGTGAAATAGTTTTACTTGAAAATGACATAGGCTACGTTTTGATGAGGGAAAATATCTTATTTCCCTGGAAATATCGATGAAAATGAATTTGTCACATATTAGAACTACAGTAATTCTTATATGTGACAATAGATGACGCTATTTATTTTTTCGTAATATAACGTTGTTTAATACGGATAAAAGAGTTCACATTTAATAAAATTACATAAAAATAGAAATATGTAAGGTACGTAAACATGATTACAAAGATTCCACCCAATAAAAGTTTATATAGGCAGTTTTCAATAGAGCATTAAATTTAGTTCGATATCTGTTATTTTAGTTTTTGTATATGACAAGCGATGGCGCTAAGGAACCGCTACATCGTACTATGACAATTCCTAATGTGGGCCTATATTAGCTAGACGGTGATCGTCCGAAAATGTTGTCCCAACCTAGTCCCAACAGTAGATGTTAAGCTTAAGATTAGCAAACATAATTTTAATCCGTTTCCACACTAATATTATGCAAAAGTATGTCTGCTGTCTGTATCTGTAGTATGTCTGTCTCGCTTTCATGCCAAAACTACTGAAGACATTGGCTTGAAATTTGAATATTTATTGTTTATTTTTAAAATGTGCACAGCGGTTCTTGGGTATTTTAAGTAACTAGTTCATGAATATAGTGACAAAAGTGCACGTAAAATTGTGTTTTATTTGTGTTTAAAATGAATTTCCACATAGAACCGACAGTAGGTACATCAATTACATAGATACAATTACTTATGTAATTAATAAAATTATTTTAATTACTTTAATCCTTCAAGCCCCATAAGAGCACCGGTGATCGCGACAACAATAGAATACAATAGCATATCCAAGAATCCGCGATCGATTAATATGGCGAAGGTCTTGCAGGTTCTTAGTTTTTTAGTTACAGTCTACAGTCCCGAGTAAACTTTCATGACCTAATTCATAAAATTGGTGAAAGTCTCATATAAACTTCCACCCCCCCATTTTAGGGGATACTAAACTTGGATTACATACCAAATTTCAGCTTTCTAGCACTTCAGGAAGTAGCCAAACATTTTGATGATCATCAGTGTGTCAGTGACGAAATCGGTGTATTTTAGATATCAATAAAATCTTAAGTATTAGACCTATTCAATTGAGACTTTGTATGTTTAATAAGCCTATTATTGACATAATATCTTGAGAATATAAACTATCTGGTACATTGGAGACCAACTCTATGAGGGTTAACTTCCACCCCCCCATTTTAAGGGATGGGGGAAGAAAATTACAAGTTTATGATTTTTTTTTGTCGGTTGTATACTAAACTTGGATAACATACCAAATTTCAGCTTTCTAGCACTTCAGGAAGTAGCCAAACATTTTGATGACCATCAGTGTGTCAGTGACGAAATCGGCGTATTTTAGATATCTATAAAATCTAAAGTATTAGATCTATTTAATTGAGACTTTGTATGCTTAATAAGTCCATTGATAACATCATAATATTCTGAAAATATGAACTATCAGCTACAACGGAAAGCAATTCTACGAAGGTTCAAAAAAACGGCGAAACACTTCGAGAAAAGGTAGGTAGTGCCCTTGCACTTCGCTTGGCTCGTCTCGGCGGGTGCACTACCGTGCACCCAGATTATGTAGTAACTTTAAGAGAAATGAATGCCTTAGATGCTAATCTAAGCTTTGTTAGATAAGACAACGCGACGTCTCATGTAACTTTTTATATAGCATTATGATTTGTAATTTATCATTTAATTTGTCTATGATACAGGTATTCGCGTGATGAGATCATCGGCGAGGTGGTGGCGCCGCTGTCGGCGCTGCAGCTGCACTCCGGCGAGCCCACCGCGCTCTGCCGCGAGATACAGCCGCGCAGCCTCAAGGTAGGCCGTTTTACGTAGTAACTATTTAGCATGTGGTAGTGCCCACACTTTGGTAGAACCACATATTACTATGTAGTTACTTAGTAAGAATCGAAGAATTCATAAGCTACAAACTAATTACGAAGACTTCTTGTATAACAATGTCTAGCTGATACCAATAATATTTTTACTACCAACTATCAAGATATTGGGCAATCAAAATTTTACGTGGGAGAGCCATGCTTCGGCACGAATGGGCCGGCTCGACCGGAGAAATACCACGTTCTCACAGAAAAGCGGCGTGAAACAGCGCTTGCGCTGTGTTTCGCCGAGTGAGTAAGTTTACCGGAGGCCCAATCCCCTACCCTATTCCCTTCCCTACCCTCCCCTATTCCCTTCCCTTCCCATCCCTACCCTCCCCTATTACCCTATTCCCTCTTAAAAGGGTGGCAACGCACCTGCAGCTCTTCTGATGCTGCGAGTGTCCATGGGCGACGGAAGTTGCTTTCCATCAGGTGTCCCGTTTGCTCGTTTGCCCCCTTATTTCATAAAAAAAACTGTTTGTTTGTTTTGTTTTTATTAAAGGCTTTGTGTAAAGCATGTCACAAAATCCGAGTAACCTATGTTTAAATAAAAATGTGTAATATGTTGTAGGATATACTGGTATAACAGCAACAGCAGGCTTAGCTGCATGAAAGGAACTATAGGTCTACCAGAATCTGATGGCAATTTTTGACAGCAGATTTTCAAAAAATAACCTTGATCATTGGATAATTTTTTATATTTGCATGTTTAACACACATAATCAGCCGCTAAAAGAAAAAAAAAGGATCAAAATGTTTTATTCCAATTACCCCGGTATTGCTAGAGTCAATTTATTTTCTCACTTTTTGCCATCAGATTCTGGTAGACCTATATATATGCCCTATATTACCCAGTAACCGATTCTCAAATATTTACAACATAACCTCCAATCTTCAGATGCGTACGGCCGGTCGCGGGGAGCTGCTGGTGTCGCTGTGCTGGCAGCCGGCGGCAGCGCGGCTCACCGTCGTGCTGCTGAAGGCGAGGAACCTCCCCAAGATGGACGTCACGGGATTGGCTGACCCGTAAGTGGAAAGCTTTAAATGTAGCTTAGAAGTTAATGCCTGCGATACGGAGTTGCAAATAATACCCTGAAGATAGAGACTTAAGATTTGTTTGGACCCTTTCGACCTTAAAGACGCAAGGGTTCGAAAAAGATTTGTTTATAACTATCGACCAAGGAAACCTTAATCAAATTCGTGAACGAAAATATACACACTGTGCTTTAAAGATACTAGACTAATCCTTTTTAATTTATACTCACAAACAAGATATTGCCTAATCATGGCTACTAATACAAACAATATTATCAAACGTGTTGAAGGTATTTCCCCTATATAATATGGTACTCAATAATTCCAGTTACGTGAAGATGTACCTGCTGTACAACGGGCAGCGTATAGCCAAGAAGAAGACGCACGTGAAGAAACGCACTCTGAACCCGGTGTTTAACGAGTCGTTCGTGTTCGACGTGCCCGCCGCGCCCGCCGCCGCGCTAGACCACGTCGCGCTAGAGCTGCTGGTGCTCGACTGGGACCGCGTTACTAAGAACGAGGTATTTATACCACCAGCTTAGAGGTTAGTTATTGAAAGGACCAAAGCAGTGGCGTAGAGCTGCTGAATCTCATCGTCGCGCTCGACCACATATCCCTCGAGCTGCTGGTACTGGGATCGTGTTACTAAGAACGAGGTAGTTGTTGAAAGGATCAAAGCGTAACAAGGTTCAAGGTAGATAAATGTTGACAAAAATATTCCTAAAGACATGTGAGGCTCCCACAACTTCCGGCATTAAAAAAGAATGTCGTTTGTTAGTACCCAGCCAGCGATTATTTATAATCACACACACCGTCAGTCTTAATGTTAATTGTTTCTGGCTGTAGTAATCCGCTGTTTTTAGATAAGTACTTAAATTTAAGAAAATATAAATATGTAAAATAATTAAATACATCCAGTTTTCTTTATTAAGATTAATTTACTTTATCTTTCTCTCTTCCAGGTGATAGGTCGGCTTGAGCTCGGCGCGGAGGGTGCAGGCAGCGCCCGTCACCACTGGCGTGAAGTTCAGAACGCGCCGCGTCGCCAGATCGCCGACTGGCACAAGCTGCGCGAATAAACAGACACACACATAGACATAAAGGCAATCATACTGACAGATCCATAGACCTGTAGATACACACACTGAAAACAGACACACATAGACTCACCTCTGGATTTATGTATAGGCAGTACAGGCCATGGCCCATGGGCGGCAGCGTCCTATGACGTCCTAGGGGGCAGCGTTCTAGGATGGCGGCAGAGTTCGCACATAGGGGCGGCAAAATTAAAGTGGCCTATACTCATAAAAAATATAAATCCGGCCCTGCATAGACTCAACACGCGTACACACATAGATATAGTAACCCAGAACAAGAGCAATACTCTCCGAATACCTCAATTCCCAATTTCCTTAGAAGTTAATAGAAATGTATGTGTATTGTTTATGTAGGAATATAAACAGGATAAAAGTTTTTTACATAATGGCATTCCATGACGATGCATATTCACAGCACATTACATAAACATATGCGATGCTTCATAATGAATCTTTTCAAACACTAAATACTTATCGACATTTTACAGAACAAAATACGTACTTTATGCATTTTTGTTCAAAAAATTTTGATTGTAAAATGTTTAAAGACAAATTAATCAAATAAAAAATAATTATAAAATAATAATTCACAACTTACTGGAATAACAAGCCAAAGTACAGAAGCAGGCGAATTTGATTTAGCTTTAAATGGTAAAAAATAGATTTAGTAAAACAAATTAAATATTATTTGTAGTTGTAAATTACGGTTACAAAAAATCTATTTTCAATTTCCCTTGAGATATTGGAGATATAATCAATTTCAAATATTTGATGTTCTACATAAATTAATGTAATATATATAATGTAAACAAAATGTTAAAAAAATGCCGCACCGGGTCTAGCAGACACATAGCGATTAACGAGGTGCAGTAATATTTTTGCGCGGCAAACAAAGGGTTAACTACGATTTTTTTTTAAATATCCTGTGACATTTTAATTTAAAATCAACAAAATATGAAGGGGTTGATTTAACGAGAGTTTACATTCTGAGAGAGCAAAAATGTCTTTTAAATGTGGTAATCAAGATTTTAGTTGATTTTATGACAGAACTACTCATAACATCGTCGCTGTATATTGCTTTTATATTGTATTATTTCAAACGCACATTCCAAAGCCCGTTAGTCTTGTCTCAAAGTTAGATTTTGTAGGTAATGTAGAGAAACACCTAAAATCCATTGGCAATACTTTTCGTTAAAAAACAGGCAGTATTTTTACGTAGGCTTGTATAGGTCTACCAGAATCTGATGGCAAAAAGTGAGAAAATAAATTGACTCTAGAAATACTGGGGTAATTGGAATAAAACATTTTGATCCTTTTTTTTTCTTATAGCGGCTGATTCTGTGTATTAAACATGCAAATATAAAAATTTATCCAATGATCAAGGATATTTTTTTAAAATCTGCTGTCAAAAATTGCCATCAGATTCTGGTAGACCTATATATGAACGAAAAGCTTGGGATAACAGTACAAAATATTATTATAAAAGTTTTTGTTTTTTTTTAACATAGGTTTGCAGTCCAGTGCAGTTCAAGCTTTAAATATTTTACAGCATTCGTCTTTTCCTTGACAATATTTAGCTGACTAAATAATTTATATTTTTTGCATAATTTACAAACGGAAAGTATTGTCCAACATATAAAATATTACCCCTTGGGTCATGAGTGCTCGAAATAAAAAAAAAATTGAAAAAGGTTATTTTTCGTAAATAACAAATATAGAGCGCACGGTCAATACAATAAATACTCGTATTACTGGTAATTTAGGCAGTCAGCGTTTCGTCAAAATTCTTTAACAGATCCTACACATATCTAATCGTAAGACAATTCAACTACTACATAAGTTATTATTCGTATATTACAATAAGCGAGTAAGTACACTACGTAACGAGCAAAATCATAAGCACTTCGATGTTTATTAATTGAATGTAAAACATTTCGGATTGTAAAAAGAAAATTATATTCGTAGATAGTAGAACAATTTAAATTATTACTTATCAATTATCATACTGTGTATTATTGTCAGTCAAATTTTATGCTAAAGAAGTTATTTTGCGAAGTAGATCTCTTAAATCATCGATAATCATTTAAACTTAGGATTTTCATCGGTAACTTATATTTCAGAATTCATAGGATCGCGAATTCTGAACGATACTCACAATATTAGTTTCATAGTATGTTAGGTTATAGAAAAATCTATTTTATACTAGTAGTGTTATAAGAGTAACTATGTATTGAATATATAACGGCTCATCGACGAAGCTTTGCAGTCACACGTACCTTAATATACCTTATGAACTGTCACAGCCCTAATAATATGTCTAACACCCCGAGTATTATATAGTCTGTGATTGAACCACTTAGCAGCTATTTCGTATATTATATGTATTTATTTAACCGACGCACCACCGGCTCGTGCTTATTATTTAAGTAACTCAATGTGAAATTCGTAAATGTGCATTTAATGTGTAGCGATTTTCTTGTATATTCGATGTATCCATACTTCAGACATTCCAAAATCTATTTGTAAATATCATCGAAAAAACGAATATTAGGTACATTTTACTCGATATTACTAAGAATTAAGATACGATTTCTCTTCAGTTGTAAACTACGTTTTATAATTTGTAAATGTTAACACGTAGTAGATTCGCTATTAATAAAATGTGGACTATGTGTTTGTGAATCCTGCACATACGTAGGAGGCAAGTTGCATTTTACTGTGACAGCAAATGAAACTTCAAACCACTTAAAAGTTACGAACACTTTTTTGTATTTTCCGCTTGTCTCCTGCTATAGTTTAGTAAACGTTGTAAGACCGCGCTGCGTGTTTACACACGGCGCCGCGGCGGCAGCGTTTTTCGCCGCCGCGGCGCCGCAGAACTTGCGGTGTCTCCACCACTTTAGTTTCGTTTAGTTTAGTTCAAACAATTTGAATTGTATATATTGATTTAAATGATTTTGTGTCTTATGCGGTACGACTAAGGTGGGGATTGGATCGACAGTCCGGCACGACACATCACCAATATCAAGTTTGTATACTAAGTTTAGTAAATAAATTGACTGGTGCTTTCACAGTAATTATTGTTAGTTTTATTTTTCCCCGTTAACATATTTTTTATTTATTAAAAAAAATAGTAATGATCAGATAGCCGAAATGTTATGACTTATGAGTTAAACCCCCATACCCGCTACGTGAAACTCGCAAGCCGTAGCGGGTGCTACGATAGTTGGTACGACAGTTTATTAGCATAAATCTACCATTAGCTAAAAGCCGAGCTTTGTGAGGGCTCGTGTTGTTTTTCTGCGTGGTAATAATCTCTAAGGAAGTTTTTTTTTATATTTGAATAGTAACCAAATATTAACTGACCGTTGACCTTCGTTATGCGCTCTTAGCCCGCCAGCGCGTGGCCATTTTATGCTTGTGTGCATTGCCGTAATGTGCATGTAGGGATGGGCGTATATCGTGCTTATATTATATTATCTGTTACACTCAAAGACCGAAAACGCTCAGTGAGCGGAAAAATAGCTCACAACGCGTTGTGGTCACAGTGAAACAGCCACGACGCGAAATTCGCGTTGTGGCTCTAATGAAAACGACCACAACGCGTTCTGGCAATCACAAAAAGACCATAACGCGAAATTCGTGTCGCGGCTGATATTCTATTCGTTTTTCTTGATTTGTTCTTGATTGATTAATCATCCATAGGTATGGAAGATTATATTTGAATTACCACGCGTACTACAATATATTTTTTCTTTTACTAAATACATAACGTGTTTATCATGATTAATTATAAAATATCCATAGTTCCATACTATCCGTACTAATATTATTACTGTCTGTCTGTCTGTCTGGCGCAACGTAGTTGCGGGCATCAACTAGTAGTATTATATTTAAATTATATAAATTAAAATAAATCTATATTGTTATTATTTATTGAGATCAGAGTACTTTATATTAAAAAAAACAAAAAACAACAACACGTTGCGCCAGACAGACAGACAGACAGTAATAATATTAGTACGGATAGTATGGAACTATGGATATTTTATAAATTATTATGATAATCAGGTTATGCAGTGATTTAATAAAAGAAAAAATATTTTATAGTACGCGTGGTAATTCAAATATAATCTTCCATACCTATGGTCTATGGACGATTAATCAATCAAGAACAAATCAAGAAAAACGAATAGAATATCAGCCGTGCGACACGAATTTCGCGTTATGGTCTTTTTGAGATTGCCAGAACGCGTCGTGGTCGTTTTCAGAGACACAACGCGAATTTCGCGTCGTGGCTGTTTCACTGTGACCACAACGCGTTGTGAGCTATTTTTCCGCTCACTGAGCGTTTTCGGTCTTTGAGCGTAACATATCGATAAAAACACTATAAATTATTACAAAATATAATTATCCTAAACTACTAGAGTTTGCATTAAGTTTTTTCGTCCCACCCACTAATTCTAAGATTTTTCTTGTAGTTACCCCCAATATTTTGTTTCAATTCTTGTGAATCGACAAATTAATAGGGGTAGCTCATTTGTTTTTAGCTATGAAGTACAAGGAGCGCATAACGTTTGAAGAGGTGTTTGCGTTCAATTTTTTCGACCTACCCACTAATTCTAATATTTTTCTTGTGACTACCCCCAATATTTTGTTTCAATTCTTGTGAATTAACAAATTAATAGGGGTAGCCCATTTGTCTTAAACTATGGAATACCGAGCGCATAACGTATGAAGAGGGGTTTGCAGGTGTTTTTGACCCACCCACTAATCTTAAGATTTTTCTTGTGACTACCCCTAATATTTTTTGAATGTTATTCTGAATGATTAGTATCTTTTATATCTATAATTGCAGATTTTTTTTCAATTTAACACGGAAAAACAATAAAAAGCGGCATTATTATTATCAATTGTATATTTGATATCAAATCTTAAACATATATGATATAACACAGCTTAAGTGAGAATATACATTCTTACGTGTGCATGAATACTAACTGTTATTTTAATTTTGAAGTGACGTTATCAGGGAATTGGCAAAATGGACCAATGAGTATATAATGACGCGCCAACGTTGAAAGTTTTTCTTCTATAGGACATATTACTGCAAAGTTTTCACGCTAGAGGTAGCACCAGCAGACAGTAAACAAAAAGTTTTGTTTGACGTTTGACAACGTTTCTGCCAATATTCTGATATGACGGGTGCAACATGTCAGATTTATTTCTGTATGGGCTAGTAGCGCCCTCGGCTCCGACCTTTGCGTAATATACCTTAGTGAATATGACAAACGCGTCATTGCACTAAATATTCACTTCAAAATTAATGTCAAATGTGAAAGGTTTGTAACTCTAGTCGTGTGGGTACAAACATGAGCATTGTAAAGTTTTTTTAATAAATAAAAAATTAAACTAAAAATTAATTTTGATATAAAAATTAATTCATACACACGTTCGTTACAATAACTAACTTATTCTACTCCTTAAATATTAATGAAAACATCAAGTAGACAAGTAATGTGAGATCTGGCGAGAAACAAAATGGCGAATTTTTGCTAATTTCAAGCTTGCACAATTATTTAAAAATATCTCTAGGATTGCACGTGCACAGTGCTGGTTGCATTCGAATTTCAAATTATTATATTCGAATTTCAACTTCAAATTCGAATTTGATTTGATTGTAAATCTTGGTAGATTTTAATTTTTAAAACAAAGTTAATGATTTAACATACTTACCAGAATCTGATGGCAATTTTTGACAGCAGATTTTTATAAAATATCCTTGATCATTGGATAAATTTTTATATTTGCATGTTTAACACACATAATCAGCCGCTATAAGAAGAAAAACGGATCAAAATGTTTTATTCCAATTACCCCCGTATTGCTAGTCATTTTATTTTCTCACTTTTTGCCATCAGATTCTGGTAGACCTATACTAACAATTAAAACACAGAATATAAAACATCGACAACATAAATTACCATTTACCTAAACATAAATGAAGACGTAAATGGATGAAGAGGATAAGTAACACTTTATAACATAAAGGCTGATTTTTTCAAATTATAAAACTTGAACAAACCTTGTATCTTTCCTACTTTACCTTCTATTTCAAATCATTTTCCGGGTCCTAAAGCCTTCATTTATGCAAAAAAAAAACAATTTTAAGATTGTCAAATATTCATCCACTTACGTCTTCAAATGTGCAATGTGTTTAATATTTATTGCGCATTGATATGGCGTATATACTAGTCTAAACACAAATAACCTCCTCTTTGGAAGGTCGGTTAAGCATCTACTTTAACACTCATTAAAACACAATATTGTCATGCTTAATACAATTCAGGACGTCTCTTTGATATCATCTAGCTAAAAGTGTTTAGTGTTCTAGATAAATTATATTTTATCGAAAGATAACGAATTTCGAAAGGAAAGAACCAAAACTTAGTTTCTATCTTCGTTATCGTTTCGACATTAATATACAATGACACTGTATAGACATTGTCAAAGCCTAAAGCGATGCGAAGTTCAAAAACAAAAATATTATGTACTAGATGACGCCCGCAACTCCGTTGCGCCAAAACGCGTCTATTGCGCGGGAACCGTACATTTATCCGGGACAAAAAGTATTCTATGTCCTTTCCTGGGACTCAAAGTATCTCCATGCCAAATTTCAGCAAAATCGGTTCAGCGGTTTGGGCGTGAAGAGGTAACAGACAGACAGACAGACAGACAGACAGACAGACAGACAGACAGACAGACAGACAGGCAGACAGACAGACAGACAGACGGACGGACAGACAGACACACTTTCGCATTTATAATATTAGTATGGATTTTTTTATTAATTGGACATTTAAGCATCGCTTAGCGACATATTGCTCTCATGTCAAATCTCAAACAATTTTGTTAACGAACTTCGTTATCGCGCAACTAGCGATGGCAATTTTTGACTACGCCGATTCGAAATCATTGAGATAGATCCTTCGGGGAAAGGGCAAGTTTGTGCAAAACTTAGATTAAAATACTTCTAATAATGAAACGGTATGATAGTCGATACCCAGTGCTTAGTGTGTACAAAATTAGCGCCTCAAATGAAATCGTTGTCAACATAAGACTTCTGTTCTTACTCCAGTTTGTTTAGTTTTTATTCCAAATATATATATATAACATAAATATTAAAACATAATGGTCGTGATTTTTCATACAACATCTATAAATTATATCATACCTGTTTAATATAACGTACAAAAACCTTCCGTTACTGATCAAATAGGTAATAAAGTACTATCGAAGAAATTGATTTCTAGGCAGTTAACGGACCTACGTCTTTTGGTCGGTTTATGTCAATTCAATATTAGTCGTAATCTGACGGCTAGGTTTGACGTAACGCGACCAAATTATGTAGGTATATATAACTCAGACATACATTTTAAAATTACTACAAGCAGCATGCTTAGACTAAGATATAAATACATTCAGAAGGTATTTGGTCATCCGTCACTTAATAAATCATGGCAAACAATAACATGACTTAATTAAATTAACAACTAATATATTGCTAGCAGAGAGATATGAGATTACTTGAGATATGTTCCTTTTAAAACTAGACATTAAAGTTTTGGTCCGAAGTTTGTCATTTATAAAATGTCCATTGGCCGTTGCTTTAGTAGGTTTAAAATATGTATAATATCTTTTATCCTGATTTTATAAAACTGCGCATTTTTTCAGAATACGATTTCAAATTAAGTCAAATTTTCATCTCATACTCGTAGATGTGAAGTTTTTATTGAAATAAACCCACAAACATCAGCCAACAGATCACACTTAAAATAATACAAAATACGGTAAAATGTAATTCGAGTTCGGAAAATATTTAATCTATATCAAAGACTTGTTAGCAATTTAATAAATAAAATAAAAATTAAGCTTAAAATACAGGCAATACTTCTAAAAATTACTATAAGTAGGTTAGTATGTGAAACTCAGAGTTCGTCGGATAACAAATTTGATATCATTTATAGAGAGAAATACTCGAACGTTCAAAGGAGTTGTACGAAAGCTAACGCTGGGTGGACTACAGCCAGAAAACATTGACATAAGAGCGTTAAGGTGGACTATTTAATGTGCTTTTATAGATAGCTTACTAAAACACAAGGTAGATAGAGTGTTTATACCTTGTGGGCTTAAGGAGCTTATAATATAATTCATTTGATATCAGACGTACTCTAAACTCCCAATAAAATAGTGCATAAAATTGTAAAAATTGGTAACATTATTATAAACTAGTTCTCGTTACATCGATACACATATTTACACTCTCCTACAATTTCACACAAAAGTGGCAAGAATTTATTATTCCGAATAATAAAAACACTTTATAAAATAATTTATATGTAGCTAGTAGTTACGGCAATAAAAATAATATTTAACATATTTTAGCAACTAATCAATAATTTACACGTACGCATAAAAATATATAAAAGGTTCTGAATACTACTCATTAAAATCCGATCATGACCTGAGGTCCATTCTACCTACCTACACCGAAATTCAGATAAATTCGAATGTTTCAACGTGATTATGGCATTTAACGGCAAGATAATACATGTTATTATATCTACACCGAGTGCAATCTTCTAAAACCAATCTCAGTTCAGTAAAACAATTAAAATATGTATTTGACTATTTTACAGTATCAAAATATCCAATAAACCCTTCTATAAATCGGTTTTGTCGTGCTATAAAATATTCGTCCTGGACACAATTTAACGATATAGAAACGATAACGAAATTAGAAAACGAAAAATAGGATAGACATTATAATCGACATCGCTAAATCACGTGCTCAATCCTATTTACCTTTTCGATTTTACTTCGTTATAGTTTCTATTTCGTCTAAGCATCCAAAAACGTTTTTAATAGATTTAAAATTACTAGATATTTCGACATTGGTACATTTGGAAATTGTAAAACTGTGTTTTTACACCCATTGAATCATTATGTATAGAAACAGATATAAAGCTATTAACAAGATCTAGACTGATAAGAAAAAAATATGTTGGTCAAAATATAAGAAGGTAAAATTGCATTTTTCGTAGTAAAATCATATAGTTTATCGCTTTAAAGTTTACGATGAAAATTCATCGTTCTATGCTTAATAATTCAATGTAAAAAACAATATATATAGAGAGCAGTGCTTGTGGTTAGAAGCGTTATTACCGTGTACACCTATCTAATAAATTCTACACAAAAATCTCCATTTGTGAAGATAACCAGATCTTACAACGAACTGTCTGACATTTGGAATTTAGAATTCTAATTTCGAATCAAATTTTCCTCCTACATCCGTTTATCGTTTTAAATACAAAGATTCTGATCCTTAAACCAAATTGATATATCGGTTTACGTAGAAGTTTTCTACTGGCAGCATAGCTGGCGTGATACGACGAAACGTAGTACGCACAGCGGGGCTAAAATGGTCGCTTTGAAGAATCATGATATGAATCATAATATGATTCATTTTTCTAAAATCACAAAATGCAACTCTGCTTGCAATTCATTTCTGTATTTTTGTACCGATTTGACATTTTTGTCAGTTTGACAGTTTTGACAATTCATTTGCTGAATTGATTGAGAGGAATTGCTAAATGTGACCATTTTAGCCCCGCAGAGCACAATAGAGGACTCGCCTGCGAGATATACGCTCGAAATGAGCATACCGGCATAAACGCACACATGCGCACAACTTTCTGCGTGTGTGTAGCACCCACTAAAACCGCGAATGCTTCGCACGCACACATCGCTGTGTTCTAGTGCTTTACGCACACTCACGATCTGCGTGCACACGCTTACGTCGCTGTCTGTAAGTACACGTTACGCACACATGCATGACGACATCCCCTAAATATGTAGGACGGTACACATGGTCACTGTGTGGTCGATTATAGCAGCCCCCGGTCTAGTTCTTTCCGCAGCATGCGCGTGAGTTTGAGCACGTCCTCATCGATCTGGCCGGCGAAGAGGGAATCTAACAACTCACCCCGCGACGCCAGATTGAACACTCCGGCTAGACGGGACACGGACTTCTCTGATAGATGCCTCTCTACTACCGATCTGAAATGTGAAATGTTTCGTTATTGGTTATGAAAAAAAAGTAAGTGGAATATTTTTGGCGTATACGTTTTGAGATGATGTAGGACACGTTTATACAGCTGTAAAAAGCAATGTCAAAATTATCATACGAAATCATTTTTGTTGCAATATAACATAATATCTAGTTTCCACCTATAGGCAAAGGTCTCGCCTTTCGGGTTGCTTGGCTTGCTAAACCTATTAACCTATCATAAATAACGAGAAAGATAACGTGAAACTCAATTCAGGGTTAACTTTAGCCCGAAATTATTAAGTTTCATGGTATATTTCCTGTACTGTAGTGTGCCTATAGGACCTTTTTTAGGGTTCCGTAGTCAACAAGGAACCCTTATAGTTTCGGTCTGTCCGTCCGTCTGTCCGTCTGTCTGTCCGTCTGTCTGTCCGTCTGTCTGTCTGTCCGCGGTTTTGCTCAGATACTATAGGACCTACAAAGCTGTAATTTGGAATGAATGCACATATTAATGATGCCGACAAAATGGTACATGAAATCTTAAAAGATTTTTTTTTTATGGTAACTTCCCTACACATCAAGCGGGGATGATTTTTTTTCGCGTCCACCCCATCGTGTGGGGTGTCGTTAGATAGGTTTTTTAAAAATATTATGAGTATTCATAGATCATTTTCCGATTTAGGAATCCATTTGTAAAATATTAAGTTTTAAAGTGGAAAAAATCGTTAGAGTCCAGTGTCCCCCCCTTCTACCAGCTAAACGGTTGCTTCTCGAAATGTGAAAAAATTCACGGGAGTAGGAAATATGCTGAATTTAAAAGGAAAACTGTCACGGCTAAGAAGACTTCATAAATTATTGAGTAATAGTCGATCAACTAAAAAAAAATGTATTCGGCGAAGTATAAAGGAACTTTTCGTTCAAATTCCTTTGAAAGTAACTGAGATGATATTGTTAGTACTTAGTGTAAAACACGTTATAAATGTAAATTCATTGACCATACAAAACTTTAAAAAAACTAGCGGTACTATGGAACCCTATATTGCGCGTGGCCCGACACGCACTTGGCCGGTTTTTGTGTTACCGGCCGCCTAGTCGAGCAATATTATTGTCAATATAACGTAATGCGTCATCTAATTGTCAAATAAACTGTTCAATAAAATTGAAGCGTGATATTGACAATAAAATTGCTCATCTTGGGGCTTACTAAGTTTATTTCAATAGTGATCAATCTAGTATCCAGCATAATATCCAACTCACTTGAGCGACTGGTGCGACTCCCGCAGCGCGTCCTGCAGGAACACACGGTCGTACGAGAACTCCACCTCGCAGAACGAAATCACCGCCATCAGCACCGTCTGAAAAAAAATTAATTTTGAATTTAGACAAAACTAATTTTTGAAATACAAGATTAATGAAAGTATAACGAAGTAAGACAATAAAGAATAATTTAATGTCACATAAATTGTTGACAGTTTTCGTACGTAGTAGTAGAAGAACTACGTTACCGCTTCGTTATTTCTTTTTTCTAAGGTCTTATCTCTTTTTTAGGGTTCCGTACCCAAAGGGTAAAAACGGGACCCTATTACTAAGACTTCGATGTCTGTCCGTCTGTCTGTCTCCAGGCTGTAACTCAAGAACCGCTATAGCTAGACTTCTGAAATTTTCACAGATTGTGTATATCTGTTGTCGCTATAACAACAAATACTAAAAACAAAATAAATTAAATATTTAAGGAGGGCTCCTATACAACAAACGTGATTTTTTGCTATTTTTTGCTCGATATCAATAACGGCGATACATAGGCACTTGAAATATTCACGAAATCAGTTGTATTTGTACTTTAATAATTAATAATATTTAAATAAATTAAATAATTAAGGGGGCTCCCATACAAAAAACAATTTTCAGCCTATTTTTGCTCTATGGTGGTACGGAACCCTTCGTGCGCGAGTCCAACTCGCACTTGGCCGATTTATTTTCTTATGCATTTGAGATAACTTACTCCCATAAACTATTATAGCTGAGGTCAAAGTCATTAATCGAACGTACTGATAATATTTTTCGAAGAGGTATCGTATTATCAGAAGACCCTAAGGCTGCCTTCACATTAAGTCGCGAGTACTGCGGCAGCCGCGCGATTTCCATATTAAACAGAGTCGCGCGGTTAATGTGAAGGCAGCCTTATAATGCTTTTATTTAGTACTAGATGATGCCCGCAACTCCGTTGCGCCAAATTCAGTCTCACTCACGTGGAACTTGCTGCGGAAGCCGGCGAGGGCGCGCTCGTCGGCGGGCGACAGCTGGTTGTGTCGCCGCAGCACGCCCAGCTTCACCGCCGCCTTGATCACGTGCTTCACCAGCCGCTCCGCCTCCCGCCTCTCGACGCGCTCGCGAAGCACCGTCAGGAACTGAAAATGTAATAAACACCTTGTTAATAAAAAAAATATATAATATTAAGAAACAGGTAAAAAATATATTTATTAACAAAAAACATAAAAAAATAACAAAAAGCCAACATCACGCGGTATTCCCAGGCGGTCACCCATCCAAGTACTAACCGCGCCCGACGTTGCTTAACTTCGGTGATCGGACGAGAACCGGTGTATTCAACGTGGTATGGACGTTGGCGAACACTGAGCGCAAACGACTTTACTGATGTCGATGTTCATGGGCGTACCCAGGTAGGGGCAAGGGGGGCAGCTGCCCCCCCTAGAAGATTAAATAAACATCAATTTTCCTGGCAAGTGGGAATTAAAAACGTGTTACCCACTCTGCGCAAAATGAAGTGTTAGAAACAAAATATCTTATCAGTCAGATTAATAGAAGTTAATTTTCATGATTTTTTGTTTCAATATACCAGACCGACCATCTTCTCGAAACAGGTGTGCTGCACGCAACATGCGTAATGTAAAAATAATTATATTACTACTAGCTGTGCCCCGCAATGTTACCCTCTAGACGTAAATAAGTATAATACAAACTTAAAAATTTTCGCATTTATAATATTAGTAGGTATACTTAGACACTTCAAGTTTTTTTTGAAACATAGTTAATTAATTAAACTACCCTGCATAGCATGGCCTCAAGTTTATTCAGTGAAATAGCATATTATAAAGAATGTAACTAAACTAAGTGATAAAACTTTAGGATGTGTAGTGTGGGTCCCTTACATAGAGTTCGCTGTGAAAGTAGCAGCGCTGAAAGACCAAATTTTTTTTTTCACTTTTGTATGGGGAAACTCGCGACGCTGGGGGCTAACCGGGTTAGGGTTCCGCAGCAGCAATAAGGTTTATTTTTATGAAATTAAAAGGTTTTTGATTTGAATTTTATATTTCAGCTAATTTAATGAAAGTTAAATTAAGGCCCGGTAGTCCCTAAAATTAGCAGGTCGATGTCTGTCAGTACGAATATCGACGTAAAGGACATTAAAATAACATCCATATCAGCGCACCTTGTACTCTCAGAGATTCAGTTGTACCTATGGGGCTATGGGGACCCCTAAAATTTTTAATAATTTTTCCATTATCGTATCATGATCTTAATGCGGTTCATAGACTACATCTACTTACCAAATTTCAATAGTATAGCTCTTATAGTTTCGGAGAAAAGTGGCAGTGACATACAGACGGACAGACAGACAGACAGACAGACAGACATGACGAATCTATAAGGGTTCCGTTTTTTGCCATATGGCTACGGAACCCTAAAATATGTGGTCTTTCAGCGCTGCTACTTTCACAGTGAACTCTCTACAAGGAACACATACACACCCTAAAGTATTATCACTTAGTTTTATTACACCCTGTATAGCACTTTAAATTTTTTACTTCGCCAGCGTAAACTAACGCAACATGATATTTAATGTTTATTCGCGGCGAGCACGAGGGAGGTGTGTAACGTAAATATTTAAATAATGAAAATTAATGGACACATGTCGCCGCCGCCGCTTGAATATTTTATACGCACGGGTTTTACTGTTTATTTTAAAAAGGTGCCTCTTCTCAATTGTCCATGCTGGCCCACTAAGAGCCATCTCCATTGTGTAGACACACGAATCGTGAACTGTAAATCACGATCACTTGGTGTTAAACACAATGGCGCCTGGCTCATTACTGCCTGGCAATGCACTGGCCATCGTCCACCATCATACACCACTACCCCGTCTACACGATGGCGATGGCTTGTAGTGGCCAGTGGGCCAACATGGACCATTGTGAAGAGGTACCTTTATGTCGAACCAAGCTAGGGTTAGTCGAATTGTGTATTTGACTCCTGTTTTAAATTGTGTATAATTTGACAGTAGTCAAATACACAACGCTAACCGCCGCCATAGTGGCCTGGGAATACCGCGTGATGTGGGTTTTTTGTTGGTATATATTTTTATGTTGCTTTATGTATAACATCGACATTAATAGAGTCGTTAGCGCTCAGTGTACGCCAACGTCCATACCACGTTGAATACACCGGTTCTCGTCCGATCACCGAAGTTAAGCAAAGTCGAGCGCGGTTAGTACTTGGATGGGTGACCGCCTGGGAATACCGCGTGATGTTGGCTTTTTGTTGGTATATTTTATGTTGCCTTATACGTACAACATCGATATTGCAGTAGAGTCGTTTGCGCTCAATCTCCGCCAACGTCCATACCACGTTGAATACACCGGTTCTCGTCCGATCACCGAAGTTAAGCAACGTCGGGCGCGGTTAGTACTTGGATGGGTGACCGCCTGGGAATACCGCGTGATGTTGGCTTTTTGTTATATTTTATGTTGCTTATATGTTTAACATCGACATCAGTCGCGCTAGCGACTACCGTGCAACATCATTTTCTAATCCTAAATCTTATTCCACAGAAACAGAGCTCAATTTCCTCGCTAACCTGGTCCAGCAGTTTGGCGGTATGTTCGTCCAGGACTAACGCGCGTGCGCTGGCCGCGCCTCCTACGCGCGAGAGGAACTTCTTCTGCGCGCGAAGCGAGATATCGCGCGCGCACCACGCGCCCCCGTCCATCGCTGGAATAGAGAGACATACAGATAAAAAGATAGTATATAAGATTTAATTTTTAAGAAGGTTATATACTTCTATGGTTGGCTGGCTGACTATATGGCTGTCCAAAGCATTGAGCTAAAGTCATGTTTTTTCATAAGAAAGAGAGAACATTAATGTGCATTTGAGAAGAGAGCCCAACATCAAACCACCAGGATTGCTCTGTCGAGACCCAAAATCTGACACGTTGTTTTGCAATCTTAAGGGCCTGTTTCACCACTTCCTAATAAGTGCCGAATAGGCTATCCACCACTTAACTTGACAGATGAAGTATGGAGAATTTGTCAAAAAAGCTGTGAATAGCCTATTCGGCACTTTATCAGAAAGTGGTGAAACAGGCCCTTAATCTTACATATAAAATTCTCGTGTCACAATGTTAGGCCGCGTACTCCTCCGAAACGGCTTTACTGATTTTAACCAAATTTTATATGCATATTCAGTGGGTTTGAGAATCGGCTACTGGGTACTTTTATATTGATAAGTGCATTTGTTGAAAAAATAATAGTAAATTATTACAACTCGAGACTGACGGCGACCATTGATTGTGCGACGGGACGGGACGTTACCATGGTAACATACTTATTTAGTCGCTTCAATAAAATAATAATACGCTCGAAATACTTTATATTATTATGCCATGCAACGTTTGCCGGGACAGCTAGAATACTATAATAGAAAGCTGATAATACGTACTTCTGATATGTTGGGCGAGTAAACAAGAACATAATATTTTATAATTCTTTGATTGCTACTAATTAAAAAAAAAATTATATTATACGTAGTGCTACGCGGATGCTACGTCATACTTCCATACCGACGTAGCATCCGCGTAGCGCTACGCAGGGCTACGGCGCTACGATCAAGCGAGCCCTAGCTGCCCTAAGAATGTGTTTTCGTGGAGTTTCTTTACAAATAGGAATAAACTAATTGATAAAGGAAACATATAATTGTGTCCTTAAAATCTGTAAGCCTGTTCCTTCGCATTTCTACCGTGGTCATTCTAAAGTAGTGTAAATCATCAAAATGTTATACGTATTGTAAATTAGAGTTTATCCATCTGTATATAATTTAAAGATAGGTGAATGGTTCTAAAAGTCACAGATTATTGGAAAGCGTTTCTGTGACAGTATGAGTAGAACTAAGGAGTATGCCGACTTGGAAGATATGATATCACGAAGCAGACTTAGCGAATGTCAGTAAATTCCACTAAATACTTGTGAATATTCGCGGAACGTCGCTGATAAGTATCCATACTTATATTATAAATGCCAAAGTGTGTCTGTCTGTCTGTTACCTCTTCACGCCCAAACCGCTAAACTGATTTTGCTGGGTATGAAGATACTTTGAGTCCCGGGAAAGGACATAGAATATTTATCCTGAAAAAATAACGGTTCCCGCACGATAAACGAGTTTTGACGCAACGGAGTTGCGGGCGTCTTCTAGTAATAATTAGTAAATATTATTATCAAAACGTGTACTTCAAATAAAATACTTTACTTAAAAAAAAAACTTTGCATTCAGACCGTAAGATTTTATAAGGTTTTAAGAATAATTCATACTCGTAATAGTGTGTATCAGCTGTTTCTTCTTCACGATTAGACAGCTGAACCAATCATATTATGTTATCTGGGCTATTGCTTAATTAAATATATTATTAACTCCTTTTTCACTAAAATAGTAACAGTAGTTTAAGCGCAATGATAAAACAATGGTACATGCATACATAATATTACAATTTACTATCATAATCATTATCTTTCTTAGTAAATTAACAAAAATAAATTCGTAGTCGGGTAATTTAACAAGTATTATTAAAAGCCACCATTAACATAACAATTAAGATTATTAAGATATATCGGAAATATCACGAACACTGCCCTAATAATAACTTATTGCAGCTATAAATTCTCATTATTACTCAACTTACCGACAACGGCGGTACAACAGCTATAAGAGCGATATATTATTACAATATATTATTATCATCAATTTAGTTAAAGTTATGTCTATGTGATGTGTTTTAAACGACTATAAAGACTGCATAGTTATTTTTTAATACGTTTCGTATCTAGTTTTACTTTGCTAAATTAAAGTTAATCTATTTTTATTTACGAGTACACTAAACTAGATATTGTCAGAAGAGTAAATTTATTCAGGGACGAAAAATAAAAATTATCCTATTATCCCTTTTCCTACATTAAAAATGTCTCCATACCCATCAAAATCGGTTTAGCGGTTTAAACCTGAAGAAGTGATTAGCATTTCGTAGTGTAATTCTTTGATACGATGAAATATTTATTTTATATAACACTAGACGTTCCGCGCGGCTTCGCCCGCGTAAATTAGATATTTCACAGACAAATCAGTCTACAAAAAATAGCCTATGGTCCTTCACGTGGTCTACTTCTTATCTGACCCAAATAACAGAAAAATTGCTCTAGTAGTTCGTGAGATAAGCCCTTTCAAATATTTTCCCCCGTTTTTTCCACATTTTTTTTTTTATTTTTATTTTTTAATGTAAAAAGGGGGCAAACGAGCAAACGGGTCACCTGATGGAAAGAAACTTCCGTCGCCCATGGACACTCGCAGCATCAGAAGAGCTGCAAGTGCGTTGCCGGCCTTTTAAGAGGGAATAGGGTAATAGGGGATGGTAGGGATGGGAAGGGAAGGGAATAGGGGAGGGTAGGGAAGGGTGAATAGGGTAGGGGAATGGGCCTCCGGTAAACTCACTCACTCGGCGAAACACAGCGCAAGCGCTGTTTCACGCCGGTTTTCTGTGAGAACGTGGTATTTCTCCGGTCGAGCCGGCCCATTCGTGCCGAAGCATGGCTCTCCCACGTATCGTTTTCTTCTGTTTCTTCGCTCCTATTAGTCTTAGCGTGATAAAATATAGCCTATAATAGCCTTCCTCGATAAATGGGCTATCTAACACTGAAATAATTTTTCAAATCGGACCAGTAGTTCCTGAGATTAGCGCGTTCAAATAAGCCCTTTCAAATAATTTTACCGCCGTTTTTTCCACATTTTCCTCTATTTCTTCGCTCCTATTAGTCTTAGCGTGATAAAATATAGCCTATAGCCTTCCTCGATAAATGGACTATCTAACACTGAAAGAATTTTTCAAATCGGGCCAGTAGTTCCTGAGAGAACGTTAGCGCGTTCAAACAAACAAACTAACAAACTCTTCCGCTTTATAATATTAGTATAGATTTTCAATAGATGCCTTGTCGTCTGTGGTAGACTTGTCGAAACCGCCCTTGAGATCTAAACTTACATGAACTTTCTTCATTTCTTTGTCTACGTTTCTGTTTCTTTTTTACGATCAGCGTTCCTTTATTTGACGCCATTATATGCCAGGGGGAAAAACGCAATTCGGGGGTAGGAGCTCTTAATGAGTGTAGATTCTAAAAATGAAGTTCTAAGTTCATTCATTAATACTTTAATAGCTATAAGCTTATTTAAGTATTTTTATCATTTTTGTAAACATTTATACTGAAAAACAGAAATATGGTATAACATGGACATTATATATTATTGTATTTATTTTAAGTGAATTATTATTAGATATCTGACATAGTATGTACTTTTGACTTGATTTAATTTATAACTAATTGGTATTTCTATTATTATTTATTTTAACTTTGACATATTGTAAGAGTGAAATTAGTATGCATTTATTAACAAATAATATGACTTAAAATTATATCTAAGAATGGCATGTTAACAATTACTTATAGATATATGACTGAAACTTAAACCAATAATATTAATTATTCAAATGAGTTATGAAAATAATAGAATTATGTATCATAAATTAACATTTGCACGTCGAGAAAATTGACAAAATATGTGAAACACTGTTAGAATAGTAACACCTTATTGTACCATATTTATGCAAATAAAGATTATTATTTTTATTATTATTATTATGGTAGAACGTATATAGGCATATTTTTCTCTGAGTCTATGATTGCCCACGATCGACGTCGATTGTGCAATGCTACGACAGCAATCGTGGTGGCAATCATGGCCAACTTGGAGAGGGACTATCGAAATACGGCATAGAACAATACCTCTCACACATTGGACCACTTAAAGTATGGTTCCAATTCTGATAAAAAAGTAACCAGGGCAACGAAACTCGAAATGCACACCTAGGTGCATCGTGAAAACATTTTTTTACTTAGTAAACTCTTCCATTGTATCAGTTGTAGAAGGGGACACCCTTCAATATATACATTTTTTATTTAGTTAACTTTTCTACAGTAGGTAAGTATTTATATTCGTTGAGAGGGGCCTGTATACAATTTTGTTGTAACTGCGCAAAACTGACTGACGCGTAATTTATCGTAATTTAGTGACACATAAGCCGCTAATTATTAGTTACGGAGCGACCTCGGATATTTTGGCGTCAACATAATAACACAATAAGCGGCTTATACGTGTCATTGTTAATATTAAATATTGATCAGGACGTGGACCTTCGAAGTTCGATACGAAAATAACAAGTCATTTACTAGTTAAGTGAGTAATATCAATAATTTTAGTAATAATGTATTATATATTATACTTACTAAATAATTTTATTACCATAAATAGATATTATTATTTAAAACAAAAACGCATTATGTCAAACGACAAACCCAGCCGACAGATTACGACTTATATTGAATTGACATAACCTGACCAAATGACGTAGGTTCGCCATCTGCCTATGTATCAATTTCTTCGATAGTACAATTTTATTAATTTAAGAAGTCGTCAAAGTACATTATATAATAACAATTTTATTTTCGATTTGATTCTTAACTCCCGTATGGTCTAGTGGCTAGGATACCTGGCTTTCACCCAGGAGGCTCGGGTTCGATTCCCGGTACGGGAAACTTTTTTTAAATTAATGTTTTTCTTAACGTTACACAATTTTTCATTATATAACTTTTTTTAAAGTAATAAAATGCCTTTAAAGGTGTTTAATATATTATTCGTTTAACAAGTTTCCGCAAAATATCATTGAGTAGTGAGTACACCACAAATGGCTATTATTGCCTCGTAAAAGCTTTAAGCTGCAGGTCTTCCGCGAGGTCGGTTCCTCAAGCCCAGGGTCAGGACTCAGGGTCAAGGTCGAGGTCGATAAGTGATAACCATAATAAGGTCATAATGGCGCCATAATGGTAACTAGTTTTTAGGGTTACGTACCCAAAGGGTAAAAACGGGACCCTATTACTAAGACTTAGATGTCTGTCTGTCCGTCTGTCTGTCCGTCTGTCTGTCCGTCTGTCTGTCCGTCTGACGTCTGTCTGTCCGTCTGTCTGTTTCCAGGCTGTAACTCAAGAACGGTAATAGCTAGAGAGATGAAATTTTCACAGATTATGTATATGTGTTGCCGCTATAACGACAAATACTAAAAACAAAATAAAATAAATAATTAAGGGGGGCTCCCATACAAAAAACACATTTTTTTCCTATTTTTGTTCTATAATGGTACGGAACCCGTCGTGTGCGAGTCCAACTCGCACTTAGCCGATTATTAAAATATAACGCATATATTTTCACATCAAATAAAGGACGGTGAAGCAAGTGAGGTGGTTAGGTAGTAGTAGTCAGAGCATAATAGCTTTTAACGACAAAACCACAAGAGTGATAATGCTCTGAACCATTTAAAACTGTTCTACACAGTTTTTTCTTTTCTGCAGAGCAGACTGCCATATAACTTAAAAAGATTTTAAATTAAACGCAAGACACCGTAAAAAGAAAATCTCTAAAAAGCAAAAATGGAACACAATAAACTATTTACAAAACTACTTAAGGGACCCATTACACTTATTGCTTGTAATCCCAATACGCCCTTTGTATTCAGAGCAGCTTCGGATAGAATACATCGAGAATTTTTCTCAATTAAGGTTCATTTAGACTTGTCTGAATGAAGTCGGTGACAGTTGACGCTGTGAATTTAAATTACCCGTGACGCTTATACAATAGGCATGATGACTATTTTTTCTTCTTCTTGGTAACTATAGGACCATTCAAAAGTAGAAACTTTAAGACTTAAATATTGCGTTTATGAAAGTGGTTTCATAACAAAAGTTGCTTTTAATTGCATAAGTTATCGAATGGTAAATAAATACTGTGTGAAATTTTAATGGTTGTTTTCTCGCAGTAAAATGATTCTATCTTATATTTTTATATATTTATATATTTTTATGCTTCGGCACGAATGGGCCGGCGCGACCGGAGAAATACCACGTTCTCACAGAAAACCGGCGTGAAACAGCGCTTGCGCTGTTTCGCCGAGTGAGTGAGTTTACCGGAGGCCCAATCCCCTACCCTACTCCCTTCCTTTCCCTCCCCTATTCCCTTCTCTTCCCATCCCTACCCTCCCCTATTACTCTATTCCCTCTTAAAAGGCCGGCAACGCACCTGCAGCTCTTCTGATGCTGCGAGTGTCCATGGGCGACGGAAGTTGCTTTCCATCAGGTGACCCGTTTGCTCGTTTGCCCCCTTATTTCATAAAAAAAAATAACTTAATAGTACAATAGATTTGTGAAGTCTTTTTTTATTCAAATCATAAATAAAATTCGGCCAGGTCATAGCCGCTCGCGCCTATCGGCATAAAGTTGCCATAGTACGTCATACAAAATATTTTTAATTTTCACAAAATAACCTGCATTTAAATTCGATAGTACTACTATAGGTAAATCGTTCTGCTGAGGTAAAACAACCACTAAAATGTCACGTTGTATTTAGTTTATTTATTTAAAAAGAATCGACTTATCTATCTAACTTTGAAGGCTCATAACAAAAAAAAAAATACAAAAGTTATCAAGCTGAAATTTTGGAAATACCTACTTATTTTTTACCGTTATATCTTTATTTTATTTAAAAAATCTGCTAATCTTTGACCTTGTTATCATCCCCATTGGTGGGATCCACTGGTTCATTAGGCTTTTGTTTCAATAAATACAGGGACGTGTACAATTATGGTGCTGCGAAAAAGTGTCGTTAATTCGAAACTTAAAAATTGAAGATCTACACCAAAATAAAGTAAAGTCATAAACTAGATGGTAAATGGTAAATATAAATGTGGTAAAAATGCAAAATATCAAAATTATAATAAGCAGTTTTGATGTTGCACCAAGGCAGAAATCCTGAATACTAAATGCGAAAGTCATGCACATATACTGTATATTTGAGGTATATTCGAAAATGGATAATAAATATAATATACCAAAGTTAATATAAAACTATAGCACTCACGCACGAGTGCGTCGCGAACAGATGTCTTCAATATACCCGAGCGAAGTTAGGAAGTTGATATAAACTTTTTATTGTTATGTCCTTGTGAGTAAGTGGAGTGTTTCGCACGTGCAGTGTGTCATAGCTTTCAAATAATTAATCTAAAGATATATTTAAAACTAGTCGACCCGACGGACGTCGTCCCGTCATATGATATAATAGCTATGAAGTTTAAATTATAAAAAACGTAAAGTATTCTTATTCTTATTTTTTTCTCTCTGTAACAACCTACCTCCGACATTAGCAAACACAACAAAAAATAATAATGAGCGAAATCGGTTCAGCCATCCTCGAGATTACAGCTAACAGACTCATTTATATTATATAGAAGACACGTCATGATTCATATACTTAAGTGTTGAATTTCCGATAAAAATTGAAACGTTATTTTTAATAACTTCTGAAGAACGTAAGGAAATGGACTTTGTAAAAAAAAAGCAAATCCTGCACACAAATAAATATAATAAAACAAAAAAAAAACTTGTGAGTTGTCTGGTAAACCGTGACTCAATGTTATCAGGCTTATTCATTGAGGGTATTTACAGAAGTTATTATCAGCTTAGCGTAGTAAATATTATGATTTATGTGGCTTAGTAAATGCGCCTAATGTGTAAAAACCTACCACAGTTATTACTTATTACTTACACAGAACCATTTCAATGTTGGCAAAATTATAGTTGATTAGAATTTGCTTTGCTTATATTTTGCTCTGTAAGAAACCAGTTCTTACCACTTTATACGCTATGGATAGAAACTATCAATACAAAAGCGTGACCCGTTATAGGTAAAGTCCCGCGGATATAGTTGGGGGTTCCGCAAGGTTTCATTTAGGCAGCCCTGCTTTATCAGAATATCTTACGCGTAATAGGGGGTTTAGCAAGGTTCCCTTTAAGGACCTCTGCTCTACATAATATCTAACTTGAGAGGTGTTCAGCAGTGTTCCGTTTTAGGACCACTGCTATACATAATAGATAACGCGTTTTAGGGCGTCCTGCAAGGTTACATTTTCTACACAATAGCTACCGTGTGGGGTATCCAGCAAGGTTCCGTTTTAGGACGTCTGCTCTACATAATATCTCAAGGCCGCGGCTTCAGGTTCTCTGTCAAGTCCGAGGTCGGCGGCGCACGCGATACCGCTGTTACCGCCGGGGGTTCCGCTGCAGTGACTCAGCTGATCAATATCTGTATCGATTTTGCCAATTCATATAGGGTAATGGAACCCATATTATTAATAACTAAGGAACTCGCTAGCAGCGAGGGCTTTTAGGGTTCCGCAGCCAAATGCAAAGTAAAAAAACGGAACCTTATAGATTCGTCGTGTCTGTCTCTCTGTCTGTTCGTTCGTCTATCCCACAAATTGCATACTATATAGTATAGTTAACATAACTTGAAAAGACGCTGTAGCTACAATGGTAGAGACAATCGAAAGATTTTACTAAAGTGCTGATGAGCAACATATTTTTTTGAATGTCAAAATGACCCCAAACAACCTCGAATTGGAGCCATTATTTGACCACGTTTTGCTTAATTAAATAATACAGTGCATAAATCTAATTCTACTTTACTTAACTATTCAGTTTCATTAAAAAATATTGTAGAAGCAGTAATTTTAATGATGTGAAATGTGAATATTATGAATAGTAAATACCAAAGCTCTGACGCCTTTCAAGGGCGATTCCTACATTATCTGAAGTTCATCTAGAATTTTAATTAAGCGTTTAGTATTTACTGATAAAGATCAAGATTCTAGGCTATTTTAATGAAACAATTTGTATGTTACCTAACCTAACCAAGTTTATATTATAAGAAAACTTACTATTGAACAGAAATCATATATTTTTGTATAGACGATAGTGTTAAAATCACCACAAAAAATAACCAATCATAGACTCTTTTAAATAGTATTTTCGGCGAAAACAGGGATTTTAGAATATTGTGTAACATAAAATAGTTTGAAATTTCAGAAAATTGAACCATGCACACGTCTGAAACGCCTATTACAATAACCTTAAATACCAAGTACCTACGTGATATATTTGTTTAATCTTATGTAAGATTAAAGGAGTCGTGATGAATCTTAGCAATATTTTTGACCCTTCTTCACCAAAGTGGATGAGGGGTCAAAAAATCGTCGAAACACAGGCAATTTATCTTCTAAGTCCTAACAGCGATAAGCTGGTATTTTCCAGCCACATCGTTTATTATTATGCATCACCTTACGTATTATAATTTATACATATTATTGATTATCCTCATAACTAGTATTATGAATAAATTGTTTTAGAATTTAGGTTATGTTAATAATAATATCTATGGACGCTTCACACCACGTCAGTCTGGCCCCGTGCTAAGTACCTAAAGGACTTGTGTTACGGGTACCAGACAACGGAAATATATTTAATACTTTTATACTATACACATATTTAATACACATCCAGATCCGGGAACATTGAAAACTTTTTGTTCCGTCGGCGGGATTCGAACCCGCGACCCCCGGCTTCAGCTGCCACACACTCAACCAAGAGCAGAGCATGCCACAGAGGTCGTCATTCGTCGTCGTTGTAATGGCTGCGCCTATTTTAGTAAAACCGCAATCAATGATAGAGGTAAATTATAATTAATATATTTTAGCGATGGAGCATTGAATTATTATTTATTATATTAATAAGCTGACTTGTGGCAAAGTTGTTTATTTGTTTTCCAAATAATTGTTTTTAGAACTTTAGATATTTTAGGTTTAAACTAAGATTCGGGAGGATTGAACCAATAACATAGCAGGTGAATTGCTATTTCATAAGCGTAGGTGTTTATGCAAAATGGTTAGATTAAAACGGTTGTTAGCTTGCTAGTTGACTTTTGACGCCTATCTCCACGTTGGCCATAATGCATTACCATGATTGCAACCATGATAGCGAAGCTGTAGCATGTACAATCGACATCGATCATGGACAAATAAAATACTAGATAACGCCCGCAACTCCGTTACGACAGCGCGGTAAATTTTCCGAGATAAAAAGTATACTATGTCCTTTCACGGGCCTCAAAGTATCTCCATACAATATTTTAGCAAAATCGGTTCAGCAGTTTGGGCGTGAAGAGGTAACAGACAGACAGACAGACAGTCATCCATCCATACTATCCATACTTCCATACTAATATTATAAATGCGAAAGTGTGTCTGTCTGTCTGTCTGTCTGTCTGTCTGTTACCTCTTCACGCCTAAACCGCTGAACCGATTTTGGTGAAATTTGGTATGGGGATAGTTTGAGTCCCGGGAAAGGACATAGGATACTTTTTATCCCGGAAAAATGTACGGTTCCCGCGCGATAAACGAATTTTGGCGCAACGAAGTTGCGGGCGTCATCTAGTTTATAATATTAGTATGGATGTCTTTACACGTTAACATAATATGTAAAATCGTTTCTATTGGTCAGTCATGAAACAATATACTGAAGCCGCATGTCACCATCAAGGTGAGACCGCATTACGCGACACTACGCGGCAGCGACGCGACGCGACACTACATGTTCCATAGAACTGACGTTTTACAAACGTGAATCTGCCGTTGCCCGTTTAACAAACGTCGCGTCGCGTGTCGCTTTAGTGTGGTGTCGTCTATAAAGGGTGTAACAAAACTAAGTGAAAATACTTTAGGGTGTGTATTAGTCCCCTAAGTAGAGTTCGATGTGAAAGTAGCAGTGCTGAAAAAGTACCTTTTTTTCACCTTTAAGTATATGGAAAAAATCATCATGCCGGGGCGCTTGCCCATACAAATCACAAAAAAAATTGCGTTCAGCGACTTTCACAGTGAACTCTATTTAGGGCTCTATATAAGCTCATACGCAGTGAACTCTATATGAGCTCATACACACCGTAAATTATTATCACTTAGTTTTGTTACACCCTGTAGATTGTAGAATGATAACAATCGTGCTGACGATGATGATACTGGCATATTGTGTCACAGTGAGTTTAACTCGTTGAGTACTGTTTCACAACTACCTTCAATTAAGAGTCGAGACTCAATTGTCTGAGACGGCCACTGACCCGGCTTAACGAAACAATTAAGACCTTTTAGTGGAATAAAAAAAAAATACCAGCGGGACGCCTTGCTGATGGGAAATGTCAAAATTAAAAAATATATTGGCAGTAAGTACTGCGGAACTGCCACACTTGAAATATTAACTGTCTGCTCAAAACCCTAAGGGCCTGTTTCACCACTTCCTGATAAGTGCCGAATAGGCTATCCACCACTTAACTTGACAGATAAAGTATGGAGAATCTGTCAAAAAAGTTGTGAATAGCGTATTCGTCACTTTATCAGGAAGTGGTGAAACAGGCCCTAATTCTCGTATTTAATTTGGGGTTAATTTATCTTTAATTCATTATAAGTGAATTAAAAGTGTAAGATAATTTTATTGAGTTTATTGAATGAAATGTGGTGTAATAAAAAAAGTCTTAAAATATTATGGGTAATAAGTACACGGATCCTTCTGCTTTATCGCAGCGTGCAAAATAATTTCAAAATTATATTGATTCGAAATTATAAAGATTTCTAGTAGTCATTACGGAACCCTAAAAAGATGATGGTACGCAGTTACGCACTGTACATCCAAGATTGCAAGCACCATTACAGGCATCTAAAGCAACTACGAAATTTTCTTTCCATTTTATCTTCAAAATAAATCAGTCACATGTGGCAATTTTCTTAAAGTCACAAGGAAAAATCTCTTTTCATGTTAAACAAAAGCCTCTCTTTCATATTTCAATAACAAATTTTATCTGCAACTATATGAAGCCCGCAACTCCGTTGCACTATAATTCGTTTATCGTGCGGGAACCGCACATCTTTCCGGGACAAAAGTATCCTATGTCCTTTCCCGGAACTCAAAGTATCTCCATAACCAGCGAAATCGGTTCAACGGTTTAAGCGTGAAGAGGTAAGAGAGTAGAGACAGACAGACGCACTTTCGCATTTATAATATTAGTATGGATATTCTTTTGTATCCGAATATTATATAATTCGGATACTGGTACAGGTAAAACTCATTACCTCGGATATAAGGGACAAGCGGAGCAAATATTATTGATATTACGATACATAGAGGTGGAATTGTAGAATATTCGGTTAATGGCATATTCGGTGTCTTTTATTCGGCTTTATTCGAATACGAAAACGTAAGGTGGCGTAGGTCAGTGTTCCGCAAACTTTTTGTGTTCGAGGCACATCTACTATACGAAAATGACAATTTTTGGACTGTACACCAGAAATTAATCAGCGTGTACGTGGGGTGCTCAGCTGTTCTTAATTCCCATTCTTTTCCTCGATCGTCCTGAGATGTTGCCTTTTTTTGGTTCTTATAAACTAGAAATATGTAGGTACGATGAATTTTTGGGGCACACCAACTACTGGCCACGGTACACCGGTGTGCCGGGGAACACCCTTTGCGGAATACTGGCGTCACGTAGGTTATACTTATCACGAGTTATGCAACTTACAGTCCTGCAAGGATTGTAAGTTGTGTACTCGGGCAATGTGACATTTATATTATCTGGAAATGGATGAGGAATAGCTTTCACTCAAAATGACAAATGGCTTGAGTATGAAACTTGAGTTTGCATGTGGCTTATCTATGCTTGTGGCACCTTAAAATATGGTTGCGTTAGTTTCTGATGTTGACTTCGCGCCAAAATTACTTTGTAGAGCTGAAGTGATGGTTATGCGTATATCTACTACATTTAAAGTGTTCATTTTCTGCATCTGTTATTATAATTTATAGAAAAAGATACATATTATAGTTGTCAGTTTAGCGATGGTTCATGGTATTGAACTGAATAACAATAAACTCCGTTACTTTACTGTAATCAATATGCATAAATTATATGCTTCACCAGCAAGATCTATTGCGTACAAGTAAGGAAGATTATTTGAATAACAATAATTTAATTTAAATAAGAGTTAACAACGTTTGCAGCTATGCAACGCCGATACAAATATTGTTAAGGTGACGCCGCGTTAAAGTAAAAAATCGTTTTGGATATGTTTTAGATTGCTTGTTTTCTATGTTCGGCCGGGCCGGCTTGAAAACAAGAAATGGAACAGCAAGAAATGGAAAGGGCGTAAGCGACAAAATGGTTTTTGTCGCATAATTTAAAAACCATAAATATATTTCATATAAGCTATGGGCAAATTATAGTGTATGCTTGAAGTAATCTATCTACAAATTTTGGAAGCTTAAATCACCTGTGTTGGAAAATTAGAATCCCTGTTTTTATAGAGGTCTTTTTGATTAATTATTCTGTGTTATAAAAGTTGACCAATCGTGTTATGCTATGGGTACTTAATTCAAAGATAAAGACATGATGAATACTAACAATGAACTTTAATTTCTTAGCTTTAGTCATTGTTGAGAATAATCGATATCGCTGCAGCCAAATTATCAAAGCGTCACCTTAACCAGATTACGCCCGCAACTCCGTTGCTCAGAAATTCGCTTGTCACGCGAGAACCGTACATTATTCCGGAATAAAAAATATCCTATGTCCTTTTCCAAAACTCAAAGTATCTCTATACCAATTTTCAAAATTTCATTAAAATCGGTTCAGTGGTTAGAAACCAAAGAGATAAAAGGCAGACAGACATACAAACTTTCGCATTTATAATGTAAGTTTTTTTTTTATGAAATAAGGGGGCAAACGAGCAAACGAGTCACCTGATGGAAAGCAACTTCCGTCGCCCATGGACACTCGCAGCATCAGAAGAGCTGCAGGTGCGTTGCCGGCCTTTTAAGAGGGAAAAGGGTAATAGGGGAGGGTAGGGATGGGAAGAGAAGGGAATAGGGGAGGGAAAGGAAGGGAATAGGGGAGGGAAAGGAAGGGAATAGGGTAAGGGAATAGGGTAGGGGAATTGGGCCTCCGGTAAACTCACTCACTCGGCGAAACACAGCGCAAGCGCTGTTTCACGCCGGTTTTCTGTGAGAACGTGGTATTTCTCCGGTTGAGCCGGCCCATTCGTGCCGAAGCATGGCTCTCCCACGTGTATAAGTATGAATTCTTTTAGCGAATATTAAATCAACTACCGCATATGCGACGAATGCCGAATGTTTGTCAACCAGTAGCGTCCCTAGCACATAAATCGCGATCGAGGGCCGACCGAAACATTAAACACACCTATGTCCAATATTTGCCACGAACGTGTTTTCCATTGACATAGTTCAGAACTATTTTACCTCCAAGTTGACTCTTATGTCGTCGGGATAGAGGTTAAAATGCAGAGTTAGGCTGTGAATGAAAAGACATATAATTAGGCTGTTCGACATGGCTCAGAGTTCTTTGCTGTCATTTATAATATGGACAAAGAAGGGGCAAAATAGCAACGGATATGTCTAACAAAAGATATTAACAAGAAAATCGAACATTCTAAAACCACTTTCCGGTCTTCGACTGTGCTTGCGGTTAGACAAAACAGTGGTCATGAATTTACAGATACTGTGGACCCTTACTCATCCGGCCCCTGGCTAGTGGCTAGTCCGGCGCCCCTTGTAATCCGACATGCCTATCACTTGAAAACTAAACGCCCATAAATAAAAGCTTTTTACTCGAGGCTACTTGAAGCTGGGAACTATGAGTATATTATGAGTACCTAGTTTTAGGAAAATGATTTGTAGTTCAAATAAAACCTTATCATTTTGATCTGTAATGTATTGCAATGTCGAATTCGATAATCCGACACGGCCATGCAAAACGTTTGTCGGTTTAAGGCTGTGTTTCCACCAGAGATGTGTTGCGAGGAATGTGTTTTTAAGATCCAATAGCCTCGCCGCGCTGAGCGATGTCATGGCAAGCTCACGTCAATGAAGCGATTCTATTGGTTCTCAAAAACACATTCCTCCCAACACATCTCTGGTGGAAACGCCGCCTAAAGGGGGTCTACTGTAAATATAACGAAGGCTTAAACACTTCTTTTAAGCAAGAATTAATAATGATTATAATATATATTTTTAATTTTCATTACAAAACGGCAAACCTCAAAATATAATCATTGCTATCATGCTCATAAAAATTTTGAACTAAACTATTGAACCTCTCGAATATGATCCAACAGAACAGCTTTAAAAGCGATTATCCATATCTGATAAAATTTTGGCCCTCGAACGCTTCATTTCAAGTTATCAGTTCCCTGGCTAGATGCCAAAACGCCTGATACTAATAGTTTCCGCTTTTCCCTGCATTATAGTTTTAAACACGCATTTGCACCAGCCTGAATTGCTAATCGAGTGTTGAAAATATTATTATTAAATATCGAAAAGAAATCAATACAAGCAATGGTTAACAAAGACTACACAAAGATACTGCTTATTTCTGCTTTCTTGCAAATAAAGTCTCCTTCTTTCATCAATACGTAAAGAGGGAGATAATAACGTTATTCAGGCGCAAATAGGCCTAAGCGCCATTTTGTAGCATTGTAGCCAATAACACTAGTATTATTAAACTTGTATGCATTAATGGTAATAGTCTGTATTTAATATTATACAGCATGGCTAGTGAGACATGTTCAATACTTAAGGAGAATACTCGGTACTCGATTCTCATTATAATTATGTAATAAAATTAGGTACATTTTTGACCAAATTTCCCTTTAAATAAATGAATCATGGACACTAAGTAAATTACGCGGCTAGGCAAGTAGGCATACCTACCTATGGGCATTTCTCCGGATTTGGATTATTTAGTTGATTCCCTAGCACATTTTTATTTCTGCATATTTTTTGTAATCAGTAATCACATATTATTCTTTAGTGAATTATAAAATTAATTATCTATTTTGGCCCTTTTTCACTTCACAATTTTAGAAGATATATAACATATTTTACTTATTGATGTTACTTACTTGTATCAGAATATGAAGATAATGTAATTTATTTTAATAAAAATGAAAAGATATGCACCAATTAGATAAATAAATGTAAAAGATTTTGATTCCCTACTTAAAATACCTAGGGAATCATCAAAATGTATGTACAGGGAATCAATAAAAAGATAGTTTTTCCTGAGGTGTACAAAAACTGTGCATATAGGTTAAATAATAAATAGACGAACTAAAAACCATACTCATTATCGTCGTTTACATCGTGTCTAAGCAAACTTAACTTTGGAAATGACATTGTAATTAGCGAATAGGGAATCAATTGTATAAGGAACCAAGGGTGAGGGAATCACATATTTTCCTCCGTAACTCGGAAACGGAGCAACAAATTGTGTCCGCCTTCCATGATGCTTAGAGGGCTACCAAACCTCCCACCCCTGCGCACCTGCAACCACGTGCTACTTATAACTAGGGAGGTACAAGCCTCCAAAAGAAGCGTCTAGGGAATCACTATGTGCGCCAGGACAAATATTTAATTGACTTTTTCTATTTATATAACGATATGTATATATGTTTATGTACAACTTTTTTATAACGATTTAATTACTTTGAAATTAGAATTTCATCGTATTTGTGGGATTTTTTTGGGAATTTATAGTGAATTCTGGGGACAGGACATGTCCAGGGAATCAATTTTTCGACCATTAAATTTATTTTAGTTATATTTACAATTAAGTTTTTCTAAAGAACCTAAGTGGCCCAGTTAGATCACACCTTATATTACTATAAAAAATACAAAGGTCAAAATATGTAACTCTGCGGGTAGTTTATACGTCCGGACAACTAAATTTTGCGGTTTGGAGAAATAGCCCTATGCGGTTGGCGTGGCGCGGCGCGGCGTGAGCCATCAAAGAACCGCGCCGCTACCGAAGCGCGCGCGGTGTCCATGCGTTGGGTAAATAATTATTTAACTTTAGGCTACATTTACTCAGGCATCAATTGATATTATTATTTTTTATCTAATAACTATAATAGCCCAATATCACGTCCTCGAGTATTGAACATGTCTGATCAGTCATGCTGTATAATATTATGTATATTGTATGCCTTTCAGATGCCTTCTTTCCTTTGTGCGTGGTCGCGATCAACGTCTACTTATAAAGTTTTAAAATATTTTAAACTAGTTACCTACTTTAAAATATTTTCTTACAAAAGCACTAGAGACCTAAATATTAACGTTACTTAATAATTTTACCGAAATTATTTTATTAGGCTCAATCCACACTACAGACGACTTTTCTCTATACCTCATTCTAAATGCTTTCGTAAACTCCTAAAGTTCGAAATTACATGGAACATAAAGCTTTTCCCCGTTCCCGGCTCCCGCGCTATAAACAAATTTAGGCGCAACGAATGAGGGATGTTTGGCGCTATGTAGCCGTAGGGTCTATCGTGTCGATTGTCGTGTCAAACAGCTGTCATATGTCACGAAATAGCTTCCAAATGTCACGATATAGCTTCCATATGTCTGTCTGACACGACATTTAACACGAAAACCCTTAAGGTACAATTCCGTGCATCGCGATCGATCGCGGCCGCGCACGACCTACGACTGTCGTAAGCCGCGCGCGTCTGTCGCGGGCCTCGGAAGCGGTGCCATACATTTTCATACAATGACTATTGTCGCGAGCGGCCGACGACAGTCGTAGCCCGCGCGCGGCTTACGACGGTCGCGATGCACGGAATTGTACCTTTAGACGGCTACATAGCGCAAAACATCCCCCATTAGCATGCAACGTCTAGACTCTAGATTCTTGAAAGTAGTAAGGTTTATAGCATGTCATACAGTCGTCTCTTGTGTGTCGGGCCTAAAGGTGTCGTGTTATGGCTCGCGTGACCGCCGCGATCAATGATATACCGGTACAACACCGTACCTAAAAGACAAACTTACATTCAAAACTCCAAACTATAACCTAGAAACTATTTAGAAATTAATGCATAGCCAGAATTGTTACAAGAAAAAAGAAACAAGTAAATGCCACCTGCGGAACCATTACTAATCTATTGACACATCAAATATTAAAATGTGACCATGAGTTTAGCTCCTACGAGGGACTTTCGACATCGCCGTAGTACTGTGAACAGTGTGTCATGCAGCATGCTCTACGAATAATAAAAACTATTAGTAGGGGAGGTGATGCTATTTATTGCAAAGTCATTTCATAACGACCAAATTTTTGTCCAGTAGTAGATTAATATTTAATAATCAACATAATGAGCGTCAGTCGCCGCACCCTTGGTGGGTTGTACATTGAGAGTCTCAAAGTTGTCGAAAAAAGTTTTGCAAAAAGTAATTTTATACCGTATGAAAGTTTGATGGATGATTGTCAGCAAAAGCATGTTTTGTATTTATTTCTAGTGGACAAACGATATCTTTCCGCCTTTTGTTGATGGAATCCGGGTAGAAGGGTAGAGATATGTGTTGCTTTAGTACTACGTTTAGTATGAAAAGTTGACAAACTGTTAGTACTTCAAATGACGTATAAAGCCGGTTAGTAGGGAAAAGAAAAGGTCGAAAGTTACATATTTTGATTATTGCCCTTTGTGCTCTTTCAACAGTAACAGCGTTATTCAACAGTTAGTAATAGTATGGGAGTTACGTTTCCTTAGTTTTTATTATTCGTAGGTCATGCTATTATAGAGACTACAAGTATTAAGGATGACAAAAGACCAAAGCTGATGATACTACAATTTAATTTTTCAATTTACCGATAGGACGTCAGAACTCAGAACGTGCTAGAACGCCGAGTGGCTTCCACAAATTTTATTGTTCCCATCCAACGTGCGTCCTCGCTCCACTTTTGTTCCTGCCCTTAAAATCCATTTAAGGGCTTTTTGGGGGACAATTATAATACCTTACATATAGATATGCCATATCATATTGAGGCACACATCGGTTTTGGTTGGGGCCAGTTTAAAGTATATATATTTCATTATCATTGAAAGTGTGAAAAAATAACCTAAGTAAGAATAAAAATATTTTCTGCATTTCTCAAACCATTGCAAACGCTATTCTTAAAATAAATGTAAATCATGATCATAGTTATTACAACGAACAGTCTAGGCAAATGCGTTTCCATGTAAATTTAAAAAACAAAACAACTAAAGCCCTCGACAAATCCACATCACTGACCACTGGCATGTAAATTCCACGAGCGTATGGCTAAGGCCATTCCCTCGAATCCATAATGTAATTCCCGCATATTTTGTATACTGGATGAAAAAACTACGACACAAACTGGAGCTTATTTACTGCATTTTTAAAATATTTCCATGCATAATAAGAGGGTAGAGCAATTCATAAACCCTTGTCGTAGTACACGATCAGTTTCTCATCAATCTGGTATACATTAACGCGAAACTGAACGTCTTACCCACGGATTGATAATAATAATAATAAGTTATTCATTTGCTTAAAGTACAGAAGTTTCATCCTACTAATATTATAAAGGCGAAAGTTTGGATGTATGTATGTATGTATGTATGTATGTATGTATGTATGGATGTATGTATGTTTGTTACTCTTTCACGCAAAAACTACTGAACGGATTTAAATGAAACTTTACAATAATATAGCTTATACATCAGAATAACACATAGCCTACAATTTTAACCGACTTTAAAAATGGAGGAGGTGTTATGTTCGTTTTTTTATGTTCAACGATTACTCCGCCGTTTGTGAACCGATTTTCAAAATTTTTCTTTTAGTGTATAGGTTATCATCCCAATTTGGTACCATATTCATGAAAGTGGTGACCTGATGAATGGATCCATAAGAAATCGAGGGAACTCCTCAAAATTTATATAGGAACATGTGGTGACTTCGGTTTCGTGAGCAGTATTCTAAGCATATGCTACCAACAAGCAAGATTTTGCACCAAGGTATAACATGGATCGGAAGGTGCTGAGAGAACTCCTGACTCTTTATAGACACAAGTTTGGGAGTTTCGACGTTGTTATAAGAATGGAAAGCATATGCTACTATGCAAATTACATTCATCATCATCATCATCATCACTACCATAAACCATTATAGAACCATGTATCGTCCCGTTTTGACTCTGAATTGTTTGATACTTTCCATAGTCTTTTATTACATATCACTTAAACCGCGGGTAACACCGCGGGGCACAGCTGGTTACTTATAAATTACATGATACAGGAAAGTTCGTGGCGGTATACATATTTGATGTTCTGCTGATACTTAAATTAGGATAAACCTGTGCTATAAGTACCAGCTAACAATCAGTACAGGTTTTCCGAATTCATTGACATAATGTAATTGAGCAACTATATAGGTTGATGGACTGATCATTTTTTTAATAAGTATGTATTTTTTATAGCCATCAATCTGGCATCAATCTCAGATTGACGCCAGATTGATGACAAATTGAACGTGTAAAGTGTAACCTACGAGTCCTACGACTAAGTAGTAAGTTCTACGAGATACGTAGCTCTTGCATTGCGGTTGCTTGCTGAGGATAAAATATGTCTTAAGGAAGTAATTCATATTTAAATAGGAATTAAGAATAGCAAAGTCATAAATTTTACATATGATTTAGAGTTTGTGAAATTAGACCTCGTGGGATTCATGTTTGTTAACTCAAAAGCCTGACTTTATGTCCGAAACCTTTCACAATGTAAATCATTTTATGTGCAGATACGGAAGTTTTTCTCTCCATATCAAATTTTAGCAAAATCGGTTAAGTGGTTTGGGCGTGAAGAGGTAAAAGACAGACAGACAGGCACACTTTCGCAATTATAATATTGGAATGGATGTGTCATGTGCTTGTCCATCCTGTGAACAATATTTATGACAGCGGGATGCCGCGTGCAGTCTCCGAGCGTTCCAAAACTGTCAGCTTCAGGTTTCAGGGGCATTTATAAACCTAGCACGTAACGCCCCCTTATTTCAGTCGTGTATGGGTGAAATACACGACTGGAATTTGTACTAAAAAAAAAGCCCCTTAGCCAAAAAAAACCCACAGTGAAAACTATGACCTAATTTAGCAAAATTAATAATTACAGATAGAAAGCATTTTAAGTTTTCAGGCTAAGGGGCTATTTTTTTTTAGTGATTGCCAACAGTATCTAAGCTGATTACTATTATGAAGCCTCAGTATATGATTAAAATTATGCCCGGTTTAAACATTTCCAATAAACTAAGCGTAATTATAAGCTTTAAACATGAAAATAAAACTTGCGTCCCTATCATGACATCTAATTATACAACCAGATACAGTTTTAAAAAAAAAATCTCAAATGAAAAATAATGTACTAAGCCCTTACCCCCACCCCGCCTCAGCCCTATAGTTACGTGACCACCCACCGATAGACGAGCAACGTGCAGTATTGACAACGTGACAACTGACACTATAACGAGCGCTCTGTTCACTGCAATTACATCGAAAGGTTGCAGTTTTAATAACTGACTGTGTAATAGTTGGACGAGCAGATGATTGCTAGTTGCAGAGTTATACAGCTTTTGAAAATTGCTGGAAAAACATTATAGGGAATGTGCGCTACGTTGGCACTGCGAGCTGGTGCAACCAATCCCAAGCTTAAAATTGGTTATTTGACATGCTCTGCCAACTACAATTCCCGCACGATCCCTATTGTGTAGTAAAAAAAAGCCTATGCATCTAACTAACTTATAAATCTAACAGACCCCATAGCAGTGGCGAAAACTAGTTTTTCTTCGGTGGAAAGTCCTAGTCTGTGGTGGGGATTTCAAAGACGGTCTGCAAAATGTAAGATCGAGCTAAGCCGATAGAAATGGAGTTATTGGAACCCCAAGCCACTGTTCGATAGTAATAATACAAAACACTTGACGCATCAGTCATCACACAAAAGACTGGATTAGGTCTATTTGATACTTAATATTTTCTATCAGATACACCTGATTTATCCCATTATTTTGGTTTTAAAAGCAAAAAGCAATTTCTACCTAATACTTAACTTTCATTCATTCATCGGCAGTGTATTCAAAATATTTCACAATAATGAATCCAAGCACAAAATATACATATTTTTATAATAAAGAAACCCTCAACTACATTAAACCTATTTTGTCGTAGCGCGCGGCAGGTAGGTCACTCGTTAAAAAAAAAACATTAAATATGCAAGTGCTCTATTTTCATTGCTATCCTTGACATGAAATATTTAAGTGTGTCAGGTAGACTACTTTAACCCTCAATTCACTAGGTGAAATGTACTCACGTAAATACCTTCTATGAGTCCCTGGGACTCACATATTTTAAATGTATGTTTTTAAGAAATAAAATTAATCATTCAAGAATTATAATTTCATCAACATTTTGTTTAACAATCTTCTTAAGTACTTAGTAAATTATAAGAATAAATAACAAAAGTAACCAAACTCTGAGATCCTCTTGAAAATTAAAGAAAAGGCACTTATCAGTCTTAAAACCGTGATATTTTTAAGGTTTCTCTAAACTAACAAATATTCTAAAAATTAAAAAGAACTTAACGTTTTTAAACCAATAAAGGTACACAAAATAAAATGAACATTAATGTATGCTTCTATACAAAGAAAAAAAAAACGTGCAGTGGGTTTCTACCACTATCTAAAAGCTACGTCGGCATATCTTTTTTGAGCAAGTGCTTCAGACATTTTGTGCACACATGAGCAGTTTTTGTTCTCTTTTTGTAGTGGTATAAATAGTAATACTTTCCCTCCTAGCTAACTTGTTTCAGGGTGGCTCACATCTTCAGGAATGTCATTTTTTCGTCCAAATATTCTTAAAGCTCTGGATGAATGGAATCTGCTCCGTCTTCTCTTATATTGATAAATTCATGTTTTTTAGAGCCATTTTACAATTATTCAACAGAAAAATAAAGCATACCTACATAATTTAAATTATAATAACGGTGAAAAATCAACATTTCATAACTTTAATAAATAAAAATAATCATAACATAATTCACTAGTATGAGTCCCTGGGACGCACTCGGCGTAATAACTCACCAAATATGGCATGTACCCCTTCATCCTCTCGGCACCATGTCGCCCGCGTCACTACATGAAGGTACTGAGACGTGGGGGAAACTAATTGGTAAGACTTTTGAATTATGGCCGTTTAAAATTTTGATGTGAGTCCCTGGGACTCAGGAAGTGAATTAAGGGTTAAATAAACAATAGAATTATTTATGATCGACAGACAAGGTGATTTTATGGGCTTTGAATTGAAGAAAATCAATAGATTGTAGGCGTAGCAAAAACTATTAAGAGCATTAAGAAATAAAACAACTTTGTATTACACAGCTATCATAGCGTCAAAACTCAAGACCTAAACTTAACTTAAATAAATTTTAAGCCCCGACGGAAACAGAAGAGTTTTTGACGTCTGTCTGTGTGTGTGTCTGTCCGTTGCATCGTAGCATTCAAACGGCTGGATCGAATTCGATCTAGTTTTTTGTTTGAAATCTGACATGATCGAGAGTGCTCTCAGAAATAACTCGTCATCGTAAACCTCCTCACTGGAAAATTTGAATTTATATTTACCTAGTATTTTTAACAGCTGTTTTTCAATTTCTTATTTATGAAACCTGAATCACAGCATTCTATATTTTTGCATTGTGCTGCATAATGTTATTATGCTCTCTGATATAAAAGAACTCCTTGAGAGCAGATCAAAGCGAATGTTTCTCTTTCACCTCATGGAAAATATTTACTGTGTGCAGACTGCAGGTGCAAACTTACTTTGATCTATTTTTAAAATACTTCGCAATAGACAGTATTAACAGTATTGAAGATTTATGCATACAGCATACGGCATAAGTGCATTATCACTATATTTCATACTAACTGTGCCCGCGGTGTTACCCGCGGTTTAAGTGATATATAATAAAAGACTATGAAAAGTACCAATAATGAGTCAAAACGGGACGATACATGGTTCTATAATGGTTTATGGTAGTGATAATGATGATGATGAATGTAATTTGCATAGTAGAATATGCTTTCCGTTCTTAAAACAACGTCGAAACTCCCAAACTTGTATCTATGAAGAGTCAGGAGTTCTCTTAGCACCTTCCGAACCATGGTATACCTTGGTGCAAAATCTTGCTTGTTGGTAGCATATGCTTAGAATACTGCTCACGAAACCGAAGGCACCACAAGCCACCACCATATAAACTTTCAGGAGTTCCCTCGATTTCTTATGGATCCCTTCACCAGGTCACCACTTTTATGAAAATGGTACCAAATTGGGATGATAACCTATACACCAAAAGAAAAATTTTGAAAATCGGTTCACAAACGGCGGAGTAATCGTTGAACATAAAAAAACGAACATAACACCTCCACCATTTTGAAATTCGGTTAAAATTGTTGCCTATGTGTTATTCTGATGTATAAGCTATATTATTGTAAAGTTTCATTAAAATCCGTTCAGTAGTTTTTGCGTGAAAGAGTAACAAACATCCATACATACATACAAACATCCAAAGTTTCGCCTTTATAATATCAGTAGGATATAGGTATATTATATTATTATAACTTTAACTTAGTTGTATACGTAGAACTCTACTTTTGACTTCATTCTAGAAGACAAACTAAATCTGTACGAATGTATATTATGTTACTGTAAAAGCTCGAATTTCGGTAAATCTTAAGATTTAAGTGTAAATCTTAGGATTTACCGACAGGCGACACGAGTTGGTAAATGTAAGTATTTCTAAAAATACGACGAAATTTTTAATTTCTCCGGTCAAGCCGGCCCATTCGTGCCGAAGCATGGCTCTCTCACGGTTAATACGACTTTAGTAATTTATAATAATATTAAAATAAAATAAAGATTTAAGGGGGCCTTCCATACCAAAAACACAATTTCTGGCCTCTATAACGGCACGGAACCCTTCCTACTCGCACTTGGCCGTTTTTTTTTTCAACATAGACCATGCCATTAACGTAAATCCTAAGATTTACCAACTATATGGTGGTAAAAGTTCGTATCGCAAACCTTTTCGGACGTTTACCATTAGGAATTGGTAGATCTTAGGTTTTACTAGAAAATCTCAGGATTTACTGCAGTTCGAGCTTTTACAGTAACATATATACAGATTACAGGGAATAGGGAGTAAAAAAACAAAGTGATACTCTAGGTTGTGTGTGAGTTATGACTCATGAGTCCCCTGAACTCCCCTATATAATATATTTCACTGTGAAAGTAGCAGCGCTGAAAGTCGAATTTTTTTTCACTTTTGTATGGGGAAACTCGTGACGCTCGGGCCCTTGCCCATACAAAAGTAAAAAAAAAAAAAACTTTCAGCGCTGCTACTTTCATTACATCACAGATGTCGTATGCGATAAAATATCACGTCAACCCTTCCTAGCGCGTTGAAGTGTTACACAAACACAATATCCTTCGCAAACAAACATAAATTACGTCTACCCGCAAATAGATGGAATCCAGGACTTATGTGTTACATCCATACAGGAATGTCAATTTTGTACGTTTGTTCCCGCAGCAGGAAAAACTAGTGGATCGATTTTGATATTTTTTCTAATAATATGATACATTATTCACATTTACTTAATTCTGGCTATTTTGTATCGATTTAGATATTTTTTTCAACTATATGGTACATTATTTCCATTTAATATAGGCTATTTTTCATCGTCATCATTTTCATCAGAATTAAAGAAGATTTTCAGTTTCGAAAGTAAAGATGAAGCCAGTTTCAACTTTCAATTAGTGTGTTCCCAATATTCCCATCTAGATCAAGCAATACGTTTAAACCTTTGTTTTTGCTCCGTGGTTTAACTTTAAACACTTCAACCCAACTCATTAATTACCCTTCCTATTCGTCGTAGTCGGGTAGAAACAAAGATGGCTGACTGCTGAGGTGCAATCTAAATTTTAGAATCAGCTGTAATAAGTCACACATAAGCAAAGCGGGAAAGTCACGTTCATAATGAACTTGAAACATGAAGAAACTTGATATTCTTGAGTTCTTTACTCTTGACATTACGCTGTATTAGGTTACATCAAGGAAACGGTTGCAATCGATCCGTATCTACATCCTTATTTGCTCATAGCTGGATACTTAGACAACTTGCATTCGATAATTTCGACAGCGAAGTAAGAAAACAAAATTGCATAGACAAAAGGCATCGCGTCGAAAGAGCAATGTGAACTAACTACGCGTTGTATAAAATTACATACAAAGTATTTTCTAGCTTTCTTGTCAAAATTATCGAATGCAAGGTGTACAAAAATCCAGCTTGTGATATACCTTTCAACCGTAGCTACCTCCGCTATTAAACATAATATTTTATGATACACAATGTTTACACAGCCAAGGGATATAATCCATAGTCCCATACTTATATCCTAAATGCGAAAGTGAAGTGTGTCTGTCTGTTACCTCTTCAGGGCGTTCAGGCCCAAACCGCTGAACCGATTTTGCTGAAATTTGCTTTGAGATACTTTGAGAGATACTTTGACTAGTGAGGCGCACCGGAGTGGCGGGCGTCATTTAGTATTTTATATGAAACTGTTTTTGTGGGATAAATCCCTTCCTCTCTTGATTCTTTACAAACGAAAAAATTAACCAAAACCCAATCCACAGACTCCTAAAAGACTTTACTTGTATAAAATCTTTTATTCCTATAAACAATATTAAAAGCACTAATATATTTTCTCGCGATATAAAAGACAAAACCTTATGAAAGTCAAGAGGCTTAAATTTTCTCTCGAAATACGACGAAACGAGCTTAAATTGGAGGATATTTGACAGCGGAAAAATTACATTTCCCAACGAAATTATACGAGAATTTGTACGTGGGTCAAATATTACCGGAGAATATTGCTATTGAGAAAATGTTTCTGTAAATATAGAGTTAAGGTTTTGGGGTTTGACACCTAGAAAAAGGTATGAATATAATGCTGTACTTACTTCAGGGCCTACCTATAATAATAGGTATTTTAAACCTTTAAACAAATTTCTACATAATATTTATGACGCGATGAGCTGGAGGCGTACCAGCCGGGCTGGGCATAAGTGGTGCAGGAGCGAGACAAGTGGAAAACCCTGGGCGAGGCCTTTGCCCAGCAGTGGGATAGTATAGGCTAGCAAAAAAAAATATTTATGACAATACAAAAAGTCCTATGACAAAAGTAACTTTGCTCCAATATAATATGATCCTCACCAATCATCTGTAATTGATAAAGAGGCCAATGATGATGATGATGATCAAGTCCCATGACATCTAAGTGCATCTAAGTACAAAAAAAAATTCGTGTGGTACTCGGGGACTGCCGCGGTAAAGCTATTGCATAGCATTTTTTATCAACTTATGCAATTATAATTCGCATACGTCTAGTCGCACGCACACAAACACCGTGCTTAAAGCTGGCAAGTGGCAACGCCGCGCCGCACCGACCGGCACAGCGGTCGGAGTGGGGTGTGTTAGGGTGTTAGGTTATTTCGTTACGGAATTTCTTGATTCCGTCGCCGCGCTCAAAGCCCGCGATAAAAGCTATACAATAGCTTAAAAATCTAGCCAATCGAATATTCACAGCACAGACCACAACTCTGTGACACATGGGACCACATTTTTGTCTCAGGGAGCGGTCAAGTACTACGTTGATGATAAGGGGAATCTCCCGTAACATTTGCATTTTGGCACATAATATTATATACATCCGACTTCTGAGACACATAACATAATTTGCGAAAGCAATTTGCGCGTGTTTACATATTTTTTACGACAGAAGCGACTCGCATAAAGATGCAAACGAGATTTTTATCATTTCCTAATGAGGTCGGTGACTCGCGAATTCTGATGAGTCAGCCATCGGCGCGGCGATCTGACAGGCAACTCGTTAATCATGGCTATCGATTTTGTTGTTATTTATTATAACTCAGGTGAACTTGTTAACTATAGGTCTACCAGAATCTGATGGCAATTTTTGACAGCAGCTTTTCATAAAATATCCTTGATCATTGGATAAATTTTTATATTTGCATTTTTAACACACAGAATCAGCCGCTGTAAGAAAAAAAGGATCAAAATATTTTATTTCAATTACCCCAATTATTGCTAGAGTCAATTTATTTTCTCACTTTTCGCCATCAGATTCTGGTAGACCTATACCTTACCTCGGATCGGAAAGTCACCTTAAGGTCCTACCTTAAGGCTTAAGGTGACTTTCCGATCTTTGCCGCAGGCTATCGCGGCCGACAAAAATTTAAATAAAATGCCACTTTATGACATAGGCTGTAGGTTTCATTTTCTACCGACATTGGTTTAGCGACTCAAGCTGCCTCTGCTTTGTAGTGACGTAGAGCAATATGAAACCTATGACCTATGTCATACAGAAGCATTTTATGTATTTGACTTTTTGTTGGTCCCGGTCGCTTGCTGCGTTGATCAGAACGGCAGGGATATCACGTAAAAATAGCGATCAACAATCCACTAGCAATAATCGCATCGATTGCTGGGTATAAAAAACAATGGTATTATGTAAGCGATCGATTGCAATCGTATTGTTTTGGCTGATACGTGATACGAAACTGCGATTTTGGAGCAATTATCGCGCAATAATTGCTATGGCATTGCTCTCGCAAGATACGTGATACGATACGGCTGCGGTACCTTTAGCCATTTCACCTCCCTTTTCGCTACATCCTAATTATTATCGCAAGGTGAAAATATAATTATTAAATGCTCATTTTATTTTATACGTTACAAGATGATACGCCAAAATTCGTATGTCACGCAGGAACCATACATTATTCCATGACAAAAAAAGACATAGAATGTCTTTTCCTGGGACTCAATGTTCTTTCGGAAAAAAAATCAGGTGTTGCGGGCGTTTTAAATTTTATATTTTGTTAGTGTCGCTAAAACTCGAAAACGGCTGAACCGTTTTGGTTAATTTTAGTCTTGAAATGTTCGTGGAAGTCCTGGGGAAGGTTTATATTAGGAGGGTCATCAAGTGACTCATAACAATAACGTCCATAATAGTTCATTATTTCTTTAACTTCGTATGCCGTATAAGCATTTATGTTTCTCTTAACGTACACATAACTGGCATTTTCTTATGCAATAAATACACTTTTATTACTGTCATACATGGTTGTACACGATGCTTGAAACTGCGGAAATGCCAGTAAAGGACTATTGACACGAATAAAGGAGTAAAGACACTGATCACGCCACATACTATCAGCGTCATAAAGTTTCATTCATATGAGCGTTAAACATCACCGTAGGTATACTTTTATTTTTAACCGACTTCAAAAAAAGGAGGTTATCAATTCGACGCGTATGTATGTAATATGTCCAGAACTTCCCAGTTTTTGTATAGTCTATTTCAGCGTCTGAACAAATGTGCCAAATTCCAAAAGTGTATGTATGTATGTATGTATGTTTGTATGTATGTATGTTACATGTATGTATGTAAGTATGTATGTTTTTATGTTTGTGTTCGCATATGTTGTACTAGGTATTGTTCAACTTAGGGAACACTTCAAGTTTCATCAAAATCGGTTCAGTAGTTTTTGAGATAGGGCAATTTTAATTCTTAATTACGTACAATTTTGAAGTCGGTTTTATCTTTTTAAAATACTATTAATTTACTTTCATGTATTATTAGTTCAGAGATAAATTTTAGTCACGTAAATCGCATGACTTGATCATCTTGATGAAACGAAAAAGTAACATAAGGGCCTGTTTCACCACTTCCTGATAAAGTGCCGGATAGGCTATCCATAACTTATTCTCCATACTCTATCCGTCAAGTTAAGTGGTGGATAGCCTATCCGGCACTTATCAGGAAGTGGTGAAACAGGCCCTAAATCTAGTATTGTTATTTCCCTGTTAACAGTCCATGGTATTCAGATGAATTAGTTTAAAAAATATATAATGCCAGAATCCAGATGTAGTAATGACTCCTCCATAGACCTAAGTCCTAAGACCTAAGTCAATCGTGCTTCAATATGGCACTATTAAGCTACTTATATTAAAACTAGATGACCCGTGAACTTCGTATCTACATAACTCCTTAATTTTTTCACTGTTCTTAATTTTTTCACTTTCACCTTCCCTATACTTTCACGAATATTCCAAGGCTAAATTTTGGCAAATTTGTTCAGCGGTTCTCAGGTTTTAGTGAGACTAACAAAAATTCATTTTTATTTTTTATTTATATAACATGGAAGTGAAGGTCACAAAATAATAATTAAAATAAGCAATAATAACATTATGTGACTCTTTAACCGACTTTCAAAAAGGGGAAGGTTATATATTCGGCTGTGGATATTTTTTTTTGTATATTCAACGATTACTCCGCCATTTGTGACCCGATTCTCAAATTTTTTCTTTTGTTGTATAGGGTTTTACCCCAATTTGGTACCATGTTCACAAAAGTATTTCATCATTGCTTGATTAACTCCAAGCATATACGTACAGTGGTATATGCTTGGAGTTGTTTAAGCAATTCTGAAGTGGTACTGACCTCAGATAATGAGTTCTCATATCATGAAGGTGTATCCTGGATCCAACAGAACTAAACTAAACAAAAAAAAAACTAAACAGAACACATTAGTCTTTATAGTACGGGAGGGGAAGAGGGGATTTCGGGACAAGCTCGAGCGTGTCAGATTAAGCTTATATTATAGGCTTCCGACATGTGTCTAGTTATCATGGTATAGAAATCAGATTGCTCACGTGGTGGGTTAAAAAAAATATATTTTTGAATATTGCAATGTCATCGGATCTGTCAGATTAAGATAGAGGATGTTTAGTATACCCCAAAGAAGCTTCCATATAAAGCACTGACGATTCAAAGGTTAGGTTAGCCTGTAGGGACATTTTAAAATATAAAAAATAAAGCTTCATATTTTCCTAACTAAGCTTCGCAGATATTTTATTTTGCACTAAACTAAATGATTTAGTCCTTGATGTCTAAAATATATTTATAATTAACTTAAATAAGCAATTTTATGAATATATTTTCTTTTTCAAAACTTTAAAAATGGCTGCAGTTTCTGAACCCACCGCTAAAATAAAAAAGGCTCTTATTATTTCTTTATCAGTTTTACCTAATGTAAAAAACCTAATAGGTCTCCATGACGCTCGAGTGACTACACAAATAGCACCTTCCCCTCCCCTACTATTACAGAAAACCTTATAAATAACTAAAAAGAGTGAAATTATTATTTTTAACAAAAAATTAAATCCGACTTCCAAGTGGAAACAATAACATTACTTATTCTTCAATGAACTAAAAGTATTAAATAATTCTTACTCTTTAATAGTGCCTTTTTCAGAATTCTCCTAAACCTCAACTATTTCTGTAAACAATCTTCATAATTTTGAAGTCGGTACCAGTCCCAAAAATTAAAAATATTGTCATAGAACTCACGATTCTTAGCTGGTACCGACCGCGACTTCAAAATAATTAAGATTGTTTACAGAAATAGTTGAGGTTTAGGAGAATTCTGAAAAAGGCACTATTAAAGAGTAAGAATTATTTAATACTTTTTAGTTCATTGAAGAATAAGTTGTTTCCACTTAGAAGTCGGTTTTAATTTTTTGTTAAAAATAATAATATAACCTAGCCCTTGCGATAAAGATCAGCATAAGAAAAGCGCTTGTGCAAACGTCACAAATTGCATGTTCTGAGCCATAACTCATACACGACCTAGGCAGAATCAAGGTAAAATAAGCATGACTAAGTTTTTACTAGATTATCGCGATTACTCATCGTGAGAAAAAATGATATTTGCCTTTTCCTCTCATTGTTTTAAGAATAAAACATAGCATTAATAGCAACTGAACTGTAAATAGAAATTGCAGAATACGCACACATTTAGCTTCAAAATTACGAACGTACACTAAAGTCTAAGAAAAAGCTTTTAGCCTGAAATTATTAAAAAAGTATTTGTTACAATAATGTGCTTCTATCTGTTATTGATTTTCAAAACTACTTGTAGAGACGGGATTTTGTAGCGCCTTTACTTGTCGAGAAAAGTTTTAATGTAACTTTGTCCTAGGGTGAGATCAAAGCGTTGGACCCAAACATAAAAGGCAAGTAAGACAAGAGTCTTCGAGTTATAAAAAAGTTTTACTGATCAATAAAATTGACCCGTCCTGACTCCTGACTCCTGAGGCACCAGCGTTTAAGAGGGTTATAAAAGTTTAATAGTAGAAATGAGGAAGAATAGAAATACTGACAGATGGAAGATGGTAGAGAAAAAATTCTTGTCTACGTATCACTTTATCTACCATATCCAAAAGAAAACCTAAAATGTTGGCCATATAAAGCGTGCTGGTAGTTAATATTTTTTTAACCAACTCCATGTTCCTATGTACGCGCATAAAAATTCCTCCAGTCCAGTTTAACCATAATTTACACCATGCAAAACCCATGTCAAGACCCAAATATTCGATGTTAACCCTAACACGGTCAGTTTCCACACCCTGCTATGGGCTTGGTTTATCCTGATGTGTCACACTTTTTCACACAAATGACCTTTATTGTCAAGGAATAAGGTCGAAAAATGTTAAACTGACTTGACCGTACATATTAATATGCTGCAGTAATGCCAACGAACCTTTAATTGTGAGCCTGTGACGCCATTGTACATATCTGACGCCGTACATTTTAATGTTATCTGGTGACGTATTCTGATGATTCAGTTTTGGCAGCATTTTCGCGCAACTTTGTGTAGCTATAGGATACGGATAAGGAACAAAGATACATTTCTGTTGCCTTAAATAGAGGAATTGGAGTAATTTTAATTGTACAGGTACCTTAAGGGTCAATTCAGACTGCAACGCGATGCGTATAGATGCATTTCTAAATTTGTATGGATTTGACAGATTTGCAAGACGTCTCACGCAATTGATGTCTGTCATATCCATACAATTTTAGAAATGCATTTACGCGTCGCGTAGCGGTCTGAATTGACCCTTAAGGTACCTGTACAATTAAAATTACTCCAATTCCTCTATTTAAGGCAACAGAAATGTATCTTCGTTCCTTGCTAGACCCAGTCCGCTTTCTATCGAACAGCAAGATGGTATACTCACGAAAAGTCAAACAAACGTCGCTAACGTTTGTTTGGAAGTATGTAGAGCTCGACAAGGCTTTAAATGAACGTGACGAAAAAAGGAACTAACGCTGCCATCATACAAAAACGCCATTTTTGACAGTTCTCCTTTACCAGCAGCGCCCCCGCCCACGTTCATTTAAAGCCTTGTCGCACTTTATACGAGGATTCAGTTTTGTAGTTTGATAAGAAACGGATCGTACAAGGAACGAACCTGTATTAATGTGGCATTAAAATAGTACAATTATAGTACTAAGGTTAGTATTAAGGTTAAGCGTATTCTGATGACTCAAGTTTTGTAGAATTTTCTCGCGTGATATTTATTTTGCAGTGACAAAACATATAATACCTATGCACTTTACATATTTCATTAAATCAACAAAACATTAAAATGACGTAAAATAACATAAAAAAATAAAAATAAAAGAAATAAAAAAAACTCACAAGATTTGGCTACCATGAAGAAAACTTAAACAAATTCAGGACAAAAACGATGGGCTCCAAAACTTCAGATCCTGTAAACAAAATAAAAATAAAATTATAAACAAAAAAAAAAAACAAAATAAAAAGTAAACAAAAAGATTCGAAGATAAATAAAATAGGATTAAGTGAAGTTAGTTTACTAGTAACTAAAACAAAACGAAATTTAATATTTCCTTTTCTTCATCTCTATTTTTAAAGTTACAAACTTAAAACATTATTAAGAAATATATTTTTGAGCATGCATTACTATAATATATAATATAATGGTAACGTAAGTTATTTGAAAGATTATAATAGCTATCAATCGATTGGTCAATGGTCAAATAACAAATTGTTATTAAAATATTATCTAGGAAACTCGAATAATATAATATAATATAATATTTGGACTAAAAAATTCTAATTAATATTATTATTTTTGATACAATCCTAGTTTGATTATAGCGTAACTCTATCAAAACTCCATAAAAACAAGTTGTATACCTATTAAGAAAATAAAACCGACTTCAAAATTGTACTTAAAATTCCCTATCTTAAAAACTATTCATCGGATTTTAATTAAACTTCCGGTATTCCCTAAGTTGAACAATACCTAGTAAGTACAGCAAAAAAAAGAATTACTTAAATCGGACCTGCAGTTCCGAACAGAAACATAAAATTTTAACATAAAATTCATTGTAATTTTAATATTTCGGAGAGCAATATAAAATGTCACTTTAACTAAAAGTTGGAAACTATTCGGCATTCCTAATGTACCATCAGCCAGTTTCAACGTGTGTCACGGTTATGAGCCATATCTCTTAACTTGTCTCATTAAAATGCAGCTATGGCACTATTCCTCGAATTCCTCATCCATTTGGGCGACGAATTTCACAGAACTCATGCAACCTTGACCTGTAGGAATACTTAATAATAGTCTATCCATTCGTCCATAATATAATAAAAAGGAAAATGTATCTGACTGTTACCAATACACGCCTAAATATCCGATTCGTAACTTTATAAATCTACTAGCTGACCCGGCAAACGTTGTTTTGCCATATAAATTATTTCTTTCTAACTAGACGTTCCGCGCGGCTTCGCCCGCTTAAATTAGATATTTCACAGACAAATCAGTCTACAAAAAATAGCCTATGATCCTTCGCGTGGTATACTTTTTATCTGACCCAAATAACAGAAAAATTGCTCTAGTATTTCGTGAGATAAGCCCTTTCAAATAATTTCCCCCGTTTTTTCCACATTTTCTTCTATTTCTTCACTCCTATTAGTCTTAGCGTGATAAAATATAGCCTATAGCCTTCCTCGATGAATGGGCTATGTAACACTGAAAGAATTTTTCAAATCGGACCAGTAGTTCCTGAGATTAGCGCGTTCAAACAAACAAACAAACTAACTAACTAACTCTTCCGCTTTATAATATTACTAGACGTTCCGCGCGGCTTCGCCCGCGTAAATTAGATATTTCACAGAAAAATTAGTCCACAAAAAAAAGCCTATGATCTTTCACGTGGTCTACTTCTTATCTGATCCAAATAACAGAAAAAATGCTCTAGTAGTTCGTGAGATAAGCCCTTTCAAATAATTTCCCCCGTTTTTTCCATATTTTCCTCTATTTCTTCGTTCCTATTAGTCTTAGCGTGATAAAATATAGCTTATAGCCTTCCTCGATAACTGGGCTATCTAACACTGAAAGAATTTTTCAAATCGGACCAGTAGTTCCTGAGATTAGCGCGTTCAAATAAGCCCTTTCAAATAATTTCCCCCGTTTTTTCCACATTTTCCTCTATTTCTTCGCTCCGATTAGTCTTAGCGTGACAAAATATAGCCTATAGCCTTCCTCGATAACTGGGCTATCTAACACTGAAAGAATTTTCGGACCAGTAGTTCCTGAGATTAGCGCGTTCAAACAAACAAACTAACAAACTCTTCCGCTTTATAATATTAAGTATAGATAGTATAGATATAAAAAATAGATAAAAACCTATATATATATATATATATATATATATATATATATATATATATATATATATATATATATATATATATATATATGTATACCAAATTTCAGCAAAACCGGTTCAGCGGTTTGGGCGTGAAAAGGTAATAGACGACAGACAGACACACTTTAGAATTTATAATATTAGTACGGATGCTTGATTGTTAATCAATTCAAAAACATCTTGCATATGGCCGTGAACACAAACACATTTAACATTAGCTCCTGGGCCCATAACCTGCAAGGGGTAACTCTTACGGCTTCGTGTTTATTGCGTACCCACACGTAACACGATTTACGTAATACGGAATACCTGAGTTAGTCTCTATAAACTGGCCTATTTAGTTTTAAATCACAAACGTCATTGCACTTTTAATTGATTAAGTAATGAAATAACTAGATTGGCTGGAAGTTTCCAAAATTTTAGGGTGAAGGCAAACGAGCGTAATTTGTGAGCTGTGAGTCGCAGATATATATATATATATATATATATATATATATATATATATATATATATATATATATAAGATATATATATCGCAATATATATATATATATATATATATAAATTTTCAACCATACGAAAAAATCGGTCCTGCCAATACCCATGACACATAACTGCGGGGCTAAAATGGTCACATTTAGCGATTCCTCTCAATCAATTCACAAAATGAATTGTCAAAACTGTCAAACTCACGAATGTCAAATTAGTACGAAATTAGACATCTGATTGCAAACAGAGTGCCAATTTAGCGATTTTTAAAAAATGAAAAATATTAAGATTCATCATATGATTCTCCAAAGCGACCATTTTACTGATTTTAGCCCCGCTGATCTTCCGTCAATCCTTTCTGATATACGTCCTACTGGTTTGTGAATTGCAAATGGATCAGAATGTGTGCACATTTTATAGCAAAGCTGAAATCAGTGCAGGAAACTGGCAGCTATTATTTATTTATTTATTTTATTTTATTTTAACGGAAAACATACAGTGATAAACATTGATTAAAGTTAAGGCTAATTAATTTCTAAGCACTAATAACATGTTTGTTTTTTATTGAGTATCGACATCAAATTAAGTTACAGGAAATGGTGATAATGCATGACCAGTTTCCTTATGAGTTTGCTCGTTGTCGACAAATTTTATGTCTCACAGGAAATCTATTTGCTGCGATCAAAACGTTGTTACCCCATTTTAAAATATTCTATAGGCCAGCCGTGCTAGCATACGCCAACGAGACAATTTTGTCTACACGTTTTCTCGATGTTAACTGGTTTATCTCTTATCTCTATTGACCCTAACATGACATACATTTTTTTCTCGTACGCCTGTCGTGAAAATTAGAGACAATTTTGTTTTTTTTTTTATATGTGCTATTTTTGTCTATATACTAACGAACTAAATACGAACAAGAAATTCTGAATTCTAAAATCTCTCGAGTCTCGACGTACGCATGTTAGCGAAAAAATATATCGATATCGACAATATCACTACGCTCGAGAGTGAGATATCCACGAGATATCTCGTTGGCGTATGCTAGGGGGGCAGGTTCCTTTCAGTGAACTAAGTCAGTCGTGTCCTTCAACACAGACACAAGTAGTACGCGTGTGACATGACACTGTATTGTTTTGCTTCTGTTAGTTATCTGAAATCATGCTAACGTGCGCCAGATTTAGTCAGCTTAGTATGAAGACTGGCTAAGTGACTACACTGTACTGCATAGGTATTATTTTTAATTATGTTTGTAAGATAGTCACATAATATACTGGCATTTAGTATAAAGTTTATGAATTGTAAAATTCTTTCCTCCTGATTTGCTAAAACTATCTACAGAATTTGATAAGATATATCAAGGAAATTAGACTAAAACTTTAAGTTCTATGATTCCTTTAACAAAGAGAAGCATACTTTTTTATCCCAAGTCGCAAATAAAAGCTACTAAGATAACATAACCGCCAATATCCACACATCAGGACTATTTTTACCTTCACGTAAAAAAAACCAGGAAAAGGGTCGGGAACCTTCATTAGGCCCGTAATGAAATTCCCTTTGATCACACGCTCGTCTTTGACATCTCGTGCATGCCGATTATACATGGACTTGCTCGTTATTTACACCGATAAAAACAGTACAAAAACATTATACTGTACTTACTAGGTGACGCCCGCAACTCCGTTGCGCAAATATTCGTTTATCGCGCAGGAACCCTACATTTACCGGGATAAAAAGTATCCTATGTCCTTTCCCGGGACACAAAGTAAGTATCTCCATTCTCCATACCACAGCAAAATCGGTTCAGCGGTTTGGGCGTCAAGAAGTAACAGACAGACAGACACACTTGCGCATTTGTAATATTAGTATGGAAATATGGATTAAACGTGCTTAAATACAAGCTGTTTTTACTTCTTAGTCAACGGTAAGTGGTAATTAAATGAAGTAAATGAAATATTGGAAAAACCTTCCAAATAAAGGGCGGCAAAAGAATAAACTGTTTCCGAAGAACGTGAATTTTGACCAGTGATAATAGTAAATAGTCGTAATTGAAATCGCCAAAACAAGTACTTAGTCGTAGAGTTCCTAAATCTAGTCATACTAAGAGTTCCTAAATCCAGACTCGTCCTACAGGGAAAATGCGATATAGGCTGCGGTTTCTGATAAAACTCGACTCTCGATATCAATGACAGGCAAGATAGTATTATATGTTCACTTCGGTGTAACCGCAGCCGTATAGGATGGCTTGCGTGAAAACATTCAATTTCCTCCGCGACCGGTCCACCGGCGCATTCGGACATTACTCACACATGTTTTGCATATCAGTTACACGCGTTTTAAAATTATAACGCGTTCAATGCTCTTGAAATGTATCATAATTATCTTCAGCATATTTGGCACGAAGTTTAAAGACATGTTATTGGAGAGACAAAGGAAGTAGGTAGTTATTTACTGACCAACAAAAAGTAGGTTCTCAGTTTGGTTTGAACGTTTTAATAATAAATAGTGGATGACATAGACACAACTCTTGCCATAAGCGCTATACTAATTATCATAAGTTCATAAGTTATTATGAACGTGTAGAGGACCTAATATTTGTCTATTATATTGCATGTCATATTAAACAGCTTAACAAACATGGTCGAAATCGTGGTTACCCTTTAGACACTTTTTAAACATATCTATGCATGCAGCAGTGCAATATGAAATTCACTTTTAAAGGATAATTAGTTTTAAGCAAAGTTATCCAATGATATATAAGTCAATGGATTTAGTTATTCAGATCTGTCACTATCGGCGCCAAGGAATATGCAATTATCATGGCAAATGAGTTGGTGCGAGATTCATTGCATAGTTAATACTCCATTCTGTGAAAATTTTACTGCAATGTTATGCCTCGGAATTCTATAATATTACTGTAATGTTTTCACGCTAGAGGCAGTAGTGGCAGTACCATAAAGTTAATATACCTAGCGGAATAGAACAACAATCTCGAGCTGTCAAACGAAACCGAAATTGGTTTACATCTGTGTGTAAAAATATGTGTACGTGTACACTTACACAAGCATGATTGAACATGAATTCTATGAGATTAAATTGTCAACGTGCCGATAAGTGCCGACTGGACGTCAAAAAAAGAGGTCTGCTGTCATGTATCACACGTCTCTTTTTACCACGCAGTGTTACTGATAGTGACATCTCGCTTGCTCAGGCCTTTGTTTCTCTATTCCGCTAGGTATATTAACTTTATGGGAAGTACCAACATTGACAGTAAACAAAAAGTCTTGTTTGACGTTTGACCAACGTTTCTGTCAAGATTCTGATATGACATCTGCAACATATTATAACATTGCGTAATATTCCCTATAATATAACCCAAGTAGCAGAGGGCGCTACTAGCATATACCTAGTGTCTAAACACACTAGGCCGAAAAAACGCGGCCGAAGTTCGGCATGATTACGCCTACAATGTATTTTAAGAGCCTACTGTGAAAACGCTAGCCCCGCCTTACACACAACGCTATCCTCCAATCGTGACACAATAATGCCATGAATCGTGTTCCCGGGCAATGTACTTTAGGCTGCAGCTAATAGTGAACAATATCGCGTAACAACGGTTCCCGCATTATAGCACGAAAGCAAAGGTCGTAAGCCCAAAACTGTTTTTGATGATTATTTAAAAACTAAATACATTACTAATATTTCCTTTAGCTATTACTTTATAAAGTGTGTGATTGTAGTAGTGCAAGTTATTTAATGATAGTAACTCAATATGTGTAACAGATATTTGTTGAAATGCCCAAAAAGATTCATAATTTCGAAAAATAAAACTATGAGTCAAAATAAGTGAATCGTGTTTTCGGTTAGCTAAATATCAGATAAATATACAATGATTAAATAAATCTCAATTTCATTTGAGTCAATCGTCTTCCGGGATCATAATACTTATTGGAAAACACAGCAAAATTGCACAGCCCGCTCTTATTGCTGATGACACACCATGCCGAAATTACGTCGCGTTATATTGCAGGTATGCGTAGCGCATTGCAAGCGTAATCATGCCGAACTTCGGCCGCGTATTTTCGGCCTAGTGTGTTTAGACACTTACAGTAAATAATCCGACCAAAATCCGACAAGTTGCACACGTCATATCAGAATATTACGAAAAAGTTGAGATTAATCCTTATTTCGTTGTCATAAAGGTGATATTACAGGTAAAATAAACAATTCTGACTTACGATGTTAGTGAAACCATCAAAACTCTTGGCCGGCGTCTGAGGCTTTGTCTGGAGTTTATCTACTCAATTAAAAACGCTATTGAATAGATACCCACAAAACCGCAGAGAGCTTCAGCCAGCTTTACAGTTAAGTTTTACCACTAACGGTACATTATGACTTGTATCGTAAATGTTAAAGACATGTCTTCCTTACTGCTATTGATATTACATAGAATTTATTGAATTTATAACCCGGAATCATTAACTAGAGTCTGTAATAATTATTATTATAGATATAAGAAAACTGAGCAGTAACTTATGTTACCCATTTTTTACCTCAGTTTATTGAAGCAAAGCACCAAGTAATATTATAAACCCGAAAGTGTGTCTGTCAGTCTTTCTATTTGTTACCTTTTTGTATTTAACCCCCATAGAACCGATTTTGACGAAATTAGTATATATAATAGATAGTTTTACTCCTTAATTGCAGCAAAACTTACAGATTGTACTCGATAAACAATTTTCTGCGCAAATTAATTCTAAGTTCATATTTCGACTCTACAGACTTAGATGCTCTACTTTTTATATGCAAGAAGTAGATTCTCTGCATCTGTAGCAATAAATTTTTATTTTTTTGCAAAATTATCGTATGTGCATACCATTGCTGCATTGTGAAATCGGAATAAATTCCATGTTTAAAAGGGGTGACAGACGTACGAACTTAAAGTACGCGGGTTTTAAGTTCGCGAACTTACTCGGCTCGCGTCGGTGACACACGAGAATCGCTCACACTGCATTACCATGCCCTCAGGCTCGCGGCTCGCGGCGCGCGGCTCGCGGCTCGCGGCTCGCGGCTCTTTGCTGACACACAGGCGATTAAGATCGTCGAGCCATAAGTCCGCGTACTTACTCGCGTGTCTGTCACCCCCTTAAGGGCCTTCCCTTACGGAGATTCCGTAATTTACCGTATTTAGAGCCTTATAAACTCATAATTTGAAAACTACAAAGTTATAATAAAAATACAGCAATAATCTTCAGTATATCAACATTCCTTTCCCCGTTTTAAATTTTCTATTTTTGTTTATTATACTCATGATATTAGCTTCCAAAGTAATACCAATTTATTAAAATTGAAGCATAATTTCAGCATCTCCCTAGTATTTACAAATTACGTTTATTTGAAACACACGACAATAGATAATTTCATGAGCTACATATTCCCCGTTTTAATTTTTTTTTAGATCAATTTTGAACTAAGATAAGTAAAAAAATAGGATTTTTGTGCAATCTCGGCAACGCGTCAAATGTATGGTCAAGGTCGTTTGCTCGGGGATGGCCTTAATACGAAAGTGAGAAAATCTCATTGACTCACGCATGTCGACCATCAACTCTTGTAACAGTTCATTATAAGCCGCACTCAGAGACGAATTCTAATCACTTAAATGTAATTAAATGAAAGGTTTGACGGATAAGTATCGGGTTTATGTCAAAATCTTCATTTAATAATTGCAGTTAATTAATTAATATTCGTCTCTGAGTGCAGCAGATAATAATAACAATATTTATTTCTGATAACATTGGTGTTTATCGCGCCGGAATCTTTCATATTTTCGAATTACAAACTATCCATATCCTTTCCCGGGACTCAAATGAAATTTAACTATTGAGATACCATACCCTAGTAATAGGAATTAATGCTATTTTCTATTAATTTCATTAACATGCTAATTTTGATGTTACAGCATGCTACGTGTTACTGATTTGCTATAAACGCGGCATCGTGAATTATCGGTTCGCATCGCACCGCTCGCGTCCAGTATTATTTCGCATCGAGTGGAAAATAGCAATTATTCATTAAGGCGACGGCCGACGCCTTGATAATTTGGCTGTAGCGATATCGATTTTTCTCAGCAATGACTAAAGCTAAGAAATTAAAGTTCATTGTCAGTATTCATCATGTCTTTGAATTACCCATAGCATAACACGATTGGTCAACTTTTATAACACAGAATAATCAATCAAAAGACCTCTGTAAAAAAAGGGATTCTAATTTTGCCAACAGAGGAGAGTGATTTAAGCTTCCAAAATTTGTACATAGATTGGTTCAAGCATACACTATAATTTGCCCATAGCTTATATGAAATATATTTATGGTTTTTAAATTACGCGACAAAAACCATTTTGTCGCTTACGCCCTTTCCATTTCTTGCTGTTCCATTTCTTGTTTTCTATGCAATCTAAAACATATCCAACACGGTTTTTTACTTTAACGCGGTGTCACCTTAACAGTTAGCGCCGCGGTGCGTATCAGCGCGGACGTGAATTTTTTATCATGATCGCAGACTAGTGCTGCACACGATAATATTAGCAATCGTATTATTTAGCAAGTACGATTAATTTAATTAATGCTAATAGGCATTTAACAATTAATTAATATTGCTAATGCTATTTTTACCAACACTACCCATGGTTACCCATGGTTAAAGTATAAAGAGTTGTCAGACAGACAGATACACTTTCGCATTTATAATATTAGTATGGAATCACATTTACATTATGAATTACCGAGATCATCACAACGCGCGGAACGCGCGTGATATCAATAGTGCTATAGAATTCTCACTTTCTACTTGTAAAATCGTGGGACAATCGTCTTTATATTACTTCTTGTCTTGTTGACTTTATTATCTGACTGGAGCTCAAGATACAATTTATATTAATACTGACCCGGCAGGACGTTGTTTTTGCCATGTCCGTTATTTCTATAAAAAAAATATCTTAATTCTTAACAAACAAAATTTGATCAAAATCGGTCTAGGTGTTTACTGTTTCGGAGGAGTTTTGCAAAAAACGCAGTAAATGAACTAGTCGTAGAGGTAAAAGAGTCGTTTGTTTTTAAACGCTTTTCATTTTCATCCCGTCATCCCAAAAATTCACCCCGAATTTATATGCTGTTATTTTGTATATTATAAAGGCTTTGGCTTCAACTGCGTTATTAAAGTTTATTCTCTATAAGAGGCAATTAAAAAAATATATAATATCTTACTGACTTAACCGCTCTACATATTATTTTGCTGATTTGTGCTGCTGCCATGAGCTCTTATAGCAGTATTACTTTAAAGCTGCGCGTCCACTGGATCAGAATCGGAGCGTACGGAGCGGACGGAGCGTCGTCATTTACGAAATGCCGGGGTGCGTCCACAATCCACTGCATTCGGATTCAGCATCGGCAATTTAATTATTTTTAGTCCGTCATAGCCTGTTAACGTGCATTTGCATTATGGAGGATAGTGACGAGGATATTGTTGTAATTAGCTGTATTTTATCAGAAAAACTTTCATTCATTATTTACCCAATTTCATCCCAAATATTGTCTCTCCTCAGTTGGTTATGATAATGTTGATGTTTTAGATTGTAAAGTTCTTCATATTTTTCCATTAAAGTAATTAAAATATCGTCATTTATCGTGAATAAATATTTATGTATAGCCGTCGCGTCGTCGCAAACACGTCAGAACTTGAAACCTTCGGTGTCCCAATGACGCGTTCACTGCGGATGACGTCATCGGCATAAATACCGGTCTCAGGCGCAGAAATGCCGATCCAGTGGACGCAGTACTATAGAAATTGTTAACATGTGGACAAAAATACGGAGAGATTTAAATAACTTTTATTTAGCATAACTTAGCGAACATGACAAAAAGCATGGCGGGCACAGAAAAACAATTTTGGTGGGAATACACAGGAAATATGATCATAGAGTAAAGTCACAGATAAGTTACAAGTTATGATCATAGATTAATAATTACCATGAACAATATAAAGAAGGCGCGGGATTTTAAAAATTTAATTGACATTTTACTTTAACACTCTTCCCAAATTCGAGCCTTCTATTTAATTAACAATTTCAAGAGTTACAAGTTACAACAAACTTACTATAGACAAAAATAAACTTAACAAACATAAGTTACAAACTTTAACATACCAATTTTATGTCTCATATATTTAAATTTATCTTTAGGCAAAGCTTTGGTAAAAATATCAGCATATTGATTTGAACTGTGTACATAGTTTAAACTTATTATTTTGTCATTGTATTTCTCTTTAACAAAATTGTACTTAATGTCTATATGTTTGCACCTTTTATGAAATTCACTATTTTTAACCAAACTAATAGCACTCTGATTGTCAATATTGATACACACAGAGTTCTGTTTAAATTCTGAAATGTCACTAAGTAATTGTCTTAGCCAAATAGCCTCTTTAGTCGCTGCACACAAGGCCATAAATTCTGATTCGGTAGTCGACAATGCCACAGTTTGTTGCCGTTGTGTTGACCAAGTGACAGCTGCTTCATTTTTCATAAAGACATAACCGGTTATGGATCTCCTTGTTTCTATATCATTAGCAAAATCAGCATCGCTATATCCAATTAATTCTGTATACTCTACATCAGATTTATAATTTAATCCATAATCCTTTGTGTCTTTAAGATATTTGAATATTTTCATTACAGCATTCCAGTGCGAGTCATCATATGAGTGTAAGTATCTGCTTACCTGACTCACTGCAAACATGAGATCGGGTCGGCTAACTGTTGCTGCATGTATCAGAGATCCAACTGCCTCTCGGTACGGATAATCCTTTTTAGGTCTGTCATCCGCCTTCTGGAGTTTTACATGCGGATCAGCCGGAATACTATTGGAATTAGCATTTAGCATATTAAATTTCTTTAGTAAATTGTTAATATAATTTGTTTGATGAATAAAAATTCCTTTTTCGTGTCTCTCAATTTGCATACCAATAAAATTTCTTAAATGAGGACTTACTTTTAGATCAAAATTAGATTTAAGATCATTAATTACTTCCATTATCACTGATTTATCTTTACAGATTAATAATCCGTCATCTACATACAGACATAGGTAACAAGTGAGTCCTTTTATTTGTGCAATATACACACATTGATCTGCATTACTTTTCTCAAATCCAAATTTCTTAAGGGCTGAATTAAATTTCTGATTCCAACACCTGGGCGATTGCTTTAGTCCATACAAGGATTTAATAAGTTTACATACTTTGTTTGGCTCACAGTCCAGTCCCTCAGGTGGCTCCATCAGTATATATTCATTCAGTTGTCCATACAAGAAGGCAGTGGTGACATCAAATTGGATAATTTCTAATTTTTCTTGAGCTGCAATAGATATTAATAATCGAATGGAATCGTATCTTACTGTCGGTGAAAAAGTTTCCTCATAATCAATTCCTTCCTGTTGTGCATAGCCCTTTGCACACAGACGAGCTTTGTATATAGGACCTGTAGGATCATCTTTTATGCGGAAAACCCATTTACATCCAATCAGCTTGGCATTCGGGGGCTTTTCTATCATTGTCCAAGTTCCATTATGATGGTGAGCTTGAAGTTCTTTTTCAATTGATATTTTCCATTTTTCAGAATCTGGGGAAGCAATTGCTTCATTATAATTGAATGGAACAGTAACATCTTCATTGGAACACAAGTAACTTTGTCCATAATCAAGTTTTGAAATAAACTTTTTGTTTCTAGGTCTGAAAGTAATATTTGTCGGAGATGGTGTTTTAAACTTCTCATTTGGTGAGTAATCACTCGTAGAATCATTAGTTTCAGTGAAATGATCTGTGTTTATGGATTGTGGCGAATCAATCACTTCAGAGACTTCAGGTGATTGCCCGTCATTTGTTTCAGATGATGAATCGCATGTACTGTCTATTGTCAAATCCACCGGAACATAATTTCTTTTAATTGTTGATTCTAGAAAAACAGCATCTTTACTTTTTATTACTGTTCTGGATCCTGGTAATAAAAATCTGTAACCTTTTGTATACTCACAGTATCCAATAAATATAGCTTTTTGTGCCATGGGATCCCACTTTCTTCTTTTCTCTTTGGGAAGATGTATCATGGCTTCACAGCCAAACACCCTTAGGTGTTGTAAATTTGGTTTCTTTCCTGTCCAAATTTCTTGTGGAGTCTTGTAGTTCAGTGACCTTGTTGGTGTCCTATTGATCAGATAAGTAGCAGTGTGAATGGACTCCGCCCAGTACATCTTTGGTAAGTTTGCATTAATTAACAAACATTTTGCTTTCTGTACTAATGTTTGATTCATCCGTTCAGACACTCCGTTTTGTTGGGGAGTGTATGGATTGGTCGTTTGATGTATTATTCCTTCACTTTTAAGAAACTCAGAGAAACTAGAGTTAACATATTCAAGGCCATTATCAGAGCGAAGGCATTTTATATGACATTCTAGTTGTTTCTCTACTTGATTCTTAAATTCTTTAAATTTCTCTAAAGCATCTGATTTATTATGTAAAAAATATATATATACCTTTTTAGAATAATCGTCGATAAATGTCATAAAATATCTTGCACCTCCTAGGGATCTTGTTTCCATCGGGCCACAAATATCGGAGTGCACCAATTCTAATAGTTTTGTGGTTTTGGAAACACTTTGTTTGAACGGCAAACGTTTCTGTTTCCCTTCTAAACAAGTAACACAGGTTAATTTATTATCTTTCTTAGTTATTTTTACACCTTCAGCGTTTTCAACTACTTTAGTCAAATCTTGGAAATTTAAATGGCCCATGCGTTGATGCCATGTATAAATATCCTGCTCATCAACATCTGAAATATATGCCTGTTCACATTTCACATTTAACTTGTACATATTGTTGATTAAGTTTGCGGTGGCAACAATCACATTATTTTTATTCAAAATAATACAGCCTTTACTGTTAAATTTTACTTGTCCTCCATTTTTTATGATCTGACTAACAGATATTAAATTTGTTGCAAGCTCAGGTACATATAATACATCTTGAAACATAATTTTATTATACTGACCTTTGTCATTGCAAACCTCCAAAACCAACTGTCCTGCACTTTGTACTGATAATAACTTGTCATTTGCTACCTTTATTGTCTTCATAGAAGTTGTCTTTTCATTTTGAAGCATATTTTGACAATTTATCATGTGCATGGAAGCGCCGGAGTCTACATACCATGACTGATAGCTGTTGTTTGTTGTAGAAGCTGAAAAAGCTGCAACATAGCTTGTATTTTTAGTATCTGTATTTTTATTATTCTCATTTGACTTTTTATGCCAACAATTTTTACTCAAATGTCCATATTTGTTGCAATGAAAACATCTTGGACCTTTCTTATTACTTTTGGACGTTTTGGGCTGATTAATTTTTAAGTTTGTATAAAGTGCGGTAGTGTCTGATGTCTTTACTTCCTGTAGCAATTTGTTTTTCACTAAATCAGCACTAATCTTCATACCAGAACTTTCTAAGCCCATTATCATCGGCCTATATATGTCAGGCAAACCTGCCAGCATTAAAGTGCCCAACCATTCGTCGTCCACATGGAATTTTATATTCCTTAACTTGTGTGCGGCTGACATTATCTTATTTACATAGTCTTCGACAGACATACTATTTTCTAAATTGGTGTTAATGAGTTCTTTTAATAATCCCACTTTTCGGGTCAGTCCGCTGTCCTCAAATGCTTTTGCTAAATTTTCCCATACCTGTTTTGCATTTTCGGCTTCTTGAATGTGCACATATAAAATTGGGTCTACCAATAATATTAACTTACTCTTGGCTCTGACGTCTTGTTTAACTGAATTAGGATCTGCAGCGTCTGGTTCTTTTATAATGCAACTATACAAATCCTCGTGTTGCAAGTATGCTTTGACCGCAAAACTCCAACTTGACCAATTGTCACGACCAGTTAACTTCTCGATCGACATCATTGAATTATTTCCAGCCATATTTGTATTTTATTCACATTCAATAGCTAAAATGTAAAGAAAACTCACTTGCGAGCGCGGTAACCGAAAGTGAGGTTATACTCGCAATTTTTACTTTTCTTGAAACTTTAAACGGCAGGTCGGGGCAGCTCTTATTTTTGTCCACTTTTACCAACCACGCTCTGCTACCATGTTAACATGTGGACAAAAATACGGAGAGATTTAAATAACTTTTATTTAGCATAACTTAGCGAACATGACAAAAAGCATGGCGGGCACAGAAAAACAATTTTGGTGGGAATACACAGGAAATATGATCATAGAGTAAAGTCACAGATAAGTTACAAGTTATGATCATAGATTAATAATTACCATGAACAATATAAAGAAGGCGCGGGATTTTAAAAATTTAATTGACATTTTACTTTAACAGAAATCAATACAAAGCAACAAATCCGTACGCTGCGTACGCTTCGATTCCGATCCAGTGGACGCGCATTTCATTACTTTCAGATTTGGCATAAACAAAAAACATAGTTTTGTTTATATAAATAGATATTATCATGTTTGCTTATACGAAATCCAAAAGTAATATTAAAGTAATACTGCTATAAGAGCTCATGGTAGGCCCGCTGATACTAGTTGGGTAGTTCACAGTGACGACTACTCATATACGGCAAACAGTCAATCATTAATTCATAAATCATAATGCAGGATATAGTGATAAAGTTACTCCAAATTCCAGTACGCGACTACGGCAAATAACTTATGAATCATAATCCCATGATTCATGCTGTATGTAGCCTAAATTCAAGAATTGATTTGTTTTCCAAATAGCTTCGATTCAATCCAGATCCTGCCAAAAAAAATATTATTCTAATATGTACTTACGTCAAACAACAGATTTTTTGAGTTTTAACCATTCAGAAGTTAGGCTGCCTTCACATTAAGTCGCGAGTACTGCGGCTGCCGAACGGCTGCCGCATGGCCGCAGTACTCGCGACTTAATGTGAAGGCACCCTTAGAAAGCGTCTGAGCCCTGACCCTGAGGTTGGTTTGTAGAAAAAACATTTTTTTCTAAAATTATATTTTTTTAGTATTCGTTACTATTTACAAGTTACAACTGGTTTATTATTTACTACAACCGGTTTATTATTTACGTAACAATATTAATAGTACGGGAGCCCTAGAACATTTTTTTTTTTAATTACTATCAAGCTAATTTTTGTGAGTAGCTTCATTTTGATAAGACGAACAACATTTTTATTTGCGAAAAATCTCGAAAGTGGTAGCTAACAGAGATGGAAAGGATTTCATACTTTGAATTGATGGTCCTAAAATATGGACTGTTTTATTTGTAGGACAATGTTACTCTTAAATTATATGACTATTAATCTATCAATATACAATCAGCTCGTTAGGGTTCTGTAATCAACAAAACTTGGTTGACTACTGAACCCTAAAACGGAACCCTAACAGGCTGATTTTTTGTATATTGATAAGTACGGTACTCACAAAAAATTTGCTTGATAGTAATCAAAAAAAAATTTGTTCTAGGGCTCCCGTACTATAATGTTATTACAACCGGACCGTTAAAAAGTCACGCGTTGGACAGAGTGACTAACGCCGAAGATATGCCTGTATCAATAACAATGAGAGTATTGACAATATTTAGTTTACTGGTTTATTTGCTCATTGTTGCATACTTACGGTGGCAAATGGCAATCAAAGACATTAAATTATAATTCCTTAATTTTAATTTAATGAAAAATTTGACAGGAAATGATAATGGAGATTAAGTCAAAATCTTTATTTACTTAGTTTACTTCATCATATTCTGATGATTAAATATCACGTGCTGCCGTTAGACATTTATCACTCTGCTATGCTGAGACAAAATAATATATCGAATAATAAAAATTAAACCTATTACAACCAGTTACAAAATAAAATGTACTTATATTTAGTCAGACCATAGAGAAAAGGACAAACGTAATATAATCCTTAAACATTCAAGTATCTTTTAAAGTTCCAAGTTGGCATGGAACTTATTCTAACTCAAGCCTTTAGAATTTGTATTTTCCAGTAAGCCTAGAATCACCTAGCTGTATAGGGATTCACTTTAAGTCAAAGCCCTTTACGTTGCATCCTACTACTTCACTACAAGGTACTTACTACCTATTGTGTGCAGGCCCTTGTATCCGGGATAAGGGCATCCCTATCCCTCAATAAGGGCGTGGTTAGCCGCCGTTAACTAACAGCTGTTCGCACACCTGCCTAACGGCTGGCAAACATCTTGAGTCGCCATTTTTTAAATGTGGCTTTTTGAGGTCAAGAATTTCTAATGAGTATACATGTTTGTAGTTTGACGATTTAATACCAACAATAAAGTTAGCTAGTAAGTTTGCTTGTAAAAGTAAAGTTTTAGAGTTTTAAGTAAGTAAAGTTTTAGAGTAATTGTTTTAAAGTTATGTACCTGGAGAAGGGAATCCCTTTGCGAAGACTTGCGGTGTCTGTCATTTCTGCAGTCTGTTAGCAGTTTTTAACAGTGGGAAAATGTTATTTAGTAACTTCGATAAGTTATGCTGTGAAAATTCACTACCCGCGCACTTTTGTCAGTATGTCACAAATCACGATGTAAATAATCTAAGACCAACTTTATATACTAGACCAGCTATCCCCAACCCGCGGCCTGCGGGCCGCATGCGGCCCGCCGCCGGGACTTTATCTGTGGCTCGCGTACTGTTAAACCACTTTGAACGCCCACCGGCAAAATTACGACTACATTCGTCGTGAAAGTTGTGAATTTTTTTCCACTTTTAAATCGTTTATTTTGAAGAACGTTATTTTTTCACCCTAAACATTTTTTTATTGCGGCCCGCGACACCGAGACCAAAACATGTTTGTGGCCCGTATGAGAAAAAGGTTGGGGACCACAGCTGTACTAGACCCTCCAAATAAGCACATGCACACAGCATGATTCCAGTAGCAAAACAATACAGTTTTATAATATATTATAATATTATTACGTCGCTCGTACTCTACTATGTGTGGAGAGAATTTGATTTCAAAGACATGACTGAATTACTTGACTGTATGATACATATTCTGTGAAAATATCGCCCTTACGAGTATGTTGCATATATTATTTTGCCCTTCCACGAACCCAACCCCGGAGGCCAAAGAACGAAGACGTATAAATTAATAATTTCTAAGCCCTCGAACTTCAAATGTCAGAGTTTTTTTTTTTAACTATAACTAATAGTCCAAGAGCCAGTGACAGCTAGACTTTCGTCATTTTATAAAAGCTGTAAGCTTGCCGGTATATAGATAAGAACGACAAACGCTTGTGATGGGTAGAGTAGAGAGAATAGCTTTTAGGGCCTAGTTACACCTGCCGAGTCGAGTGGCGAGTCACTGGCGAAAAGGTGCTCTAGGCCAATCAAATTGGCAGGCAGCACTGTCTTATGCCACTTTACTCGACAATTGTAAACACGCCCTTAATTTTTACTTCCTAGGAAAACGGGTCAAATTATTATGTTGAAATGTATAAAACCCAAAAGTAATAATTATAATAATTAGTACTTTACCTATCTAAAGGCAAAATATTATATCACCTGACACCTCTCATTAAGTCTAAATACCCAACTCAAATTGAACATACAATATACTTTAACGGTAGGTAGCGAATTCCGAGTATTACATCAAAGGAATACTATTGATATTAATTCGACGAAACTGTTCGATGTTTTTAAAATGAATAATGACATAATATTCTGTTAACCTTTTGAGGTACGCGCACATTATGAGGGAGCGCATGCAGTATGCCTCAGCGGGGCGGGTCGCATTTTCCATACATGTTTTATGGCCAAGATAGCAATGTATGGAAAATTCCCGCCTGTCACCAACAGGCCCGTTTGGCAGTACTCTGGAGCATCCCGATACAACAGCTGTACATTTTAAAAAAATCACACCATATTTTATCGTAATTATTAGTACTTACAATATTCCATTTATGACTCATGATTGACAAAAGGCTTTTGTAGGAAAAGATGGCCGTATTTTTACGCAAAAAAACGGATTATATTCGATCTTAGGATAATTTGTTTGTTGAAAAGAAAGATCCTGATATTCATTTTGTTAGCCCTAAACTTGCTTCTATTCTCATAATTTCAAATAGTAAATACAATCAGCAATATCCATTATACACTATAAATTCTTTGAAGGGAATTCTAAGCCCTAGCAAGGACAAGGACATCCTCAATGAATAGCTATTCAGGGACGGAGGTCCCGTGCTTCATGGCCGTTATGTCAAAGGGACGGCCCTTATTTATGACTTGGATAATTCCAACATACAGTGAAGACTTAGAAAATAATATTATATAGTTGATATTTGTCCATTAATTACGTAAGTTATTTAAAGATGGAGTGGGGGGAAAGGGCCAAAAAAACCTGAAAAACTCACAGCCTTATATAATTTACGAATAAAATAATAATAAAAAAAACTCTTCAGCTTTATAATATAAGACGTTTAAATGGACAGTTTCTTACTAGATGAGTGAGTTAATTGCATCCTAGGTGAAACTAGAAGATTCACGATAACTGTGGCAAGTACCGATAGTTCTAGAGAATTTGAGACGCCGATTCTTAAGTTTCTCTCCTGTATAATATTAGAGCAACTATGTTATCGAGATATGAAAAACTCGCACTGGTACACACGCTATAACAATCGGAGAATCGAACCCCAACTATTCGACTGCGCATAAATTAAGATCGTCCTACTGGCTACTAAGCCACGAAGCTCATTAAATGCAGTTAAACTTTTAATTACCTAATTGGTTGAGCCAGTATCATGTTAAGTAGGCTAATAGGTATAATCTGTCATACATGGGAATTTCTGACTCGAAACTTGATTTCAAATGGCGTGCATTCGAAATGTAAATTATGATTCCTGCGGTCCTGCCCAAAAAAAAATTATCTAATAGAAATAGGTATTTAATACCTATGTATATTTGATATCAAAATAATTTATCACTTATCACTTAGGGTGAACACATCACATTAAGGGTAAAGCCAAACGAGCGTAATTTGTGAGTTGTGACTTGTGAGTCGCAGAATTTCGGTTCGGCAGAATTCTGTTGCATTCAGTTTCATACAAAAGTCCTGTTTGATTCACACGAGCGTAATTTTGTGAGTCGTGATTTGTATGAAAAGATATTTACGCGGCAGAAATTCTGCGACTCATAACTCACAAATTACGCTCGTTTGGCTTTACCCTTAATGTGATGTGTTCACCCTAAGTGATAAGTGATAAATTATTTTTTGAATAAATAATAGTAAATTATTACAACTCGAGACTGACGGCGACCATTGTTTGTGCGACGGGATAGCGATGGACGTTGCCATGGTGACATACTTATTTTATATTTAGTCAGTTCAATAAAATAATATGGGCGAAATACTTTATATGGCAAAACAATGTTTGCCGGGACAGCTAGTTCGATATACATTTAGAACAACTTCGTGCATAGACGTATTTTTTTCTTGCTTAATTGCAATTTGCAAACGAATCTAGACCAAAATGCTAAGGCTAGTTATTATTTGACCTAGTTTAAACAAGAATATTTTTTTCACGTCTCCAATGGCACGTAACGGTTATTAAACTAGCCGTTACCCGCGACATGGTCTGCAAAACATTTAATAAACAACATAATAACACGCGTATGTTAACTCGGCATCACTTTTTAAGTATATATTATGTTATTGTATGTATATAGTTTCCTAACTATATTGAAGCAGGTGCCAAGTTAATTTCTGCGTGTTGTACATGTTATTATTATTTCTTGTGTGGGTTTATCCTTGTTACCTAATGCGGTTAAGTTTTGTGTCGCATGACTATCCTCATAGTATGAACTTTTAAACTTTCGCGTTGCATTATAATTTAAACTTATTATTCGGTTTAAAGTATGTAGTAGCATTACTACTAGAATAAGTCGCATTAAGTCCCGAATAATAAGTTTAAATTATCCTCATAGTGTTCTAGACAATCATAGATTTTCTATGGAAACGATAGACGATAAGTTGAAAAATATTATGTGTATTGCGATTTGCGACCTGCCAACCTTCAAGAAGAATTCTCCCAATTTAAGGGGGTGAACTGGCTCGCAATCTTTTCGGTTTTTTATGGGGTGTTCATGGGCGACGGAAATCGCTCCATCAGTTCACGGTTTGCTCGATTGCAATCGAACAATATATTTTGTTTATTTATGTAGCTTTGATAAAAAAAGCAGCCATATTGCTTGATAGTAAGTGATTGCCGCCGCTCGTGGAAACCAGCAACACCAGAAAAATCATACTTCTGTGATGTAGGGTACATCTTGTGGTCCTGTCCTTATAATCTGCAGCCTACTTGGCCATAAATAATTAAAATAGCTAATTAATTGCTACCAATAGCTGTTAGTAACTTAGGTAAAAGACGAGCGAGAAAAAAATATGCGTTCGAGCGCGCGAAATTATTAACATACAGTTTTTTTTTCTTCTCAAAGTAATAATATTATTTTTGAATGAAAAATAATATCCTCAGGAATAAAAATATTATTCCTAATCATTGGTTAAGTAATTTATCAGATATTTGCACCCTTATTACCTATATGCAATGTATTTTATAATTTTATGTGGCATGTAAAAAGCAATGGAAAAATATTTAATTACAGTAATTAAATAATACTCACATGAGCTGGAGACATGGCATTCATTCAGGACACACTGGTAGATAATCCAGGATTCCAACTCAATCATAGTTGAAGCTGTCATGATCAAGATATTATTAGGATCGCACTTTTAATTTACGTACGAGCTTTTCATAGATTACACAGTTTTTCACAGTTCAATAAAACAAACAGGCTAGTATTTACGAGTTCCATCAGATGTGGATTCACATGCAAACAATCTCGATGTTTTGATCCACCCACGTCTCAAAATATGAACCGCTTAATTTTCTGTACTACGCACCACACCGACACCGATCTATTTCTGTACTGGCTGCCCCAGCTAAATCTGAAATAATGTTCAGTGTTGCCAGTTAGTGAGTACTTAAAGTGCAACGTCGGTGAAATTAAATTCGTGACAATATTAAAATATTATTATAATTAATTATATATACAGTATATCTATTTTGTATGTATTTTCTGAATTACCGCACCCAAGCGTTATTTGCTTGCATAACCATTTTTGTTCCATCGACAATAATGGGCAACATAAAAATACGTCGAACTTAAATTAAAAATATTATACAATACTAAATATTATTATGGTTAAGATTTTCGTATAAAAAATTAAGAATATTTTTGGTATTTTTACATTCCTATAACGACTGAAATGTTGTGCTGAAGAAAAAGCTGCAGAAGTCACAAAACTTTGTGTTACACTAATTCCCAAAAGCCTGACCGTTTCCTTATTTCTACCTAATTACTGCATTGAGATTTAAGGATTTACTGCCACACTCAGAGACAAATATAAATAACTTAACTGTAATTAAATGATGAGTCTGACAGATAATATATGGGCCATGTGCCTATGGCCCATGGGGCCTATGTCAAAATCTTCATTTGATTACAATAATTAACTAATTAAATTCTTATTCGTCTCGAACTGTCGCACTCAGAGACATTTAATGATGAATATACTTAAATTTAATGGAGAGTTTGGCGGACAATGCACAGACCTTATGTCAAAATCTTCATTTAATTACAATTAAGTAAGTAATATTCGTCTTTAAGTGTGGCGGTGAGTGCGGCAGTTACCAAGCTTTCAGGCAAACATAACGAACCTAGCAACATTTTCAAATGTCAACTGTCAAATAAAAGATGTCATTTTGACATATTGTAATTAAGCGAGTTTAGTCGATGTACATCGATTTTAAAATCGATTAATTTTTTTTATTTTTGTTTCTAAAGTATGAGTTTCCGACACTGACCTCCATTATACAAGTACGCTGGACTAATGATACCCTTTGAAATGACAGCAATTTTTTGTGCCTATTTGAAGCGGAATCAGCTCCCCCGATGGGGAGCGATAGGAACTAAATTTGACCATTGACGTAAAAATGACGTTTGAAAGTCGCCATATTGGCGCTGATAGCAGTAGTGGGAGTATTTGGAACTAATACTAGTGATGACAACCAATAACGATTAAGCGGCCATTTGCAAGTTACGTCAAATTTAGTTCTCTTCCCGCTCACTGGGGGCGCTGATTCCGCTTCAAATAGGCACAAAAAAAAAGTGGGTATCATAGGTCCAGCGTACTTGTATAATGGAGGTCAGTGGTTTCCGACATTAAATGGTTGTTTTTTATTAACATTATAATAAATTTTGTTAAGTTATTATGCAGTGCACTTAAACGTGATAAGTTAATTTCTCATTTTCTTTTATCATTTGCTTTAAAAAAATAAAAATCGATAACAGCATCAATTAAAATTTTCAAACTGTTTGTCATCGACTCTTTCTTATCTGTATAATTTGTGCTTGTCGCACGGTCATAACTGTCAAAATATTCCATTTGACATTTCGTTTTTCAATTTTTCACAGGTTGTTTCGTTTGTTGGAAGTGTAATGTGTATACTATTTATTATTTTGTAAATAATAAAGACGTAAATATAAAAGTGGTTGGAAATTTACTCCATAAGTGCATAAGAACTATTGATAGTGAAACATTAGATGAGTGAACATTTTTTCCAATCGTTCAAGCCCTAAAAGGTGCGTATTTGAATATTTTTGCGTGTCATATTTTTGTAACACCTGTTTTGAATGACAATATTTTATCGCTTTGTGTTGTCGGTTACTTCATTCCATTAGTAGTGTGACTGTAAACTGTACAGAGTTTATGTAGGTTCGTAATCTACTTAGACGTATCGTTTAAATTGGAGGCGTTCTAAGCCAAAACATTGGGTACGTTATATGGCTTAATTTGGCTTAACCTTGAGCGTTTATTATATTCGAGTGTCGTCAACACTGCTTAACGCTACGAGGTATGGACTTAGTACCACCTACGTTAGAAATGTGTATTAATTGATCCAAATCTCATGTAGGGTAACCTTTATGCCCCTTCAAGATAATTGCTCAAGTGTTTAACAAAATATGTTACAAAAATTAAAATATATTTATAATATCTTAGATTGTAAGTAACAACAATACATTTGGTTGGACTAGAGATGGGCAACAGGTTTAAACCCGATGGGTGAAAATGGATTTAAACCCGAATAAAAACCCAAACAGCGGGTTTAAACTTTCAAACTTATATTTTGTATTCAAACGTTAAAAAAATCGAATTCGCGTAAGTCGGGGTTCAATTTCGCATATAAATGCATATAAAATATGTTTAATTGGGACCAGAATCTACAGAAAACAATCATTCAGAAGAAAAATGTCAAATAAAAAATGTTGTAAAATAGATCCCACCATTTAGATTCTTCTCGTGCGGCTGACACATTATATTATCAAGTATTTTGCCACGACTTAAGTGTATAATTAAGGTTTTTTCATGTAAGGTTAGAAACTTGACTCTACATGAGATCTCACTACTTTTTGACACCACGAACTATATGTTCTCGTCTTGGCAACATTTTTACATGAAAATGTTTTTGGTGGGATTTCATTTCTTTTTGTAAGTTTTACCACACACGTTTTTATGAAATTAAGGGGCAAACGAGCATTTGCACTCGCAATATTATAAAAGTTGCAAGTGCTTTGCCAGCCTTTAAGAGGGCATCGGTTATATAAAATTAGGGGACAAACGAGCAAACAGGTCACCTGATGGAAAGTAACTACCGTCGCCAAGCTGCCAGCCTTTTAGAGAGAAAAGGCTTAATTGAGGGAATAGGGCTTTCCCCTTTGGGAATAGGGAAAAGGAATATCCTTATTCCCCTGTTCTCTTTCCCTTTTTTATGAAATTAGGGGACTAACAAGCAGACAGGTCACCTGACGGAAAGCAACTGCCGTCGCCCATGGACACTGTAACATCAGAAGAGTTGCAAGTTTTTACCAATGACAAAAACAAGTTTTGCTGGCAGGGGGTGTCACACACATGTCAGTAAAAATTTGCAACAAGTTGCCCAAAGATATTAAGGAACTTCCCCTTACAACCTTTAAGAAAAAACTTCATAATTGGCTGGTTGACAAGTGTTTCTACTCTTTGAATAAATTTTTATAATAGTTATCGATATGGCATTAGTAATTTGATTATGGATACAGTATTGCTTTGACATGATTATTTAATTTCGACATTGGATATTACTTAGTACTTATTTATTTTATTTGAATTATTATTAGATATTTGACATATCACATAGTATTTACTCTTGACTTAATTTGATTTTTATGACTATGAATTATATGTATTGACATGTTTTACAATTATTACTTATTGATATTTGACCAAAATTTAAGCCAATAATGTTATCAATTCAAATTAAATATGAAAATTATATAATTAGTAACTTAGTAATATTTAAGATGAGTTTAATATTGACTAATGTATCATTTAACATTTGCACGTCAATAAAATTGACAAAATATGTCAGACGCTGTTAGCATTGTATCACCTTACTGTACCATATTTTTGCAAATAAAGATTATTATTATTATTAAGTGCGTTTCCGACCTTTTTATGAAGGAATAGGCTAAGGAATAAGCAGAAGAGAATAGGGATAGGGAATAAGGGTGCAGTTGGGCCTCCACTAAATTCACTCACTAGGCGAAACACAGCGCAAGCTTTAGGCGAAAAACGGCTTTCACGCCGGTTTTCTGTGAGTCTGTGGTCTCTCAAGGCTAACACGTATTTTTTAGGGGACCCTATTGCTAAGACTTCGTTGTCAGTCCGTCTGTCTGTCTGTCTGTCTCCAGGCTGTAACTCAAGAACGGTAATAGCTAGAGAGTTGGAATTTTCACAGACTATGCATATCTGTTGCCGCTATAACAACAAATTATATTAAATAAAATTAATATTTAATATAATAATTATGGGGGCTCCCATACAAAAAACGTGATTTTTTTTTGCCTTTTATGCTCTATATCAATAATGGCAAAAGGTAGGTACTTGATTTTTTCTCAAAGTCCTCAGTTATATGTATACTTTAATATTTAATAATAATATTAAAATAAAATAAAAAATTAAGGGGTGCTCCTATACAAAAAACACAATTTTTAGCCTAATTTTGCTCTATAATGGTACGGAACCGTTCGTGCGAGAGTCCAACTCGCACTTAGCCGATTATTTATTTGTCACAAAAAGTATTTTATACTTTTTAAATTTTGTATCTAGCGCAAGAAATAAAAATCTATATCAAGGAGATGGGATAGGTTAGGTTGGGTTTGATATTTTTTTGTCGTTTCTGTACTAATATTATGTTAAATACCATATTTCAGCTTTCTAAGACTTCAGGAAGTACCCTAACAATTTTGATGATCGGTGAGTCAGTGACAAAATTGTGGGTTTTTGGACACCTATAAAATCTAAAGTATAATAGCTACGATATTCAAACTTTGCACATTTAATTATTATACTCTTGTTATTATATCTTAAAATTTTGAACTATCTGGCATTATCCAAACCAAAGTTACGAGGGTTCAAAAATACGACGAAACGTTTCGAGAAAAGGTAGGTAGTGCCCTTATGCTTCGCTTGGCTCGTCTTGGCGGGGGCACTACCGTGCCCCCAGATACATTGTTATGAATAAAGTAACCTAAACCGAAGTCATTTTGGTGTCGAAGCCTTCAGATACTCTAACAATGTTGCCTGAACAGTTTTTTTCAATATCTTGCTCATGCTTACGCGTATCTACATATATAAATATATGTATAATATATATTTTACTTTTATTTTATTTTATCATTTATATATAAATACTAGCTGTCCCGGCAAACGTTGTTTTGCCATTTAAAGTATTTAAATCTTACCCCCTCTTTTGTCCCCTAAGAGGGGTGGGGGGAAAAGTTTTATACACCAGATGTTAAGTTGGAAAAAACAGTTAATAATATGAAGTAAGTCCATTAAAGAAAAAGTTTGATACAAAATCTGACCCCCTCTTTGCTCCCCTTAGAGGGGTGGGGAGGGGGGGTGATTTTTATACACCAGATTCTGAGTTGGAAGAAGACAAATATATCTGCGAAAACCGTATGCAAATCGGATCAGTAGTTTTCCCAATGCAAGCAGGTCAGCTTGCATTGTCCGAACCAAACTTGAAAACTACATTTTTAATCATTGTTCCTACATAGACATTGAACCTATGACTTCAGAATCAAGAGCCAAGCTCGAAACACTGTAGAAGCTTTGAATGTTGCATATTATAAATGAACCGAGAAGTAGGTATTTCCGCTATAAATAAAACTGATGTTAATAATGCAATCTATAAACAGATCTATGACTCATGTTTAAATTGTATGCATGATCTATATTAAAGAAAACTGGTTACACTGTATACTGGTACTGGTTTCTTGCATTAGAATCATAAACAGAATCTTATGTAATGTGTGTATGTGTATGTAAATGTAATATAAAAGTTGCACCCTTATTATAATGAAACATTACCTGGATGTCTAGATTTTAGTTGTTCTCTATGTTAGTTTAAACAATGAACAAATTTGATAGTGAACAGAAATTCCATCATTGTTTTAATGTTTGATTATGTTAAATTCTAAGTGGTGCCGGTGATAAGATTAAAATCAGACAAAACATTCCAACTATACATTAATCGTGATACATTTTTACTGCAACATTTTTGAATTTGCAGCTGTTAGGCTACGTTTCCACCAGAGATGTGTTGCGTGTTTTTAAGATCCAATAGCATCGCCGCGCTGAGCAATGTCATGGGCAAGCTCACGTCAATGAAGCGATTCTATTGGTTCTCAAAAACACATTCCTTGCAACACATCTCTGGTGGAAACGCAGCCTTAGTATACAATACTACGAATAATAAAAACTAGGGAAAAGTAACTCCGTCAAAAAACATGTTCTACAATACTTGTCAAAAACATTTTCAATACATTTGCAGTATTTAGGTGGCCCTCAGCGGAAAGTGTTCTGTGTATCAGGCTGACGTTCCATGACAGTTCGAAAGGAACCAAATTTAAAACGGTAATAGTATGGGAGTTATGTTTCCTTAGTTTTTATTAATCGTAGATACAATATAAATAATAATATAAATATAACATAGATAAGGGCATTTCTCTGTAAGCTCGTACAGGTCCCATACAAATACTGTCCTGGGAATTATTTTAAACACTTGTCACAAAAATATGTACTGTTTTAAAGAAAATTAACTTTGATTTTAGTTAAATAAGGAGGCCCACTGAATTTATGCGTATATTTCGAGATATTAGCGATTTCGTGACAGGGGACTGTTAAGTGTGACAGATTTTTCTATGGGAGTCCCTCTTAAATATAAACTTTAAATTAATTTAATTAATATTTATGAAATTACAAATACTATTGAGTATTTTGTGAATATATCAAGTTAATATCAAGCTAAAAAGAAAAAACTTGCGTTTGTTGTATGGTCCTTAAATGTTAATTTTATTCTGTACAACCCTAAACACCAGTCTTTTCGCTTAAATATTTGTTATTGCTATCGAGATTTTCAATCAAATCGTAAGATTCAAGACAGGGGGACTGTTGGCAGGGGACTGTGTATTTTGGTCAAATTTCAAAATATGGACTAAACTGATGTAAAATAGTTTTTAAAGAAACTACTGATCAGTTTAGAACTTTAGACATTAAAAGTACATAGAATGAACTATATAAACAATTGGTAAAGTAATTAACATTCCTTTTATTACTTACCAGAGGACTGTTTGTGATAGCGATCCAAACGCGTGTTCACCTTACAAATGACCTTCCGACACTTAAAAAAAATGCATCTCTTCGCCACATTCGACAAGGTTGCTAACTTCACGGCAGTTACGTTTTGTTTTACTCAGAAAAACGTTTGTAAATATTATAGTTTTTATTTTAAATGGAACGAAATTTTTGGCAGGGGACTGTATAAAAATTTTGAAGACAAAGTTTACAGGAGTTTTCTAAATAAATAAAATTGGCTGTGAGACTTTGTTTTACAAAAATATTATAGTTGAATCATTTTTCTTTGCAATATTAACCGCCTTTTGTATGTAGTTTCATAAACTTCTTCGTAAATATCATTTATAGGTGGGGATACAGTGACGGGGACAGCCAGGGGACTGTTTTTAGGGTTTCTATATCTTCTAGAAAAAAACATTAAACAGTTATGGTTCTGAAAACAAAAGACCTATAAAGTTTCGACTTTCGAGGTTGAAGGTTAATTAGGAGTGATTTTTTTATAAATAATTATAATACTTTTTGAGAAAATCGGTCACGACAGCCACTTTACGAGCTTACAGAGAATCGCCCATAAGCATTCCATATCAATTTTAATATTATGTGGGCAGAATAACCAATTGTGTTTTGTCTCAAAAATCTTCACTTAGGCTCCAAAATTTTTTATATGAGCTAAGCCATGTTTTGCTACTGATGTACATATTTAGGCTGTACTTCTCAAAACATATATGTATAGTTAGTACAATGAACCATGAAGGGTTCTTCATTGTATTTGCACTTGCCATCTTTAACATAGCAGGTTCATTGAACCATAACATCTACTTGTGCAGTCACATCAAGTTGTTGGAGCGAAAGTCTGGAGACTTTCGCTCCAATAACACCATGCATAGAAGATTTGTAGTTTAACTGGTACATTTAATACATACTTGAAAGAAATGTAATTATTTAATCACTAGATGGAGCCCGCAATTCCGTTTCGCCTAAATTCTTTTATTGCTAGTAAAGTGTACATTTTTTCGCAACAAAAACTATCCTATTGTCCTTTCCTGGAATTCACAGTATCTCCTTACCAAATTTCATCAAAATCGCTTCAGCTGGTTTAAGCGTTTATGATATCTATTAGTATGGATAATACCTGTAACTTTAACTATTTAGGGCCTGATTACCACTGACTAATGACAAATCAAATTGACCGAGAGCACTTTCTCGCCACTCTACTTGGTGGCATATCAGTTATATTAATTACTAGTGGTCCGCCCCGGCTTCGCCAGTGGTACATGCCTATAGCTCTCAAGGATATCTTAGCTATACATATTTTGGTGAAATAATTTTTGAAATCGGTCCAGTAGTTCCTGAGATTATCGCGTTCAAACAAACAAACAAACTCTTCAGCTTTATAATATCAGTATAGATGCAGAACTCAGTCCCCGACATCTTTCAGGATCGCCTAAACCTCGCTACGCCACTGCTATGTTTTGAGATCAAATTTTGGGTTCTCTTACAATTTTAGATACATTTACTTACTTAATGAAGAAACTGCCCTTTTTAATCACCTTGGTACTTGATACATGTCGCATACATTTCGTCAATTCCCAAGTACATAATATTTTAGTGCACTCCGCTCGTATTTCGTAAGTTATCATAATATATTTTACGTTCTAGGTTCACTGGTTTGCCTTCGTGTCGTAACGTATAAGCGGAGAAAGTGTCAATATATCGTACATTACACACCTAACGTAACTTAATTTCATTAGCCTAAGACGATAGTAATGTATAACAGCCACGAACTCTTTATCTTACAAAAAAAATGTGTAAGAATAATAGCACAAATAAAAAATAGAGACAGCTGCAGGCCATATTTCATTAAATACAAATTACTTACACTTACATCCATTTACATATTAGATATCAGCTTATTTGTTTTCAAAAATTTAGATTACTTTACTAAAGTTAAAGATACACATAACATTAACACACGACACAAAAACAGACTACATTTACCATACTCCAGAATTAAAATGCTAAACGAAAGCCCATACTACATGTCAGTTAAAATATTTAATCACCTCCCAGATACAATTAAAAATGAAACAAAACTATTATCATTTACGAGAAAATTAAAAAGCTACCTAACTGAAAAATGTTTCTACTCGCTAAAAGAATTCTTTTCTAAAGAAAATTAAGGTCGAAAGAAGTTCATAAAATATATTACTTTCATTCATGCACTATTGTAATTGTTTATATAAGAAATCAAGAAACAAATAATACATAATATAATATTATGTTACATAAGACGTGGTTAAGAAATTACAATACAAAATATTTGTTAAGTAGATACTTATTTTATAAGCAACCGCCTGTACAAGGTGCTGAGTTTGTATATTGTATACTATACTTGGATGCTAATAAAGTCTTTGAATCTTTGAATCTTTGAATCTATTTGTACGAGAATGCTCGTTTTAAAAAGTTTGCGTTGTCAGTGCCCTTATCTATGCGGTATGCCATAGAACTTTTATTTACGGTTTCTACGGTGTCGACAAAGCGGCAAATGAAATCCGTCAGCTTATTCCTAAAATGCATTTAAGTGTTTCTATTCTATCGCACTTCTACAGTGTGGTCATACAAGCCGGCTGTTATTACTCTTCGACTTACGCATGCAATGACAACCGAAACAGTAATCTTGATAATAAATTTAAGTCTAACAAATTGAAAAGACTACAGCGCGGCGCCTTAAGGGCCTTCCTCTACGGAGATTCCGTAATTTACCGTATTTAGAGCCTTATAAACTCATAATTTGAAAACTACAAAGTTATAATAAAAATACAGCAATAATCTTCAGTATATTAACATTCCTTTCCCCGTTTTAAATTTTCTATTTTTGTTTATTATACCCATGATATTAGCTTCCAAAGTAATACCAATTTATTAAAATTGAAGCATACTTTCAGCATCTCCTTAGTATTTATAAATAACGTTTATTTGAAACACACGACAATAGATAGACATTTTCATTAACTACATATTCCCCGTTTTAAATTTTTTTTAGATCATTTTTGAACTAAGATAAGTAAAAAAATAGGATTTTTGTGCGATCTCGGCTACGCGTCAAATGTATGGTCAAGGTCGTTTGCTCGGGGGATGGCCTTAAAATCGGGCACCCGCACACATGCTCACGTAATAATTTGTTCAATGTTCAACCACGTCTGAAGAAGATTCGGTAATCACAACTCACAAGGAGATTACCGAATCTTGTGTTATGTTTAAATATTTTGTGTCGTACTAAAAAGGTAATAGAGGTAGTTCGGTTGATAATTATAACCCGACCTAGGACCTAGGTCGACAAACCTAAAGTAATTCGACCAAAAACGCGGATATTTCGTTCAGCTGATGTAATGTAAAGGACTACTGAGTAAGCTGGTGATGATACCTTCAGACCTTGAATACAACGTATCAGTTTCAGGGCACAATTGCCCAGTGCACATTCACATAGTGCATTTGTACTTTGTGCGGTCGGAGAAAACGAACACTTAGTTGATCGGTCACTCTACTTGTGGGAAATGCTACATTCATTAGGTATCTGAGGTTTTGGAAATGATTATTTTTAGTACTTAATACATATTTATAACTAGCTGTCCCGGTTGTTTTGCCATTTAAAGTATTTAAATCTTACCCCCTCTTTTGTCCCCTAAGAGGGGTGGGGGGAAAAATTTTATACACCAGATGTTAAGTTGGAAAAAACAGTTAATAATATGAAGTCTATTAAAGAAAAAAGTTTGATACAAAATCTGACCCCTCTTTGCTCCCCTTAGAGGGGTGGGGGGATGATTTTTATACACCAGATTTTGAGTTGGAAGAAGACAAATATATCTGCGAAAACCGTATGCAAATCGGATCAGTAGTTTTCGTGTTAAAGCAAAAGTCTTATACAAAATCTGACCCCCTCTTTCGTCCCTTTAGAGGGGTGGGGGGAAATTTTTTTATACATCAGATGTTAAGTTGGAAGAAGACAAATATATCTGCGAAAACCGCATTCAAATCGGATTAGTAGTTTTCGTGTGATAGTGGAACAAACATACAGACAGACAGACAAAAAAACTAACCACATTTTTGGCTTCTATAGCGATGTAGTAACACCCCCCGCTTATTATTTTTTAAATATCTTTAATGTACAGAATTTTCATTTCTACAGTTTTATTATATGTATAGATATAGATATATAGATAAGTCATAGATGAGATCTTTTCGTTTCTGTATCCCTAAACAGTGGAAGACAAAATAAATATTTAAGCCAGCAAAATTTTGAAAGTGGGGGTCCACTTGGACCACTATGGGAATTACTGGTCTAGACTAGGCAAAACTAATGCTTAAGCAATAAGCCTTAGAACATTTTCGTACATAGGACAGACCGTCATTGTTTTTAGGGTTCCGTACCCAAAGGGTAAAAACGGGACCCTATTACTAAGACTTCGTTGTCTGTCCGTCTGTCTGTCGGTCTGTCTGTCTGTCTGTCTGTCTGTCTGTCTGTCTGTCTGTCTGTCTGTCTGTCGCCAAGCTGTATCTCAAGAACCGCTATAGCTAGATTTCTGAAGTTTTCACAGATTGTGTATATCTGTTGCCGCTATAACAACAAATACTAAAAACAAAATAATATTAATATTTAAGGGGGGCTCCCATACAACAAACATGATTTTTTTAGCCTTTTTTGCTCGATATCAATAATAGCAACAAGTAGGCACTTGAAATTTTCACAAAGTCCTTAAATATATGTGTACTTTAATAATTAATAATAAAATTTAAATAAAATAAAAATTTAAGGGGGGCTCCTATACAAAAAACACAATTTTTGGCCTATTTTTGCTCTATAACGGTACGGAACCCTTCGTGCGCGAGTCCGACTCGCACTTGGTCGATTATTCTAAGTAGAATGTTAAATATAAAGTGGAATGTTCGATATGACTTATCAGCTAATGATCTACTTACAATACTATACACTATCTGTGACGTCGATTTTGCCCAGGTTCTTATCAATTATATTAAAAAAATATAAATATAGTAAATTGTGAGTCATTCTATCGTCTGGTACAGCGATCAACAACTTCGGCAAACCACGGCCTCTCAGAAACCGCGGTGCAATGGACTAAAAGTAAAAATATATCACGGTCTTAGACAGCCCCTAAACCTACAATAACATTGAACAATATTTTATTTTACAATAGGATTGAAAGGCGCGGCAATGTTCAATATTAACCCTAAACCGTCAATAATATTGCAGAATTCGTAATATTGGGCAATAAAATTGATCGTCTAGGGACTAGGGGCCACCTGACCAAAACCATAATAATTGTGAATGTTGTTTTGATGAGGTCAACGCAATTGTGATTTATCTGGTGTTGTAACTTGTAGATATCTGTATCATTATTCATTACCTCAAAGTTTAAGCGTTTGGGTGTGTTACGTTTCCGATACTTACATTATACTGGCCAGTACGATTTGACGAAAGATTGGCTACCGAGAGGTCACGTCAGGCACTGGCCACTGGCCAGTACGAGTAGGTACACTGTTTAGAGTTTAGGAACACACTGTTTTACTTTCCTATTGTTATTAATTATTATTATTCCCACATACGTGGGAGAGCCATGCTTCGGCACGAATGGGCCGGCTCGACCGGAGAAATACCACGTTCTCACAGAAAACCGGCGTGAAACAGCGCTTGCGCTGTGTTTCGCCGAGTGAGTGAGTTTACCGGAGGCCCAATCCCCTACCCTACTCCCTTCCCTACCCTCCCCTATTCCCTTCTCTTCCCATCCCTACCCTCCCCTATTACCCTATTCCCTCTTAAAAAGGCCGGCAACGCACTTGCAGCTCTTCTGATGCTGCGAGTGTCCATGGGCGACGGAAGTTGCTTTCCATCAGGTGACCCGTTTGCTCGTTTGCCCCCTTTATTTCATTAAAAAAAAAATCATGTAGGAGCCTCCTACATGAATAATAATTAGGAGTCTATACATGTAGGTGGTAACTACCAGTACCAGTACCAGATGGTACGTACATCTACGAACTTGGTGTCGTTGTTAGACACTATTACGTCTTTAATACGGAAATGAATAGATCATACATTAGAATACATTAATTTGTTTAGACCTCTTAGGAAAACTAATGAGTTCAGATCTTAAGAATTTATTATAATTTAAACTAAATCTATATACGCGGCACAATTAGTGTCAAGAGAAATATTCTTTCTCTACTACACATGGTGCGAAGAGTCCTTTTAGATTTGTGGGATGCCCAACCACTATTGTATTTTGATCTCGCAATTTTTTGCATCGAAATTCGTTTATCGTGCGGAAATCCTTATCCGGGATGAAAACTTTCCCATTTCCTTTTTCATGCTTTAAAGTGTCATTATAACAAATTTCATCAAAATCATTAAGCGTAAAGAGGTGACAGACAGACACACTTTACAGCACTAACCAATCATCAACAACCTTGTTGAAAATATAAACGCCTGTCATAGAAGAAACGGAGCATAAGCGAATAACTAAATGCTGCAGTAACAACCCTAGCGCTTCATATTAACACCTTGACGCAGACTATGCGACCTCATTAGCTGTACTCGTGAGGATTGTCTTCCGTCTACCGGACTCATTAAGGCGCTGATCGCACTATTGTTGTCTACAGAAAGACTTGGAACGAATTAGTTGAAAGAAATGCTCGTTTTACTACCTTTCTTTAGAGATAACACGTACCGCGCGACTCTGCCCGCGCAAATGAGTAATTACACGGGCACCATACATTGTCAAAATTCCTGAGAAATCGGGCAAGAGAGGAATTATTTTAGGAACGCAAACGAGCTTAGCTCAGATGAGAGGCTAGAGGCAACAAGTACTATGCCTTGCCTGCCGCTTGTTTATTGAAGCTCCTTATTACTCCCAAAAAAAAACGGCCAAGAGCGTGTCGAGCCACGCGCAATATAGGGTTCCGTAGTACAGCTAGTTTTTGATAATTTTTGTATGGATAATGAATGTAGGTACATTCATAACGCGTTTTACACTACTAACAATATCATCATCATCAGTTCAAAGGAATTTGAACGAAAAGTTCCTATATACCTCGCCGAATACATTTTTTTAGTTAATCGACTATTACTCAATAACTTATGAAGTCTTCTTAGCCGTAATAATTTTCTTTTTAAATTCAGCATATTTCCTACTCCCGTGAATTTTTCCACATTTCCAGAAGCAACCCTTTAGCTGGTAGAAGGGGGGACACTGGACTCTAACGATTTTTTCCATTTTAAAACTTCATATTTCACAAATGGATCCCTAAATCGGAAAATTATCTATAAACACTCGTAATATTTTTTAAAAACCTATCCAACGACACCCCACACGGTGGGGTGGACGCGAAAAAAAAATCATCCCTGCTTGATGTGTAGGGGACTGGGGAGGTACCATATTTTTTTTTTTATCGATAAATATATTTCATATAAAAAAATTGACTTTGATAGGAACTATATTAATTCGACTTTAACAAATAATAACCCGAATACTATATTTTTAAAACCGACATACCAATACGGTAAATAGTATTATTAAAACATTAAATCTTAAAACTAAAATAATAAAGGCATGCGCCAAACATATCAGTCAACCTCTTAGTTTCTTATCATTTATGAACCCTATGTTATTAAGGAAGGCAGCTTTCCAGAATTATTAAAGAAATCTATTATTAAACCGCTATTTAAAATGAGAGATACTACTGATATGATCATATGAATAAGTACCGTCCTATCTCATTGATAGCGGTATAGTACTGCTAGTTTTTTTTTTTAATTTTGTATGGTCAATGAATGTACATTTATTACGTGTTTTACACTACTAACAACATCATCTCAGTTAATTTCAAAGGAATTTGAACGAAAAGTTCCTTTATACTTCGCCGAATACATTTTTTTTAGTTGATCGACTATTACTCAATAACTTATGAAGTATTCTTAGCCGTGATAGTTTTCCTTTTAAATTCAGCATATTTCCTACTCCCGTGAACATTTTTTCACATTTTTAGAAGCAACCGTTTAGCTGGCAGAAGGGGGGGACACTGGACTCTAAAGATTTTTTCCACTTTAAAACTTAATATTTCACAAATGGATTCCTAAATCAGAAAATGATCTATGGAATCTCATAATATTTTTAAAAAACCTATCTAACGACACCCCACACGATGGGGTGGACGCGAAAAAAAATCATCCCCGCTTGATGTGTAAGGAAGGTACCATAAAAAATTATTTTAAGATTTCGTGTACCATTTTGTCGGCATCATTAATATGTGTATTCATGCCAAATTACAGCTTTGTAGGTCCTATAGTCTCTGAGCAAAACCGGGGACAGACAGACAGACGGACAGACCGAAACTATAAGGGTTCCTTGTTGACTACGGAATCCTAAAAATTGTCGCGGCTATACCCTTATCTAAATGATATTTTTTAAATATTTTCAACACATCCTTAATAGGCACCTTGTGTACCCTTAAAAAATCGGCCAAGTGCGAGTCGGACTCGCGCACGAAGGGTTCCGTACCGTTATTGAGCGAAAGTTGGCAGAAAATTGTGTTTTTTGTATGGGAGCCCCCCTTAAATATTTATTTTATTTTAATTTTATTAATAATTATTAAAGTACGAACATAATTAATAATATTGTGAGTATTTCAAGTGCCTAGCTGCTACCATTATTGATTACGATCAAAAAAGGCAAAAAAAATCACGTTTGTTGTATGGGAGCCCCCCTTAAATATTTATTTTATTTTGTTTTTAGTATATTTTGTTGTTATAGCGGCAACAGAAATACACAATCTGTGAAAATTTCAGAAGTCTAGCTATAGCGGTTCTTGAGTTACAGCCTGGAGACAGACGGACAGACATCGAAGTCTCAGTAATAGGGTCCCGTTTTTAACCTTTGGGTACGGAACCCTAAAAAGCACATAATACCATGTTTAGATACTATTATACAAGCTCATATAGACACTTCTGGAAGCGCACACCTGGGTAATTGTTTACGAGAACGCTGCCAAAACGCAAAGGTGACACCCTCCCACATACAAACGATACGGGAGATACTTTTTATTTTCGTTTCATGACTAAAACGATGTTTTAATAGATCCGTTCTTAGGACTTTTAAAAATAAACCGGTGCATTGATTAAAAAAGTCACTCGTCAAGTTTGTCCGACTCGCACGTATAATTTGCGTAAGCAAATGAGACAGCGTTCTGAAATTGGAAATACGAGAATTGGGATTAGGTATGATCATTTTTAGGGTTCCGTAGTCAATAAGGAACCCTTATAGTTTCGGTCTGTCCGTCCGTCTGTCCGTCTGTCTGCCCGCGGTTTTGCTCAGAGACTAAGACCTACAAAGATGCCGATTATTTTGTAAAGATAACAACGCATTTTGTTCTGGTGGAAAAGAAGTCGTAAAAGAGAAACGTAAAATCATTAAATAACTAAAATGTTTTATAACAGTAACTTTTAAAAGTATGTTAAATATATTTAAAACTTTATTTAAGTTTTAAAAATAATAGTCGTGTAAAGACAGTCGAAAATCACGTGTATTTAAAGATGTACGTTTTATAAGAGTTAAATATATTATGGACTTTACATGATAGCCATGTAGAAATCTTATTACTGATAAAGTGTAGTGTTATGGTCGGCATTATAACCAGATTATGATTATTACATGAATTAATTTTATACAACATCAAATATGTATCAGAGCTGCGATATTTAAAGGATGGTCATATAATTTGGTCATGTTAACGATTACAGGACTAAATTAAATGACTAAACTCTTATACGACATATTGTTCGTTTAATATATTGTTACACGATAATAGAAATTTAAATTACAACTAAGTATACGATTTCTATACGACTAAATGTCATTTAGGCTTTTTATTATAGCACAGAATATATAATAGTACCTTACGGTACAGAAGTCTCACTCCCGAGTCCCGAGTTTAGGTATGATAAACCAAAGACCTTTCTTGTGTCAATGTGATAAACGCAAGCGTCCGATCACCGGACTAGTCTCGATAGGCTGGCACTCGCTCGACTTGTCGCACACGCAACGCACGCATCCGTGATACAGTACCCGGCCGCGCCGCCGCGCCGCGCCGGGCCCCGAGCCGCCGCGCCGCTCGCTTGACAGCCCTGGCAGATTGAAGCGAGACGGCAGACAGTTATTGTACTATGAACGCTAAACGCAACGCAAAAGGTTGAAATTAGGTTGTTTTACAGAATAGTAGGTAAATATCTCGGCGATTTCGGGCCGTTTGTATGGAAGTGAGACAGGCCTGATTATAGGACTAATTTGCTAGTTGGGACTTGGGAGGGCCCTCGAAAGTGTTTTAGCCATTACTTTGTTGACAAAAAGTCTTGATTAGCCTGCAGATTTTAAGAACTGGCAACTTATTAGTTGGTAGAGATACATCAGCTCAGCTCAATTATAGCTCTTGTATTGCTCTAGTCACGAACGATGTTTACGGTGGTTATTGATTGAGTACAGCACGTTCTATTCTGTCGGTGTAAAAATTTAGTCTTCCCAAAATTTCACTTCTAAAATGTTAAATGTTAGGAGATTAAAATCATCTTTTTTATTTGCAGGGTCCTCGGATATGGTGATGGAAAGTAATTCAATAACGGAAAAGATAAATGATGGTAAGCCGTAAGATCTTCTACTCATTAAATTATTCCGAGTTTCCTTTTCCTAAAGGTAGAAGACATTTCTTCTGATTAATATATTAATATATACGTGGGAGAGCCATGCTTCGGCACGAATGGGCCGGCTCGACCGGAGAAATACCACGTTCTCACAGAAAACCGGCGTGAAATAGCGCTTGCGCTGTGTTTCGCCGAGTGAGTGAGTTTACCGGAGGCCCAATCCCCTACCCTATTCCCTTCCTTTCCCTCCCCTATTCCCTTCTCTTCCCATCCCTACCCTCCCCTATTACCCTATTCCCTCTTAAAAGGCCGGCAACGCACCTGCAGCTCTTCTGATGCTGCGAGTGTCCATGGGCGCCGGAAGTTGCTTTCCATCAGGTGACCCGTTTGCTCGTTTGCCCCCTTATTTCATAAAAAAAAAAAAATCGGTGCGGGGTCCCACCCCCAATTCCCAAGACTGTTTTAGCTTGTCACTTGGGCTTCTTGGCATCATCTCAAGAAGCCCGAGGGATGATCATTATGTATTATATCAAAATTACGTGGTTTTGGTTACCGCCGTCCATCCTGGCTTACAGGAGTTGCAGTATTTGAAAGTGTGGAAGTTTAATTTAAAAAAGGACCCGTTTAAAAAGTTGCTTTATTATTGTGAACTGTATTTTAAATAAAGATTTAGCATAATAATGTAACATTGGGATAAATGAATTTTTGGTTATCCTGATTGACTTCACGCATGTTCTCAAAAAATATGTATTTAGTAACTTATAAAATTAATAAGTAATTTATTGTTATTAAGGTAATCAGTTCATCTTATATGCGATTCCATTATTCTTAATAACTACATTAATTAATTAACGCAATTATTCAGTTATTTAATGTAGAGCAATGCCAAATGCCGATTTACGGTGTGATCAATACAACCTTCATAGTCTCTATGTAGTTCAAGTTAAAGGCTACAATCTACATCGTATTTTTGTATGAAGAACATTTTGGTTCTCCTTTGAAGAAGATACCTCTAGGTTGTATACAGGGTGCAATTAAACCTTCCTGCCAAATTTTGATATATTGATCCTTGTTAAAAATAAAAATACACGTTTTTTTTTATAGTCCTCAGTACTAAAATGTTGAGAAATAGCTTCCGAAAGTTATCTTAAAAAACACTACAATTAATGGACACGATGCGTCGGTCGGCCGCGCGTGATGTGCCCCCGCGCGCGCGCCTCATCCCGCGTCACCCCCTCTCATTCCCCCGCGCCGCGAGTGACCATTCTGCAACGATTTTAAATGGGATAAAATATGTCATTGAAAAAAAAAATAACACCCAATTTTTTTTGGTTAAATGGACTCTCCTAATAAGACCTAAGCCCTGGAAAAAAATTGGCAGGAAGGTTTAATTGCACCCTGTATATCGAATGGATTATAGAAGTATTCTGAGTAACTCATAAATACTTGTAGTTGATAAAGATTACAGCGAAGTTAGAAATAAATAAATTTTGAGGAGTTTCCTCGATTACTAATGGATCCCATCATCACGTCACCACTTTTGTGAACATGGAACCAAAGAGTGAACCCTAATATATACAACAAAACAACAATTTTGAATATTGGTTCACAAACGGCGGAGTAATCGTTGAATATACTTTAAAAATATATATATCCACCGCCGAACACATAACCTCCTCCTTTTTGGAAGTCGGTTAAAATAGTCAGTTCTCTATTCTGCCGTTTTATTCTAACATTAAGGGCCTTCCCCTACGGAGATTCCGTAATTTACCGTATTTAGAGCCTTATAAACTCAAAATTTGAAAGCTACAAAGTTATAATAAAAATACAGCAATAATCTTCAGTACATCAACATTCCTTTCCCCGTTTTAAATTTTCTGTCTTTGTTTATTATACTCATGATATTAGCTTCCAAAGTAATACCAATTTATTAAAATTTCAAAAGCATACTTTCAGCATCTCCCTAGTATTTACAAATTACGTTTATTTGAAACACACGACAATAGATAGACAATTTCATTAACTACATAATATATTCCCCGTTTTAAATTTTTTTTTTAGATCAATTTTGAACTAAGATAAGTAAAAAAAATAGGATTTTTGTGCGATCTCGGCAACGCGTCAAATGTATGGTCAAGGTCGTCAACTCGGGGGATGGCCTTTGGTACCAATCAGAATGCTTTAGACGATGGCTTAAAATTTATTTTAATGCATCCTCTCCAGGTTGACACATGAATGATGAATGAATACAGGCGAATAAACATTGGCCCTCTTACTAATAAAAAGTTACACAGGTGTTTAGAGGCTGCGTAATTTTTTTTCTACTAATAATTTTTTTTTTGACATATGGCCTGTATAATGCTGTTGTAACTTCCATACAATATTACCCAACGCTTACACAAGGCATCACCCTTGCATAGAGTGCGAATAAGATCAAGATGGCGGATTTTCAATAGATCAGCTGATTATATTTTATTTTGAATATGTAGTTTTGAGTGCGTTTGCTGATTTCTTCCATCTTATTAGCAAAGAAACATAAAAAGAACTATTTAATATGTTTTATTTCTTTAATCAATTGAATGAAATAGATTTTCAATGTAAACGAAATATAACATACATCGCGATCGTTTTATTTAGGGTGCGTTCCACTAAGCACCTACAACGATAACGCTCACGAGTCACGACCGTGGTTTTTGACGGTCCACTCGCATGATACAAATCGCGTCAATGATACAAACTCAAGTGGAATGGATTATTAGAGTTTCTAGCGTTCATTTCAAATTATAATACTATCGCATTTTATATTGTTTTTGTCTAGGAACGGTTTTCAATAGATTCTCGTTTTTATAGCCTTTTTTCAAGATATTATCGTATAGTTTTATTTAAGTCATAATTATTTATTATTACATTTATTTTATAAATTATGTATATTTATTTAGTTTTAATATTATCATTGTCATTCTTATACCTTTTTTACCTCTTATTTTACTAACTTTATTATTATTATTTTATTATAATTTTTAAAATTTAAATTAAACCGCTTATTTTGCATATAAAAAGATGGCGGTTATATTAAAACGTCCACTTCAACCCACCTTTAAGATGGGTCGTTTTTAGCTTTGCATTAGCGAAAATATACGTCATGAGTGACGCTCTTGCCGCGATCACAACAATCGCGGTCGACATGTGAAACGGCTGAAGGAGTATTTTCAGCGTTTGAGCGCTTAGTGGATCGCGCCCCTAACACGTCATAAGTGACAAAATATTATTTTTTTTTCTTATTATGGCACTTCGGCTATTTAACCATGGCCAGTGTCGAGTATAAATATGGCGGGAAAACAATATTCTATAATACAATTTTCAGCTTCGTTTTTCTATATTGTCAGGTTGAAAGTCTAGTCAAAGTCTAAGTAAAAGTCAATACAGTCAAGAAGTCAAGTCGGTTGATTCAGTAAGGTGGTAGACGCTTTACTGAAACTTTCGATGGAGTTTTGGAGGGAACACAAAATAGCACGTTTCTGGATATTGTATCACTTTCCTACACTTGTGCACGATAAGGAATATCTAATGGTTAATATCCTACCATTATTACACATTAAAAACCCAATTAACACAATTTTAGGAAAATAATACAAAAACACAACATCACTCTTTCACATTCCCGGCAAAACTCAAAATATTTTATTAACTTTGACATTGGAGTTTTGCCGGGAATGTGAAAGAGTGATGTTGTGTTTTTGTATTATTTTCCTAAAATTGTGTTAACTGAGTTTTTAATGTGTAATATTGGTAGGATATTAATCATTAGATATTCATTATCGTGCACAAGTGTAGGAAAGTGATGCAATATCCAGAAACGTGCTATTTTGTGTTCCCTCCAAAACTCCATCGAAAGTTTCAGTAAAGCGTCTACCTACCACTTTACTGAATCGACCGACTTGACTTCTTGACTGTATTGACTTTTACTTAGACTTTGACTAGACTTTCGACCTGACAATATAGAAAAAACTAAGCTGAAAATTGTATTAAAGAATATTGTTTTCCCGCCATATTTATACTCGACACTGGCCATGGTTAAATAGCCGAAGTGCCATTATAAGAAAAAAAAATTGACATTAGCGTTGCGTTCAAAAACTTTGAAAGTAAATGTCATAGTAGAACATTATAATATTATTTACAAAATTCACGTACTCTACTGATTAATATTAACTAAAAATGTTTAAATATCAATCTTGTGTCCAATAATTATAATTACCAGGTTCATAAAAAAACAACGTTTATATCAATTTTTGTCATCAACACCCGAACATCAGATAGCATGTTACTTAATTCCTGAACGTTTTCCTTTGAGTCTACAGTCTATGGTATATAACACGATTTTAGTTACACAAGTCATAAATGTCATTATCATTTGATTATTAGTAGAGTTCTGTATAAACCCTGTGTAAACACAACCACCGTGTTTAACTATTCATGCGTTACACGGATGTGTAAGAAGTTTTTATTAGTGAGGGGGATAATATTTTCCCCGTTTTAAATTTTTTTTTAGATCAATTTTGAACTAAGATAAGTAAAAAAAATAGGATTTTTGTGCGATCTCGGCAATGCGTCAAATGTATGGTCAAGGTCGTTAACTCGGGGGATGGCCTTAACACAGCTTTGATCCAGTCCGGATCCTAGCGAAAAACAAACTATTTCTCTCATCTAAGTACCTAAAAAAGTACCTAAGTAAGTACAACGACTGATTTTTGGTACCAATCAGAATGCTTTAGACGATGGCTTAAAATTTATTTTAATGCATCCTCTCCAGGTTGACACATGAATGATGAATGAATACAGGCGAATAAACATTGATTCTAAGGGCCTGTTTCACCACTTCCTGGAGAATCTGTCAAAAAAGTTGTGGATGGCCTATCCGGCACTTTATCAGGAAGTGGTAAAACAAGCCCTAAATGTTTATTCGCTTGTATTTATTCATCACTCATGAATTTTTAAATTTTAGAAGGACCTTAATATTCGTCTTTGATAGAAATTTCCAATGATCGACGTCGATTGTGGACGCTGTTCACAGCTGCGCAAGCATGGCTACTATGATAGGCTAGCAATCTTGATTCTTGTGTAAGGAGAGAGGCCTTTATGAGAATGCCATTTTGTAATTTTATTTTACCGATACAAGACACTGTTGTAAGATTATTTTGCCGAAAAGCTTAATTTATTTCTCGAGGCAATTTTAGGAAAAGCTGTAAAAAACAGATGTCTTGAAACTCTGGCCGGACTTCACCTAATTCGTCATAAAACGACCCACGCAGCGTGCGATATTTTTGTAGGTCGTGGACTATTTTATTTTTGTATGTAGATTGTACATACAGTGTTTATAAACGAGTACTAAAAATTAGATCGTGTTAGAATAATATGAAAAACAACTAAAATTTATCTGTGTAACAAATCCGAAAAAAATTCTTATTAATATGTATCTAACCTACTTCGGAAAAAGTTGCCAATTGCCACTATTGTTGACTATTAATTTCGATATAAGTCGCTTTTAAAAGTACGCACTTTACACCAACTCAACTCTCAATAATAGCACCGTTAAATCGTTCGCAGTTCGCATGCACACATAAATGTGTAGTTTGACCAAGTCTACAAACGTTGACGTTAAACTTTTTTTTTTAATTCTGAGGCGTCTGAGGCAAAGCCGAAGTTTTGAAGTTGATCCAGCAAGAACTTCGTCAGTGTTATCATAATTCTGAATGCCTTCTCAGATAGATGGACTGTTGCAAACCAAAGTTTCGAAGCTGTTCAGGAACTTTGTTGATAGTTCCACTTCGGATTGATTGTTGCGAAGGCAATGTCAGACAATGGAGGCAATGAGGCGTGGGCAGGATGGGCTTGGCACAATACTGTGACCCTGGCTGTAGACAATACACCTTCATGTAACAGGAAGAAAATATAATGTAATAAAACTGTAGAATTCTATTACATCATGGATTCATCACAATTCACAATCAATAAACAGTTCTTGTTGTAAAACTATGTCTGTGCTTTACCTTTAGTTCTTTGACTTTCGTACACTGCAACCTTAATTGTGCTGTCTCCAGCTATGTTTGGAAAGGGAAAATATGAAAATTTTCAACTCCTTTCCATTTTCTACTGAATTAATAATTTATGTGTCCCAAGTCATCTTTAGCATATCACAAATTTTGATCATATCAAAGAGTTTTAGTGGTTGATTACCGCTGTCGATCCTAGCGACACAGGGTAGTATACATACGTCATACTCTCGAAAAAAACTTCTTTCTAGCACAGTCGGGTAAAAATCGTTGTTTTCAGAGCGGCTACGACCTAAGGCCGGCGGTGACGTGACGCCGGAGCGGACGGTGGCCCTCGACCTCGACCTCAACTACGCCGCGCCGTCCAACCTGGTCCTTACCCCGGCGCCGGAATGTAAGTGAATAATGATGGGAACTAAGACTTGACTCTAGGAGTAGTTAGTAAGAGTACTAACTAGTAAGTTTAGTAGTCTCTACTACATAAGTAGTAGAGACTACTAAACTTCGTTTGACTAGGATTTCAGAAATTACCACACTTAATGATTAAAGTCGCGGTTTGTTGAATCGAAATCGATTTTCAGATTAAGCATGTGAATCAGGCCCTACTCTCCTGGTATCTGAAAAGTCAGGAAAATGTAGAGAATTGAAATAAGATCGAGCTGAAAAATGAATACTTTAGAAAGAGTTTGGGCCTGATTACACCAACCGAGTAGAGTGGCGAGACAATGCAAACAGCAGCGTCTCGCCACTACTCGGTAGGTGTAACAGGGCCCTTTAGCGTCAGAATAAACTGTATGCTTCTACTTTGACAGTAAACTCTATAATATATTGGGACACATACACATCCTAAGTATTGCCACTATGTTTTGGTACATAAGTATATTAATTTTAATATTTGTATTTTTGATGTATATTTTCAATCAAAAACTATTTTGTTGTCAGGTCGAAAGCTGTCCCGCGGTATATCCCGGGCAACAGACAACGAGGGCCTCGTATGGGCGCTCCGCAGCAACACGGAGCCCGACCACAGCCCGCTGTCGGACCACATACTGCTGCTGCCGGATATATCCGTCTATCCGCCGGACTTCAGGTGTGAGCAGACGATTATCGTCGTTATGTCCTTCTCATGAAGGTCCCGGAGTTTCTAGAGTCTAGAGTCGATAAGATCGGGTGGCAAGGTCCGTACTCCGTAGTAAATATCTTGGAATGGAACTCAGAGTACCAAGTTATAAAATAGAAAGCGCTAAAGGGTTGCCATGTCCTGAAATATTTATCTTTCACTGCATGTAAAAAGGCCTTTTTCCTTGATGTTTTTGGAACAAATAGCTGTAACTTAGACTGCCTTCACATTAAGTCGCGAGTAGTGGGGCAGTCGCGCTACTTATATTCTAAAACGTTTTAGTATAGAAGTTGCGCTGCTGCCGCACTACTCGCGACTGTGAAGGCAGCCTTACTCATGGGCGTACCCGATAGGGTACCTCCCCCCCTAAAATTTTTCTTCAAAAACATAGCTAGCCAAACAAACACTAATTAAAGTCGGAACCCACTCGTAAGGCTAAACAAACGTAAAGGATGTTCTTTTGTTATTTCTTTCGTACAGTCATAACATGAGCACAACCTTAAACTTTTTGCCCTTCCTTTTATTTTCCTTAGTTCTTTGACCACAAACTTGCACGTACAACAAAATATGTGTTATGTTTTATGACTCATAAAAGTATCCTCGTTTGTTTAATATGCGTTTTCTCACGTTTTTCCACTTAATACTTAAGTAGTAAGAATTACCAGTTAAAAAAAAAGGTACTTAAATAGAGTGCGTTGGTTCACAGTTCATACAATAGTTATTGTGATTGCCAATAATTTTTTGTTCTTAGAATTTTGTTAATGGTTTTGTAATTGATATTAGATTGATTCTTTATTCTAAGTAGGCCATAGATTGCTACTATAAAAAACTGTCTAACTATCGTGTTTTTTTAGCTACAGCTTGGTGACAGACAGACGGACAGACAGCGAAATCTTAACAATATCACCTCCTTTTAATTCTTTTGGGTACAGAACCATAAAAAAACATAAACATGACACCTTCCTCTTCAGTGTTAAAATTCGGTCAGTACTATATTATGTAGGTGCCAAGGTGGAACAGACATACATATAGTCGAAGCGCTTACTTCAAGGAATCGATTCTTTGCAGCCTATTTGCAGCTCACGCAATTATTACTGCCAAAATCGTTACACTATTTCAATTATCCTTGGTGCGAAAAATCTAAATAATAAAATAACAAAAAAAGGATATGGGCGAACAGCCCATAGACGGCCCCAATTTTATTAAAAAAAATAAAAAAATCGTTACACTTCCTTCTTCGCAAGTCGGGTAAAAGACTCATTGTATGAATCATTTGAGTGTCGAATCAGTCAGCATGACAGACGTGGCGCGGCGCCAACACGCGACCAGACGTTGAACCGACAGCCTTGTAGTTATAGGTAACGGTCTTCCGTGATCTGTGTTCTATCATGGAATTATAGCAGTGTTTTTCAACCTGCGTGTCGCGACCGCCTGGGGGTCGCATCATAAAGGTTGAAAAACACTGGGTTATGGTACTAATGGGGCAATAAATTCCATAAATCACGTAAGATGTTGATTTTGACCCCTATTTACCGACTGGAAATAATCAGCTGTTGCCTGTTTCATACAAAGACAAAGTCATTACTGTCTGAAAACGTTTTATGATAGAGCAGATTGTCTAAACTCTAACAGGAAAGTGGGATCTGCGACCTTAATTTACTTTGAAGCAGGGACTTTTATCCAAGAAACTATAGTTATCTTCTCTACGAAGACTGGAAACCAATCATCCAGGGCCATGCTAAGCGCGCAGATGTTCCAATCCCATAATGTAACAAATATTTACTTCTTCCATTTCAGGATATACATCGAGAAGGATCTCCTGGAGACAGCCACACTAGTCACTTTAGAATCAGCGAATATCCTCAACTGGTGGCGCACGGGCCGCGTGCCCGGGGCCCCTAGACTACTACCGTTAGCGACCTCTGGAGATGGCAACTGCTTGCCGCATGCCGCCAGCTTAGCTGCCTATGGCTTCCACGACAGACTGCTGGCTTTGAGGACGAAGCTGCAGGCGTTATTGTCGGGAGAAAATGGAGAGGCGTTGTCAAGTAAGTAGACTTTGTCTCCTTGACTATAATCGCTGGCGTCGTCTGGTGACGATCTGTCGAAACATTTAAATATTGGGTTAAGGTGCCGGTTGGCAGCGGACGACATGAAGCAACCGCAGACGACGTGTCGCAGCGACACTACTGGTTTCTATGTATTTCTATGAAATACCCTCCACAGATAGCGACACGAAGCTAGCGACACTTCATAGAAATACATAGAAACCAGTAGTGTCGCGACGACACGTCGTCTGCTGCCGCTTCATGTAGCCGGCTTCCAACTTGTACCTTTACATTGTATTATGTTAAATGACTATCATTAATTTGTCATTATGTTGTAGGTAACCAAACTATACGCATTCCATTCACAATGTAGTACAGTGATATCTAACTGTGATTCTCAAATGAGAATCTAAAATTACTTATAAAGAACCGACCAATGCCCTCTCAAAAGCTTGAGGAATGACGTTTTACAATTTTCTTCTTGCACAACTGTTTGACTTAACATAATTTTATTTTTACGCCTGAATAAATGAACGTTTTGCCACTTTTGTTAATCCATAGAGCGGCGCAGATCATTCTCCTTCATCTTCAAGTTCAACTTCATTTTTCAACTAACCAGAAAATTTTCTCCTTTCCAGGGGCAATCGAGCGGCGATGGCGGTGGTCGGAAAGCCAGTCACTCCGAGCAGCCGGCTTGCGGCTGTCAGAGGCGGAGTGGCGGCGCGAGTGGGCGGACGCGGTGCGGGCGGCGTCAGCGGAGCCCCGCCCCCGCGCCCCCGCCGCCGCGCCGCATTACGCGGCACTCGAACATCTGCACGTGTTTGCGCTAGCGCATGTTATGAGGAGACCGGTGATTGTGTTCGCTGACGTCGCTTTGAGGGTAGGTGTTTTGTTTTTGGAAAAAAATCTGTATATTTTACCCACGAGCTGCGAATAATCTGAGGCTGAATATGCGTGGGTCGTCCGACTATGCGGTATTGCGGACGTTGCTCTAAGGGTAAGTAGCTTCTTTGGGCTTCAACTGTGTATATTCCCCGCGAGTGGGCGGACGCGGTGCGGTCGGCGTCAGCGGGGCCCCGCTCCCGCGCGCCCGCCGCCGCGCCGCATTATGCGGCACTCGAACATCTGCACGTGTTAGCGTTAACGCATGTTATGAGAAGACCGGTTATTGTGTTTGCTGATGTCGCTCTGAGGGTAGGTGAAAGAAAATTCTACGTATCTTCCGCGCGAGATGCGAATAATCTGGGGCTAAATATGCGTGGGTCGTGCGACTATGCGGTATTGCAATCGTCCGCAACTCTGCATAGAATATTATTCGATTGAGGGTTGAGGAGCTTTTTGCGTACAAGACGCGAGGAAAGGCGTAAAAATATTTATGGTTTGCAAACATTGATATTGAACTCCCTGCCTAGTATTTCAAAATTCCTATTTTCAAATTTTTGAAATTTTTATGACACTGCCTATGACACTTATAACGTGGCTTTCTGTAATTGGTAAATCATTTTTTAATTGCGTTCAGCAGATCCAGAGAATTCCCACAATGTCATAAAGTCACAATAACCTCTTTACAATATTAGTACAAAATAATTATTAATACTTAACCATTTTATTACAGGACTACAGCGGCGAACCAGTAGCTCCAATCCCCTTCGGTGGCATCTACTTACCGTTAGAACTACCGCCGTCACAATGCGGACGCTGTCCAGTGCTGCTGGCTTACGACGCTGGACACTTCTCAGCGCTGGTGCCAACGGAGCCGTTGCCGAGAGATGGAGCCAGGGTTCCGTTGGAAGACCACGCGGGAAACCATATGCCTATACGGTGAGTGGTATAGAAAGTTTTGACTTTTGTATGTGCGAGAATAATAGCAATTAATATTTTAGATTTTATAAGTGCGAGTGGGATAGATATAGTTGTACGGTTCGTACATACCTAACTTAATACGTTGACGCGCCGTGTCGTCATTGTGGTGTCAAATTATTTTATTATATTCCTGTATAGCAGTGCACTTAGCAACGCGTACTTGTTAACACGCTAACATTTGTACACTTACATAATAAAGGTGCTCAAACAACATACTCTTTTGGAACTCTACAAATATCCCCTTGGACTCCAACAATAGTTTTGTATGTGCGAGATAATAGCAATTTAGGTGTTGTTCTCTCGTGTATAACAGACGAGACTGGTGAGACATGTTCAATACTCGAGGACGTGATATTTGGCTATTATATTAGATGATAAAAAAATATCAATTGATCACTGAGTAAATGTAGCTTAAAGTTAAATAATTATTTACCCAACGCATGGACCCGTGCGTGGGAAGGGTAGCGGCGCGGTGTTTCTTTGGTGGCGCACGCCGACGCGCCGGTCGCATAGTATGCCTACTTGCTTAGCCGCGTAATTTACTTAGTGTCCATGATTCATTAAAGGGAAATTCGGACAAAGTACCTATTTTTTTACATAATTATAAAGAGAATCGAGTACATTGGACATGTCTCACCAGTCATGTTGTATATTTAACTAATTAGTAATTACAAAAATATTTAAACAATACAAAGCTACACAATTTTTTGTCATTATCAGTGACATTGAAAATCGCATTTGGTAGACACAGAGAAAAATATTGTACTGACTATAATGTATCCGTTGTGTATTTATAAGTTATCGCACACTTAACTATTTTATACAATAAAAACCGTGGCACTACAGTTAATTATGTTATGTTTACTCTCACATACTAATAAGCAATTACACAGCCAATAACTTATACCAGCTTGCTGTCCTATTCTGTCAAGAGACAACTCGAATCTATAAAGTATAAGGCAACATTGTATGTATTTTCAGATTCAACGTAGACCCAGGAGACGATTTCAATTGGGACGAGGAACCTGACCAAAAAACCATAAACAATCTGTTACCAGACGAATTCCAACGCAACGCCATGCTAGCCGCCTACTTAGATCTAGAAAGAGTGGAATGCTTAGCTCCTCAACCGTCAGAGGAATTAAGAAGATCTCTAGACGCGTTATCAACTAAAAGTTCCAAACAAATGAACTCTGTTGTGAAACAGTTTGGGAGCATAGGCCGATCTATGGGCAGTAAGTTGAAGAAGAATTTCGGGTCTATGGTGAAACTGTCCAGCAAGAGTCAGAATGATGATGTTTTAGTCCGAAGGCCGTCTACTTGTGAGGTGTTGTGCTGCAGAGTGTTGGCAGCAAGAGCGCCGGTGCAGGAAGAAATGGTGAAGAATTACTTGAATGAGGCTTGGATAGGGTAAGTAATGTTTCCTGCAATTTTGTAAAAGTCAAATGTATAGTATGGCTTTCTCTGTCTATTCTAAATCTGTGGCAAACATAATTTTTCAAAGCCAACTAGCTGACCCGAGAACGTTGTTTTTCCATATAAATTTTTTTTTTAGTATCAATATAAAAAGTAGGTAAAAGCCTATTCTCAGGCCTAACGAATGTACATACCCATTAAAATTGCTTGAGCCGTTTATTTATATTAACAATTTTAAGTAAATAAAAAATTGATACACAATCCTCAAACACTGCATCAAAGTTTCTACTACTCTTTCTATAAGCTAGTTAACATAATACCATCTCGCTTGTAGTCTCCCTTTGATGTGGGCCAGAATATATTCCTACAAATAATTGCAATGTTATAATTTTATTTGATTTTTTTATTTCAGATACACAACAGAACAAAACCGAAAGGAGCAAGATGCGCCGTCTCAACCACGGTACGGCACAGGTCGGTCGCAGTTCTACACGGAAGCTGGCAACGCCGCGCACGCCGCCGCCCGCGCCGCTCCGTCTCGCTCCCGCACTACCGACCGCACGCTATATCTGTCTCGCTCTACCTTCTACGACGACCGCCCTCCTTCGCCCCGCCCTTGCCGCGCGCCGCTCTGCCCGTACTTTGGAAGCGAGGCGTACGATTATTACTGCTCTCGGTGCGTGCGTATGAATTGATATCTATCCCGCTCTAACACGTAGCGGTATGATATATCTATCTCGCTCTTAGGTATGATCTCTGCGAAAATATAATATGCGTAAAAACGGTGTGTATTCGGTTACCGAACCTAACATAAAGGGTTTTTTTATTTATTTGACTACAATATTTTCATAATAATGTTGACTTTACCGCCTTGAATTATTAGTTTTTTAATTTTTAATTTTAAAAATATGTTACCAAATTATAATATTTTCAGAAATTATAAACCCTTTTATACAAACGTAAAAAATATTAAATTGGCTTTGTTAAGCGGTAACATAAGTAATGTCTAATTATATTTAAAGAAAAACGTTTGAAATGTTAAAAATTAGGCAGGGTCGATAAGAAAAGCTTTTAAAACTTTAAGATTAGCGAGTTTAAATAAACCAAACATATTTTTGTATACATATTTAGACTGTTATAGATGTCTATTGTACTATAAATTGGCATTAAAAAGGAAGTTTCCCTGTTTTTATGTAGTTTTGACTCTTGAGGTAATATTTTGAATAGAAGTTTCAAATCATACTTATTTTTAAACCAACCTTTAATATTATTTTCATTACAAAGCTTAACAGTGCAGTATATATTTTAAACAGAACTTACATTTTTTTGTACCCTTGAAAACTAAAGATAACTGTTAAAGCGACGATTGTATTACTAGTTGTAAGATTTTAGTTATCAACCCATTTACTAATAGAAATATTTACACAATAGGCTATACAATTTGTAAACCATCTATGTAATATGTTAGGCTATATATGTGTATGTTGTCTGATACGTTGGAAAATAGCCTCGATAAACAAGTTACAAGAACAAAACATTGTATGGCACATCCATTGTATAACTATTTTTATTAGTGATTGTTTAGTTACGTAGTTTTAAATTATTTACAAAAACATGAAAACATCATCCAAAAAGGAAATAGTTAGTGCCAAGTATTTGAAATGTGACAAAGTTAATGATTAAAAAGAAAGGTTTTAATGTTATGAAACAAAGTATAGAAATATTCTGATTGCTTAATAATGTTCAAGTTTTTTCTTAAGTAGATAATCCTAGTTATATAATATACTTACCCTAAATTTCTAAGAAAAGAATAAGGCTACATTCGACCAAACACATTTGCTGATAAATATCCAAAAAGCTTCCCAAAAATGTGTTCAGTGCTAGATTACAACAGGGTGTACAAAATCTTACTATGTATTCAGACAATAAAATTTGTCATGAGGTTGATAAAATATGATTGATCATCAGAACACCTTTACAAACTTGTTATATTAAATAAACATAAACTAAGATGCTTGCTAACGAAACTAATGTTGCCAATGTTTACACATGTTATATTATGTTTGCAGTAACACAACAGTGTACCTTCATAATAAATATATACAGGGTGTAACAAAACTAAGTGATAATAATTAACTGAGGTAATTCTTGGGTTAAGGTGTATCCAAAAAGCAGTACTAAACATTTGTACGTAACCCGATTTTGGAGAAAAACGCTTTTGAAATCTTAAAAAAAAAATTTGAGTTACAGCCCTGTCCACTACTGTACACTACTCCAGGTGGACTTTCATTCATTGACTCAGATTCGAACGCATCGATTAGTCTAACGCAGGCGGATCGCGCGATCGCAAGAACCAATCAATGCGTCGAAAATTTTTTCATTAAAGGCTACTAGCTCCACCCCCTTTTTAATTTTGTGGTTCCGTATAATTAACTTAAGGAAAATAAGATTCTTAGTTTATTTTTATGATTTTATTTTAATGTTCTTTTTTACGTTATTGTTTTGAATTAATCGTATGAAACATTTGTATTACTTAACTAGCTGTCCCGGCAAACGTTGTTTTGCCATATAAAGTATTTCCGATTTGGCCCGTATTATTTTATTGAAGTGACTAAAGAATTATTTTGAATATAAAATGATGTAAAATCTATTACTTTTACATTATTTAAAATTAGAAATTAAATATGTAATGTGTTACACTTTTTAAATTCTAACGTAATAATGCATCTAACACGCTTCTCTTTCAAAAATAAAATATCTTTCGTTACCTATAACTGATCCCCAACTCCCAGCGGCTTCGATCACCTGATCGAGGTCATTGCGCTCGCGGTAGTACTAGGGCCAGGGTTGACAAAAATTTTTACGATACGGTATTTAAATATAAATGTATGGGAGAAAAAAAAATGTCTTTCAGCGCTGCTACTTTCACAGTGAACTCTATGTAAGGGACACATACACACCCTAAAGTATTATCACTTAGTTTTGTTACACTCTGTATATATACACAGTGGAAACTTATTCAAGATCTGCTGTCTATGTTTCTCATTCGACTTTCCGAATGTTTCAGACAAAGACCTGTGTAAATATTTTCAGTGTTAAGAGAGTATTATCTATTTGCAAGTTTTCAAATCTCAAACTATTGATAAAATCAGTGTATAATATGAGCTATAGCCAAGGAACAAATGATAATTAAATAGAAATGACATATGAAATGAATTCACTATTCCACGCCAGGAAGTGATTCACATATTGTGTATATTAACCATATGGGGGGCTCGCTTTATGACTTATTTAAACATTTCTATTTTATTATTATTTCTTTGGTTAACAATAATTTAGGGACAAATAAATATTTTAATATCAAGTTATTAAAATAAACTGTGATGAGTTGCAGCTTTTCTCAACATAGATTAAAATATAGATAAGTATTTTCCTACTTAAACCTCCTATCATATTGTTAAGGTTGACAAGAGCTATTTTAAGATTTGTGTATCTTGTTATTACTTGTTATTAAGTTTTGTGAAAAACATATTGAAAATTACATTAATAGAAAGTATTTTTAATACTCGACTTCTAGAATACTGTTACATAGGACAAGAGAATTCTCTCTCTTTCCTTATGTGACATTACCAAAATATTTTATAAGTGTGTTATTAGGTTTACCTGAAACTTTTAAACCTAGGATGTCTATAATTACCTACATACCAACCTAAGAGAAGCTGGAATCTATAATATAGATATTTTTTAAACCTTGTAGCTACAAGTCCCCGTCCTGTTTTTGTTTGCTAACAATAAATGTTTTTGATCTTCTAGTCCTAATTAGTTTATTTTAGTTGTATTTTATTTAATTGTACGTTTTTTTTTTGTATAATTGTTAATTGTCGTTTTTGTTGTACCTTATTTTTAACAGTTTTTTAAACATAATAATAATGTGTTATAGGCTGGTTCTATAACATGATAAAAATATGGAAAACGGGAAAAAAATTCATAGCACTAAAAATATGCCTTTGTACTAAAAATGTAGTTTAAAGTAGAACACAAAAAGGTCAAGCTAATAAACTAATGAATGGCTGTGGTGTGCCCGATTCTCAACTCTTATTAAGGATGTATATAAGGTCAAATTCCGTAGTACATCCAATTAAATTATGAAAGTACTAAATATGTAAAAATTGGACACCTAGACACTTATTTATAATTATAATGATTATTTATAATAGATTTTTAAGGAATTATTCGATATTTAATTATTATTGAAAAAAATTGAGATGTAATTTGACAAACACAATAGTCGTGTTCGTTTCGCATGCGCAAAGTTAAAAATTAGTGTCAGTGTTAGGGCCGCGCCACGCCGGAATGGCAGCGGCGCGGCGAGCACTTTCAGTGTCATATGATTTTAAACTTTATCTTCATTATTGTAATACATAGTATCGCCAGGCCTGTCCCACTCGCGCGTGTAGGTATCGAAATGTAAGTACCCCTTTAAAGGGGCAGATCACTAGGGACTCACAAGCGAGCGGTGATGCACGCGCAAGATTTTTTCGTCGCATATATCTACGTACGTAATCTGATATATATGAACAATTGAAAAAGGTCAAAGAAATATTTCAATAAGGTAATTTAAGACTTTAAAATACAAAAAAAGGTAAAAAATACAAAAACATAGCAAATAAACCAATGTGTTACAAACAAACCACATACAACACAGAAATAAACACAAGTTACTATGTTTAAGTTGTAAAAAATTCCAGACCAGCTCCTGCACTATAATCGAATATAAAACTATTATAAAATATAGGTTGGGTTACTAAAATTTGATTATTACTATAAAAGAGTTTGCTATTAGTAGCTATAGTAATTAAAAGAAGATTATTTTATTTTCTAAAAGGTGACAATCTTGATTTCGTTAGAAAGGGTACCTCTTACGCGATAGAAAGAGAGCGCACATGTAGGTAAATATAATTGTAGGCACCTAGCACTGCGCGATCGGAATTTGAACTTTATAGTATCGTAGCATGAGTCGTTATTTCTTTAAACGGGTTTCGCGAGTGGGAATTCTGTTGGTACTACTAATATATATTCTGTGGTATCGCTTGAAAGTCTAGCGGCCGCCCGTGGCCGCCGGCGGCTGCGATTTCTCAAGCGATACTATGTACATATTACAATAATGAAGATAAAGTTTAAAATCATATGACACTGAAAGTGCTCGCCGCGCCGCTGCCATTCCGGTGTGCGTGGCCCTTAGTGTCATGTGCCAAAATCTGACAGAAATTGATGATAATTTCTATTATTGCACATGCGCGAAAGCTGCACATGCGCATTGAAAATGAAACCAATATGTCTAATCTAACAGCTGTATCGCAATTACTCTTCGAAGAATAGTTTTCATAAATTTCAATTTGAAATATTTCCGTAGAATTACCGGTGAACCCACTTTTTTTTGGGCTTAAAAAATCGCAAATCGTACAAAGAAATTGATAAGCAGTTTTTTAGCCGTTTATCTTTGATACAAAGTTCCCAATTCTGACGAATTCTCAAGGTCAGAATTTTTGAATTTATAAATGTTATATATGTCGCAGTCATCTGGTTCAATCAGCGATTCGATTGAATGACTAGCGCATTCATTGAATGACACCATTCAATTGAATGACTCGGCCGAACGTCAATTGAACGATCAACGCTCAACGTCCAACTAGTTAGCGATTTGTAACATAGCCCTTTGAAGATAGCGGACATGAAATCAGTCAGGTAATTGAACGTATTTCACTTTTTCCCACTGCGGCGCTAGTAGTCACTAAAACAAATTTGGCGTCAACAGTTTGGCTCGCACAGCTGATAGCACTGTGTAGATATTTTGTCGATTAAATTTACTGTAATGTGCTTTATTTGTAATAAAATAATATGACAGCGTCGATTTACCTATTACTACCCCGTTAACGACTACTTAAAAAATATAGCATCCCATTTAATGACTTCACTATATGACATTTAGTCAAAACGTTAAACGTCACAGTCAACGTCTTGACGAGTTGTCCTTTAGTCATTCAATTAAATGGTGTCATTCAATGAATGCGCTAGTCATTCAATCGAATCGCAGATTAAACCAGATGACTACGACATATACATCCTTAAAATATTATATGACGACCTCTGTGGCTCAGTGGATGAGCGTGTTGGTAGCTCAAGCAAACAAAAAGCTTTAAAGTTCCTGGGTCATGGATGTGTATTAAATAATTATGTATCATATAATAAAAATCTTAAATATTACATGTTTAGTATAAAAGTATTAAATATATTTCCGTTGTCTGGTACCCGTAACACAAGTCCTTCAGGTACCACGGGGCCAGACTGACATGGTGTGAAGCGTCCATAGATATTTGTATATTGCAGAAATATATTTTCAGTGCTCTGGATTTTCTCTGGTTTTTCAGATTTTGGAGCCAGCCTTGTGCCTTGTGGTTGCAATATGTGAAATTATCAAGTTTCATTTCGATTATTAATACCCATAAAAGGTCTTGCAAAAAAAATTTTACACTCATAATTGCTATGTTAGGATATTTTTTGTACTTACAAGAAAGTTAAATTTTGAGTTCAAAATTAATATTATTAAAAGGTAAGTACTCATACATTATACAACGTAAACTTACACCTACATAATAAAATTATTGATTGTGTTACAATAATCTTCAAGTTATGATTTTGACTGTAGATTATATTCTCATAACTTGTAGGTTAGAGATGCATATCATGTTTTACTAGAAATAAAGTGGTTGTATTTTTCAAATAGCCTTTTTTCAAACTTATTCCCTACCTTAGTTTTGAAAAATTAGAGATGTGCCGATCATGACTTTGAAGAAGAAGCCGACTAGTCGGTAAGCCGATCATGGTTTCGGAAGTTTCCGTAACGCTTTTTTTAATGCTGATTCGTGGGTAAGTCGCACACGCGCGCCGCCTTCAAATGTCGCGACTCGCGACTCGCGTACGTTACTTTTTTATGATACAGTTGATGGTTTTCAGTAAATATTTCATGTACTATCAGAGAAGTTAATTCCTAGGCAGATGGCGGACCTAAGTAATTTGGTCGCGGTATGTCAAACCCGTCCTACCGATCACAGCTAGTTCATTGAATTGACATAAGCCGACCAAATGACGTAGATCAGTCAACTGCTTAGAAATCAATTTCCTCGATGGTACATGCAATCTTGATTTAATAGTACATACTTAATTTGTTGTTAAAAATATATTTACTGTGTTACCTTATATTAGGGGAGATAATATTATGTTATCACAAAATACTTATAATAATTCCCTAAAGAAAATTTTATATAATTCTAATTCTCGCCCGCGGCTCTGCCTGCGTTAACGTCTATCGCTCGGGAACCGTTCTTTTTCCCGGGATGAAAGGTACCCTATGTCCTTCTCCATACCCCAGACAATGTGTACCTATGAAAGTTTCATGACGATCCGCTTAGTACTTTATGCGTGAAGGCGTAACTTACAAACAAAGTCACTTTCGCATTTACTAGGTAAAAGCCGAGCTTTGTGAATTGTGAGGGCTGGCGTCGTCACACCTTGACATGTAGATGTGTTATCAATTATTATCAGTCTGATGATAACACATCTACATAGTTTTTCCGTAAAGTGTACCACAAAATGTACAGGCTGTGGGATATACTAGGGCTCGCTTCGCTCGCCCTGATTATATTATTATTCTAGCTTTATGTAGTTTTCGTCACTAGAAGTGCGTTGCATCAAATAGTTCTTTTGCCTACATGTTGGCATTCCTGTATGTTAATAACGTAAACATGGTAGACACGCTCTGCGAATATTCATAGGTTTTACTGTGTTTAAGGGTGATTAAACTGATGCTGGTAACCCTATTTCACTAAGCTGTAATGGCGGCAAACCGAGCTTGTACACATCTTAATGGAATTATTGGCGTCTCGTTACGTTTTTCACGTTCACAAAACTCTTTCACTCTTAGCACCATCATTCTTTCACCACTCTAATGTTTTCAGCATGATTTTCTCACGAAATCACAGTAAAACCTATGAATACTCGCAGAGCATGTCTCCTGTGTTTACGTTATTGACAGACAGGAATGCCAACATGATGGCAAAAGAACTATTCGATGAAACGCACTCTAGTATAGATGTAATCTTAGCCCGTCATCGCGTGGCCATTTTGTGCTTATTTTCATACAAGTAGTGTGCGTTTATTTTCTTGAATATTTCTATTTGTCGATCATTTCGAAGCATATTATAATCCAGAAAAGAAAGTCATTTAGTTCATAATATCGATAAACTATAGTTCAAGTAATGAGAATGTAGCAGTACGTTCGTCGCCGATTGAAACAAAGAAAACAACGCTCTGAAAAGAACGCGCGCCGTCTTTGTATACGTTCGTAGAAGATTGAAACACAAGAAAATCGTTCTGCAAAGAACGTAAGTACGTTCGCAATGACAAGAGAAACAATAACCGCCACGGAGGCGGCCTGTCCGTGTAATATTAAGTGCATGTGCACCGGACATGAACCGGCCCTGAAAAGGGCGTTTTTCTAATAAGAATTCTTCGCAACACTTCACTACGCGTCTTCACATCGAGGCTACGTCGAGCGAGGAATCTTCGCAGCGTAGCTACAGACTTCATGGCGTTGCAGAGCTTCAGATCTTCACAAAATGGCGGCACTACTATTATTACCTACCGGCGCGGCGGCGGCGAGTGACAGCGAGACGACGTCGGTATGAAGCGCACGCGAACTAATTTCGCGGGCCGCGAGATCCCGTATTTATACCCGAGCGACGACAGCGCCGCCAACCGCGGCGCAGTGATTCTCCCGCGCAGCCAATGAGAAACAATCTTTAATAATCTTGTAAATATTTCTTATTCAATTTTTATCTCGTTCTCACTTTTGTAAATATTTTTTATCTCATTCTGTATGTCTCTTTCTTTTTAATAATAATAATTATCACAATTTTTGTATATAAACAGCACAGATTGTTCAATAAAGCACTTCAGTTCACCACAGTAAATCGAGTTTTACTCTTTACTCCTCCGACCTCTAGTGAACTCTTAGAGAGATCAACCGGTCCTCTAAAAGAATCCTTAAACACACGTAAAAAGCTATGCAATTTTTGTAGCCAAATTATTAATTGATGTGACATTTTTAGCACTAATGCCATATATAGCACGAATAAGGGATTATTAAACTTATAAATTATCTTTTTTACTCACAAAAATACCGATTGAAAAGGCCAAAAAACGTTGTTTAAAAACTTACGTATTTAATGTCAAATCCACGTGTTTGAGGCATTCTTTGGCCATTCTTATGGTTTATTATTTAGCGGAACCACAAAACTCAACAATATCTAGCATAAAATGTTCACTAAAAACCTTTATTAACACTTTTATTACATGAAATATGCAGACTGACTCCTATGTTATGTCCTGGTAAGTAGGACATAACACGCTTTTGACGCTTAAACACCGATATAAAGCGCTTATTCCATTTCACTAAATTTAAAAGTCCTAGCTAGGATCCTAAAGAGGAGACTTTTAAGAAGCTTCTTATTCCACTTGTCCTAATTTAGTAACTTTAATCAGTCGTGACCACGCGGCGATTTTGGCCAGACGTCTTCTTAATGGCTCCAGTTCTGTCAAAGCAACAAAAAATTGGTCTTCTCATAAGCTTAGCTGTTGGCTCAATGAAAATCGAAATAAATAAAAGACGAAAAAGATGGTTGAAAGAATTTTTGCTCCACGAAAAGTTATGAATTATGAAGTTTCTGAACTACTTGGAAATTTGGAACCAGCAGACTTTAGAAATTACCTACGAATGCTATAATCTAGATTCTAGAGATTGATGAGCAGTTGCTGTCAAAATTTAACAAAAAAAATTACAAACGAAAATAATATACATATTTCTATCTTATTGCCATGTTTTTATTTTATTTTTTTATGTTAAGAGCCTGTTTTACCACTTCCTGATAAGTGCCGGATATTCTATCCACAACTTAACTTGACAGCTGATAAAGTATGGAGAATCTGTCAAAAAAGTTGTGGATAGCCTATCTGGCACTTTATCAGAAAGTAGTGAAACAGGCCCTTAATAATAATAATAATAATAAAGCCTCTTTATTATCCTTAACTTTACAAAAATATTTTTACATAATTTTGATAAACATAATAAGTACATATTTTTATTTAAGAGGTAAAGTAAATAAAGTTAAGGCCCCTGTCGGGTATAGGCCTCCTCCAAAATTTTCCAAGTTTTCCTTGATGCAGCTTTCTTTGTCCAGTTACTCCCAGCGTATTTTTTGATTTCGTCTACCCAACGTTCTTTCGGGCGGCCTCTAGGTCTTTTGCCGCCAGGGCCTGGCCAAACAGGCCCTTAGTGTGTGCAATTTTTTTTATTAGATTTTATTATGTATTTTTACTTAAAATAAGTATAATTTAAGTATATTTTTATTTATTATACGACTATCACCTTATCAAGGCAATACCGTTTTTCATAAAAAAGCGTAGATAATGATTAATAGGTTATTCTTTTGTTGACTTTAATACAGATTTAGCAGTTCCCACTACAGATAAAAGGTTGAAACCATCTGGCAGCACTGATTTAGTTAGAAGCCACACGTTTTCCGATTTAGTACACTAATTAGGATCCTAGCTTTCTAAATGTAATTTCACTTGACTAAATTTAGTCACTAAATCATTTAGAACTTCTAAATTTAGTGAAGTGGAATAAGCGCTTAAGGCTCTCTCCTAGTCTTAGATATCTCAATGCTGTCAAGAAAGTGAAGAAATTAAAAAGTGGCAACATCGTAGTGTCATCCCTTTTTTCTTAGATTGATTTGAAAGGGATGACACTACGATGTTGCCACTTTTTAATTTCTGCACTTTTTTGACAGACTATATTTTGCTTATTCAGTTACATTGGTCACTTCAGCTTACGCATTAAAAAATTATAAAACGTAAAAAACAATATATACTCTAATCTGTGTTAAAAAAAAAGCAAATGTCAAAACGTAAAATGATTGTAAAAAGATGCATTCTCCAAATATAACTTAATTTTAGAAAAATATAAAGTTATTACGGTGTAAATAATGTCCGGAGGTCTTATTGATAAAGTATATATAGGATTAGATAATGCGCCAGCCGCATTCGACATAAAATCAAGAATACTCGGTCCCGTAAGTATGACGAACAAGCTTAGCGTTTATTAGACAAATTATCCACAGATTGCGTTATTTGTTGATATTTTACAGAATGGAACAAATCTCGAGTACATAAGGTCCGAAACGGGAGTAGTGGCAGTGTTGAAAAATGACAAATTCGAACCATTGCATTTGGCGTTGCACCATACGCGCTCCGAGGCTCTAGCGTCGGCTAGATCTCTGGCACAGAATCTAATAGAGACGATTCGAGCTGAGCTGGCGCAATGGAGCGCGGCGCAGGCGGGTGGGCCGCCCCCGGCGCTGAACGTTCCTCCGCCGACGCTGACGACCACCGCCGCGCCTCCTCCCGTGCCGCCGCCGGTCGCGTCGGCCGTCTCGACACCTTCCTCGATGTCGACGACGGCACACCCGACCGTCATACCGCCAGTGGTGAGCGTGGCACCCGCGTCTGCTCCACTCATGACTGTCCGTCAGCCAACAGTACTGCAACTTCTACCCCAGCAGCAGTATGTTCTCAACCAGGACAGCGGGCAGCTAATTCCTATAGTTCAACCGGGTGTGCAAGCATCCAATACAAATTTCACATCGTTACCAATGGCTCAGCAATTGAGTGCGCTACAGCAGCCCAACTTCGGGACTCAACTAGTAGACTTATCCAGTATGCAGCCCATAAATGTGACACAATTGAGATTAAGCGGAGTGCCTTCATCAATGTCTATGATACTGCCTAACAGCTTCTCGTTTCCTCAAGCGAGCTTAACGGGTGCGGACACAACTACAGTCAGCTCTGCGACAGCTACACCCGTCGTATGTGCAGCTCCCAGTACTAATTCCTCGCAGAAAATCTTGTACAGCACGGAGAAGGTAGATAAAGATGTTAGGTACCACATACAAGGAACTGACGCAATGCAATGGACGGTGCCGGGCTCCCAGACTATGTTGATACCTTATCAGCAGCTTCAGGACCTTACATCTAATCAGACAGGCCTGACAAACATACAGCCACAACAATATGTTTCTGTAAGTAGAATATTCAGCTTTTTATTCATAGTACAAGTTTATGTAAATACATAAACAATGAATTTCTACAATAGTGATACTTAATTCTTAATCGTGATCTGTTGGCTGGGTTTGACACAAAAGTGACCAAATTACATAGGGCTGCCACCTGCCTATGAATCAACTTTTGCTACGTTTCCATGCTTGCCGAGGCTTGGCAAGCGTCCACAAGCCACAAGTGTCCACAAATCTCGCTAGGCATTTGGAAGACGTTTACACGCTTGTGAATGCGTCAGTGTATTATGTACATCCAAGCATGGCGGACACCGAACTTGTGTCGGCTATTAAAATCTTTGGGATTCCAGATACATTTTTTCGGTTTGGTAATATTCCAAAAACTTCATTCATTTTTAGGGTTCCGTACCCAAAGAGTAAAAACGGGACCCTATTACTGTCTGTCCATCTATTTGTCTGTCTCCAGGCTGTATCTGAAGAACCTGAAATTTTCATTGTGTATTTCTATTGTACTAAACAAATACTAAAAACAAAATAAAATTAATATTTAAGGGGGGCTCCCGTACAAAGTGATTTTTTTTGGCTTTTTTTGCTCGCTATAATGGCAACAATGAAATTTTTACAAAATCCTTAATTATATGTATATGTTATTTAATAATTAACAATAATATTCAAATAAAATAAAAATTTTAGGGGGGCTCCCATACAAAAAACACAATTTTTGGCCTAATTTTGCTCTATAACGGTACGGAACCCTTCGTGCGCGTGTCCGACTCGCACTTGGCCGATTATTGAGTCAGAATTAGACGTGCGTTCGTCGCGAAATCACAGCGGCTACTAAGCGCGCGCCAACGTGTGAACGCGTCGCAAACGTTTGCCGCAAACGCCCTTTGATCTGTGTCCAAAAACCGACACTACTCCGGATTGTATACAAGCGTCCGCAAGCTCACGCAAGCCTAGCCAGATACTCTCTTTCCACGCTCATGCTTGTGGACGCTTGCCGAGGCTCAGCAAGTACATAAATATAAAGTTGCAGCTTTATTTACAATGTGTAATAATATGTATAATAATATGTTTAAATATAAGATATGTAGTTTTATAAATTATTATACCTTAAACATTTCAATCACAGATTGCTCCAGCAAATAGTTTTCAACAAACTTCAATACCACTATCAGCAGCACAACTACATCAACTACAAGCCACTGGAACCATTATGCAACTGAATCAAAAGGTTAGTGCTCTTTAATATTCCTTGAAAAGTTATCCAACTAAAATTGGCAGTATCTTGAAGACATCATATTATATTATTTTTACTGTGAAATTGGCAATGTTGTAACAAGGCAAAATTTTGGTCACAATAAATAAATTCCGGAACTTTATATTTATAATTAATAGAAGATCTACATATTATATAAAATAAAGTTATATTATAATCTCTCAACAGCCAATTGTAAGCAGTGCGTCCCTAATTAATATAATATCAACAGGACAAGCGTCTTCACCGCATATTATATCAGTGAGCATAAGAAATATTATAGTAGCGGTTTTCTGTTAATTTTCCTTTTCATTTTTTCAGCTTTATCATAATTATTTGCGCTATTTTACAGTGTCACCCTTCTATGTTTCATATTTAGATGTTCTACACTAACCTTAGAAAATAATACTAGTCATAAAATTAATTGTGGTGTAAGGCAAATAATTTCTTACTTATATAGTACCTAATAGTCATTTTACTTTAAGACTAATTTTATAATATTTTCTTAGTCATTAATTTATCCACATCAATATCTAAAATCGACTAAACAAATGAAGTTAAATCAATACATCTAACTATACCTATTTTATCCAGTATTGCTTCTGCACCCAAGTCTAATTTAAGGTTTTGGGTTTTTACTGTCACCAGTGTGTACTATATTGACAAAGTTGGCGCTCCACCAATTCCTAAAGCATAACAACATCTCAAAATATTTAAACAAAATGACCCAAAAACTGCAGATAAAATTCAAATTATGTGTGCGTACTGCTTGCACAGTTCAACAACTCTTTTAAGCATTTTCTTCTAATGCCTGTTCCCAAGCTCTAACTTTGTCAATATTTCCTAGTGTATAGAAGTAACATTGTTTCAACAATTAAGTTCTATTTTAGACCTCCTCTACATCAACAAAAAATATAGGACAAGAGGCAAGAGGACAAAAAAGATTGTCAGATGGTACACCGAGTCAACTGCAGCTCCGACCAATTGCACCGGCTGGGTAAGTCCTACAAGACATTAGTTTAAGCTAATATAACAATCATTAGATTGTATATCTGTAGAGATTGTTTTTTCTATTCAAAATTTACTTCAAATATTGCCAATATTGGAATGTATCCCCTAGTATAATTACATAATACACATAGACGAACGGAACAATACTCCACACGAATTGGTCTATGTTTCATCTCGTCTATAGTAATTGTGCTAGGCAAACATTTTGATGTTAACATCTATTTGTCGCATGTTTTAACATAAACAATAAGCAATCTCTACAACTTTCAAAAATCGTCGTCACCGAGAAATATATGAGCCGAGTCCAATTAGCTTCTTCCAAATTTCCAGGCTACATTATGGACACTTCAGAATATTTATTAAGCAAATTCTTAAGACAAATTCACAGTGCAAGGTCAAGGCATCAAGGTCTCAAGGGGTTTCCTCTCTTCTGTGCATGACGTGATCGTGTGAGGTTTTAACGTGTGTGTAATCCGTTCTGCTGCCGCAGGTCTCATGTTAGCCTGGACAAGACTTCGACTCGAGACTCGCGATCGTGGACAGCCGCAGGTACAAGATTTACTGAAGCTTACAAATAGACAAACATATTTTCATTTATATTCTACTAGGAGTACCATTTGCGAAAGAAAAATTGAAGTTACCACAGACATAGATCAAGATAGATACCGCATGTGTATGTACTTCGCGTGCCATATCGCTTTCCCAAACGACGAGCAATGCTCGTCTTTCGAAAGTCTGTTCTTTAGTCTGCTATCGGAATCGGACGTCAATCGTAATTTTAAAAAATACTTTAAGCCTTGCGTAATTCTTGCGTACATTAAGAGCATTTTAACATGTTATTGCTAGTGCATGTATGCACATAAAAATGATTCAACACATTTCAGCGTAAGGAGCTTCTTATTTTAAAGGCCTACATAATATATTGGGAAATTAGTGTTAAAGATGGGTAAATGCAAATATTTTTGTCTATTCATATAGAACTTAATTATTTACTACAAATACCAAAGCACACAACTAAGAACGGGTGCCACGAATTTTATAAGCAAAGCGTTTCGTTTACAGATAACATTCAGTTCCTTGATTTGCAGCTACGATCGTTTGTTATCGTGTCATCAAGACTTTTTAAATAAATAACTAATTCTTTAACATATTCGTGATAACCCATAGATGCACAGGTGACTTCACGTTAGCTGATTTTACAATGGGGGATGCGGATTCCTACGATTGCTGTATCAATTTTAACTAGTTACTGCTCTTATTCATTCTTTAAGTTATAGGGACTGCCATCTCAATACTCTGCTTCATTCTGGACTTCAAAGCTGACTTCGGGTGCTAAACCTTAGAATATTTCCCACAGGATTCCTGACAAGCGCTGGCTTCAACCATATGCATCATCCATACCTAAGTTTCATGACTCTGTTCATGCAGGCCTAATTTCGGAAGTCAGAAACTTTTAATAGTTTATCTCCCTCTTTTAGATTCGTAAATCTGGATCTCTATGGTGCTTACACAACTCAAGGTACATAACTGCAGCTGATTTGCATTTTTGCGTAAGTAATTTGCGTCGGCGTAAGTTTAGTTTATTGAGCATCTGCAACTTCGTTAGAAACATCGTTTTAGGCTTCTACAATAATTTGCAACTATCAGATTCCTTACCTCCTGACATATTCCTCGGAACAACACACGGAACAACCTCGCGTAAATTCCTTGTCGCAGAGCAACCCAAGAGAAATCAACGAAATTCTTCATGCTTGTTTGATTTGAGATTTCATTATTTGCATGTTAATGTTGCAGCGCTGACAGATCTTCTTTTAGTATAGTTGGAGACAGTACATGTTCCAGGTTTCCTGGTGTGAGTCATCAGGAAAGACAGCAATCTAATGTTTTCCTTTATTCAAATTGTTATAGGTTTATATTTTAATCATTTGTAGCAGATTGGTTCAGCTTCCAGACGACTTCAGTGATAAATTCTGGTTCCCGTTAGCAAGACGACAATATTTTTCGTTATTACGTTGATATATTTCGCATTATGCGTCTCGATGCCACTATTGACGCTATCAGCGTAGCAATAAATTAGCGCAGTGTACTTTCTAATGCTTCGCGTAATTACACGATCGCTACTTTCTAAATTTAATCATTTATCTTTGAAACAGCAAAGAAGCCTAAAGAAGCCAATCCGAGGAAGAAATTCTAACCTAGCTGCTTCTTCGAAACAAATTTAAATATTTTTCTACCAAATTTATAGCAAGCTAGCAGCTGTCCGCCGTCCAGAACGAGAAAGAGCTATAATATGAGCCATATTTAGTGTTTAAGGCAATGCGTAATGCAATGAAATAATTATAAAATCATACAAGTTACTTCTGATTCCGAAATCTACCCTGCTCTAACAAAACAGATTAGTACTTTGCAAAGAACCTTAAATATAGGAATTAAAGTAGCTGTGTGTTTTTAAGGCGAAGCTTATGTCTTTGTTTTCTTGGCAAGTTCTATAGCTTATCCAATTGCAGGTAGAGAAAATACGGTTGTCAGCATGGGTATGAAGATCAATCCAACGCACGGTACCATTATACACGTATCTTCGGGACAGCAGACTAAGTGAGTTGAAGAAATATTCTATGGTTACTTTAAATATCTATCATACAACACTTTGCTGAATACTCGTTACAAACATAAATTTCCTTTCAGTGTTTCGGCGTCCGGATTAACTCAAGATGGTTCAGGAATGTACATAAAGCAGATAGACAGAAACTCCATTCAGATTCAAACCAACAAAGACGGGCAAAAGCAGGACCTGAACTCGAGCAAAATGCAAAGTACCGCCCAAAACGTTCAAATGATCACGGTTCCGCAGGGCATGACAGTATTACAAAACCCTTTAAACATAAGCCAGATGCCGACCATGATCGGTCAACCGAACAGTCATGTATACATGATACCGACCAACCATCCCAATTTGGTCCAGGGAACGATTCCTCAGGGACTGCTCGGTCAGCAGATGTTGCAGCCGGGGCAGAACGTGACGGTGATGCAGCCGAACCAGCTGGGAGTTCCCGGGGGCGTCCAGTACAATGTTCCCATAATGCCGATGAACATGCCTCCCAACTCCCAGTACATGCAAGGACTGAATCTCAACGCGCAAATTTCGGCTCAACAGCTGAACGCGGCGCTCGCGAACCAACAGCTTGCGAATTCGAACCTCGCAGTATCCGGAACAATTCCTATAGTGCAGGCTCCGCCGCCCTCGTCGCCGATAACTAACGCCCAGACCGCGATGACGCAGCAGGCTCAGCAAATGTTGCCGCAGAATTCGACTTACATCACACCGACGTCCCAATACGCCCAGATGCCCCAGTACATGATGCAGGCCAATTCTGGTTTAACGATGCCTGGAAACAATCCCGCGGTCCAGTATAACATTCCGCCGGCTCAGGCCGCCACCCCAACACAGAATACTGCGGCCAACGGACAGTCCTCGACGTCCGAAACCGAGAACTCAAATGGAGCTAACGGTCAAACTAACTACATTTCTTCGTCGTCGCAGGAGAGCAGCTACATACCGGGGACGACCACGATGCAAAACGCGCAGCAAAATTTTACTTCCGATGCTAGCACGACTCCCAGTGCAGGTTTCACTTCGACTAACCAGACAGTATCTCAGCAAACATACTCGAATAACGGCAGCGGCACTCAAGCGTCTACGTACGGCAATAACGGCAGCCAAACGTCGACGCAGCCACAAAACTACACACAGAACACATCGAACCCCCAAACACCGAATCAAACATACGCGACAGTATCCACACCTACTTCACAAACGTCGCAGACCAATTTTTCCCCGTCCACAACGCCCGCGCCGATTCAGACCTACGCCGGTGCGTCTATGCCTACTCTACCGAACGTGGCTTTTCCGCCGAATCAAACCCATCAGAATCCTTATCCGAATGCAACGGGTCAGAACATGGCGGCCTACGCCAACAATCAGTATCAATACACCAGTCGCCCTTGGTTCAGGCCGAGATATGGTTCCCCCCAGGGCTCCCCATACTCGGGGGGTGTTCCCCCCGGGAGTGGACCCCCCATGCCGGTCCCTCCGCCGTCGAGCAACTACAACTACTGGCAGGACAGTTGAAACTCCGAGAGTTATGCACCGATGGTTCTGCCATTACCTTGAAAGTTCGGTTGATCCGAAAACTTGCGTTCTTCCTTTGACTAAAAGTTTTACTTTGTTCAGTATATTAAGTATTTTGTAAATAATTTAAGTTTTAAGCGTAAATGCTTGCAATGTCGATGAAATTTTCTTAATGAAAACTTTAAAATACCAAACTTATGATTAGTTTAAAAGTGAGGGTAGAAAGAATTTGAGACAACTTGCTCCATACACTGTACACTATGTAATGCTATTTTTATTGTACCAATTTATTTTTGAGTCACAACTCACAACACTCTTTTACGTGGACTTGTTTTAATTACTTGAAATGAAATTTTACGTCTTATCTGTATTCAAATTGATGTTTCCATGATTTTTTGTGGCCCAGTAAATTCTATGATTTTTTGTGGCCCAGTAAAAAAATTAACATTTTTAATATCTATAAATCATTTACACGTTAGTCAAAGAATACTGTTTTGTCCTATATAGTCAGAATGAAATAAGGTGTCTCCAAAAAAGTCAATGACTGCTACGGACAGGATTCGTCAGTACGAGTAAAACTTGCCTGAAAGAAGCTTTGTTTAGAATTTAGACTAAAGGCTGATTTTAATCACTTATTCAAGTATAGTAAGACAAAACAGCAATCAGTGAAGTGATAACTTAGTATAAAATCTGAATGTATCTCATTTTTAAATTTAATTCTTGGATATATATAAAATGAAAATATGATCGAACAACATTATAACCCGGTCACAATATCTGTAGACTTCGCTAAGACGCCATCAAATCTACAGATATTTTGGTCGGGAAGTAAATATAAGAGACTGCTTTATAAAGATTACATTTATAAAATGTATAGAGAACTATAGATAAATCTATATCGCAATGTATTTATTGTTTCATTTCATAGTGTGAAAGTAGAGTGAGAAAATATTCAAAATTTCCCGCCTTGAGTATTTTAAAATGCTGCATACATAGGTATACATGTTACCGTTAATGTGCGTAAACCAGTTAAACTGCAGATTAACAAGGTATTCTGCAGATTATCTGGGTGAGTCAGTTAAAGCGAAAAAATTTTATTCTATTCTCATTAAATTACATAAAACAGGTTCTTGTTTGAATAAAACATGTTATTTAGTTGTAGAGAATTACCTATTTAATATAATTTTTTGGACATAACAAAGGGATAAAACTTTAACGGATGGTATCAAGGAATCTGCAGATTACCTAGGTTATATGCACGTTAACGTATTCTGCATTCTAACGGTAACATACATACTGATAAAAACTTACACGCGGAGCAAGCTTTACAATGTTTTGTCTTTTCTGGCGATTTTTCAATGTATTAGACAATGACTAAACTTTGTATAGCATATCAATTGTTTATTTTTTTTAGGAAGAGCTCCAGCTATTATCGACACAACCACACAACACTATTTAATCAAAAACGAATGTCAATAAATGCTAAAGTTTTTCTACATTAGGGCCCGAAGAGCGTTTTAGACGGTAATTCAGCATTACCTACATGCATTTATGTGACAGTATTAATTGTTACATGATATGCCGATCGCGAAACGATCATGCGTGCATCATATCATGCACATATTGCAGAACGAAAAATTAAACAACTTGTCAATCAATATAAATACAGCACGTAGTTCGCGTGTCATTCGCATCAATCAATATAATAATTAATAAACGATCATGCGTGCATGACAATTGACAGCACGTAACGCATGTCATCTGAATTACCGTCTAGGTGGTCCCTATTATTTTTAATTATTTCTGACTGATTTTTTATGGATTTTGTGCAAAATTTTGAACTCAACAACAAAAAACACATTTAATGGCATGAACTTGGAAAACCGTTATTCGGTCAGCGCATCTCTATTCATGTTGAATGAAATAAAGAACCGGCATCAAAACGTGAGGAAAGCGCATCAACTGTTGAAGAGGAAAGCCGATGCTCTTCGAAGAAGATTGCGGCAAGTTGCTTTAGAGCTGTGTGCTACCCAAGCACTGCTCAGCCATGCTATGAAGGAAGCGTATATCGCGCTAGCAGCTGTGAAATTTACGAATGGAGAATCGAATGCGTTTATTCTTGAAAATGTTGGCAAGGTATACTTCGTGTCAGCAGTCAACGATGTCAATACTAGTCGGCTCTAAATTTAATAGGACTATAGTCAGATGATGCAATAGTGTTTGTTTATCCCGTTTGAACTTTACATTTTTGCAGCACTGAAACTATCCTTTGTTCTTTCCCAGGTCTCAAATTATATATCCATACCAAATTTCATCACTATAGGTTCAGTGGTTCAAGCGTTACAGACTTAATTTGACATAAACATTTTATTGGATGTTCCCGAAGTAGTTTGTTTAGCGGAGTAGTTTGTTGTTTTGTCCTGTATTGAAAAATAATCTATTCTCGATAACATAGGCACAAGTTCGAGTTCAGCGCACTCATGAAAATATAGCAGGCGTATCCGCAATGTCATTACGAGTTGTTGAGGTCCCTTACGTTGGAGACGTCCTGAAGTACTCCGGCCTTGCAGCTGGTGGACATCGCACGAGCGAAGCAAAAAAGTCTTTCAGAAATGCCGTAACGGTATTATTGAAATTTGCAACTTTGAGGAGCACTTGTGGAATCCTCAATAATGCTCTACAGTCTACGCAAAGGTATTTGTATTTGGCTTGCACAATGCACAGGTATTAAATGGTATGCTTGCTTTATGTGTGAGATTTTTTGTTGTTTCCAGAAAAGTGAATGGAATTGAAAAAGTAATAATGCCCAAGTTGCTGAATACTGAAATTTACATTACGAAAGAACTTGATGAAAGAGTAAGTGCCTACCCAAAGGCTATAAGGCCGGTGGAAATTAACATTAAATTCGCAAAGCATGATGTAGTGCTGCATTTTTGGTATGTTGTTTGAATCAGTTAGGGTGATGTAAATCCCAATTTGCAACTTCGAAAAAGTTGTGCTCGCTGCGCACCACGTGATAAACTGCGAAAATTTTCGACTTTTTTCACTTTTTGATCTAAAAGTCATAAACTATGCGTTTTCGACAAGTAACATTCAGTACATAAATGAAGCTAATTAAATTGGCAACAATTTAAGCCTAACCGCAGCTCTCTAAACCTTATAACAACTAAGCTGTGACCCTTCAAAGATGGTCCGTTTTTCCCGAAAATTTGAAATTTTTAGTTTTGCTCCCGTTTGAAGCAAAATATTGGCAAAACCGCTCGTTCTATGAGAAGGTCGTAAAATAAAGTTGTAGTACATTTAATTTTCTTTTATTAGAGCACAACACAATCACTCACAATCTGCATATATCAAAACATAAGCTGGGAGTACCTCCACGCGGTGGGGTACCATCTTTGAATGGTCACAGCTTAGTTGTTATAAGGCTTAGAGAGCTGCGGTTAGGCTTAAATTGTTGCCAATTTAATTAGCTTCATTTATGTACTGAATGTTACTTGTCGGAAACGCATAGTTTATGACTTTTAGAGCAAAAAGTAAAAAAAGTCGAAAATTTTCGCAGTTTATCACGTGGTGCGCAGCGAGCACAACTTTTTCGAAGTTGCAAATTGGGATTTACATCACCCTAACTGATCCAAACAACATACCAAAAATGCAGCACTACATCATGCTTTGCGATTTAGGGTTTTTTAGTGTCGATTTCTACCGGCCTACTATGTTTGAAATAAAACATTTTAATGTTTTTTGTCAAATTAATTATAACAGTGAACCTTATACTTAATTTTGATTTCGCAGGAAAGAGAGGAATTTTATAGACTAAAAATGATTAAAGCAAAGAAAAGAATAATAAAATTGTCTGAATTAAGGAATCGTCAAAAAGGTTTATATTCTTCAGAAAAAACTTTGTATTCAGCAGTATCGGTAATATCTACCAAATGTTCGAGTATAATAAGTGATCAGTCTTTATATTCTTCTTGGGAATGGTCATCATTGGAATCCAGTTCTTCACAAAACTCATACGTAACTTATTAATTTTATGTGAATTATGTATCTGTATATATTATATTTTTAGATAGTTATACAATTTATAGATATACAATTTATTCTAAGCCCTGGAATTTTCTTGGATATATTTTAAAGGAGTTAATTAAAAAAAGTTTCTGTTTAGTAACGTGTTTTTTTATTTTAAAGATCACAAAACCCAACCATCATCCAGTCTCTCGCCCATTGGCTTTGAAAAGTCCTGGCATTTCCGAAATTTTTCCAATATCTCGCCCTGGAGAAAATATTTTTTGTTAAGTTTATAATTTAAAAACAACAACTTTTATAAGAATACATTATGAAAATACCCAAAGCCATAGTACAAATTAATGGTCCTTCGAGGTTTTGAGAGGCGCCATCTTGTGACATGGATGGATTATATTACTTTTGCCTTTCATATTTTGTTTTATCATTTATGACAATACATTTTAAATTACTCACTGGCCCGGTTTTTCTGATAGTTTCGCTATAGAAAGTTGTTGGGCTCGATCCTGTTCCGTAAAGAGGATATTTTAAATGCATCTGAAAAATCGTTACTTTTGAAAAAGTTAGTTTTTTACAAAGCACGTATGTTTTTTTTAATGAAATAAGGGGGCAAACGAGCAAACGGGTCACCTGACGCGGAAAGCAACTACCGTCGCCCACGGACACTCGCAACATCAGAAGAGCTGCAGGTGCGTTGCCGGCCTTTTAACCCTTCGATCGTGGAAAAACGAGACACAATAGCTTATCCATTGTTATCGCGGCCGGATGTGGCCGCTTGGAGCTTCATGAATGAGGGAATACGCTCTCTTCTTGAAGGTTTGCAGGTCGTATAGGTCCGGAAATACTGCTGGTGACAGTTCGTTCCAGAGTTTTACAGTGCACGGCAGAAAGTTACGCGAAAAACGCACGGATTTTTTTTTATTTTTTATTAAATAAGGGGGCAAACGAGCAAACGGGTCACCTGATGGTAAGCAACTACCGTCGCCCATGGACACTCGCAACATCAGAAGAGCTGCAGGTGTGTTGCCGGCCTTTTAAGACGGAATACGCTCTTTTCTTGAAGTGTTGCAGGTCGTATAGCTCCGGAAATACTGCTGGTGACAGTTAATTCCAGAGTTTTACAGTGCGCGGCAGAAAGTTACGCGAAAAACGCACTGTGGAATACTGCCACTCATCAAGGTGATGAGGATGGTATATTTTTCGCGTGGGACGATGGCGAAAAGTTGCAGGTGGTATGATTCCGAACAATTCCTCAGAGCACTCCCCGTGATACAACCGATAGAGGATACAGAGTGAATCTACATCTCGGCGTAATTCCAAGAGGTCCAAGCTGTTTGAAACACTATGGCAGTCAACAATTCGAGCGGTCCTTCGTTGGATACGATCTAGAGGGAGCAGTTGGTATTTTGGCGCCCCTGCCCAGAGATGAGAGCAATATTCCATATGAGGCCGAACCTGCGCCTTATAGAGTTGTAGGCGTTGGTCCGGACTGAAGTACTGTTTCGTTCTGTTAAGAACACCAAGCTTCTTCGAGGCTAACTTGGCCTTACCCTCTAGATGACATCGGAACTGGACTTCGCTTGATATGTTAACGCCAAGTATTTCAATGCTAGGGGAGATGGTTAAAGATGTGCCCTCAAAACGAGGATATACGACCATTGGTGGCTTTTTAGTGGTGAACGCGCAGACTAGTGTCTTGGCGGGGTTGAATTAGACTAAGTTACGTCTACCCCATTCAGAGACCTTCTCCAATGAATTCTCTATTTTAGACACAAGTTCGTTCGACTCTCAATGACATTTAGCCGAGAAATATTGGGGGAGCCGGTATATACAGCATCCTGTACTATCATCCGCATAGCAATGAATGCCGTTAGTCTATAACATGTCATTGATATGCAGTACGAATAGGGTAGGCGATAGCACACAGCCCTGAGGGACAGCAGCATCAACAGACTGAGTTTCCAAGGATTCACCGTCAACCACGACCTTTATGCTTCTATCTGCTAAGAAACTTGTGACCCACTTGCATAATTTCTCGGGCAGCCCGTATGATGGAAGCTTTGATAGCAGCGCTTTATGCCAAACCCGATCAAAGGCCTTCGCAATGTCCAAACTAACAGCCAATGCCTCTCCCTTCGACTCAATTGCCTGAGTCCAACGATGAGTTAGGTACGCCAAGAGATCGCCAACCCTTACGGAACCCATACTGTTTGTCGCTTAGTAATCCCTGGCCGTCCAAGTTTCGAAAAACTATGGCTATTGATAATGGATTCCATTATCTTCTAGAAGAGAGGTTACAGCGATTGATCTGTAGTTGGAAGGATTTGAGCGATCACCTTTTTTGGGGATCGGGTGCACCAAGGCTGTCTTCTAAGAAGTCGGGACGATGCCAGAGGAATTGGAGAGCCGAAAAAGACGCGTTAAGACCGGAGCCAACTCTGGAGCATACTTTTGCAACACAATAGGAGGGATTCCGTCAGGCCCACTCGACTTTTGGATATCAAGGGAACAGAGGGCTTTTCGCACTGAGCGCTGATGAAACCGAATATCCGACATGATGCCCGTGCATCGCAGTATGGTCGGCGGTTTCTGCCCCCCGTGATCTAGGGTCGAGTTTGACGCATAGAGCTTGCCCAGAAGATAGGCTTTGTCTTTTGCATCATGGGCCAACGATCCATTTCCTACGTGTAGGGATTCCCTTCAATAGCTTTGGCCAGAGACCAGAATGCACGGGTTCCCGAGGGGAGGCGTCTCGAGTCTCTTACCAATTCTATTGACGTGCTGTTTCTTTGCCAGAGTGATCTCTTTCTTGAGGGACCTAGAGGCAAGGTTGTACTCCATTTTATATGTTTAAATCTGGTATTTAAATCCCGAACAGACACTGCATTGGCCCAGGATTGGTAAGCCTCCTGCTTCCGACGAGAAGCTTTTTTGGAGGATGAACCAAACCAGGGACGAAATCTGCCGCCAATTGGCACTATAGAGGACAGAATAAAAAGTTCCATCCCTTGCATCACCAAATTGGCAACAGAGTTGGCAGTGTTGTCGGGATCATCCGGCGAGAAGCACACGTGCCCCCAAGGATAGGATGCAAAAAACGACCGCATCCCATCCCAGTCTGCTAACTTGTAGTGCCACACACGACGGTATTTAACAGCACGCTCGCGCTGTCGTAACACCGTCGTAAGTGTTCACAGAACTCCTAATAAGGCAATGATCCGATGAACCAAGTGGTGCGGTTACGGATATTTGGTACCCATCAGGATTTGAAGTCAGCAGAAGGTCCAACAAGGAAGGATTCTGACCGTCCACATCTGCGATTCGCGTAGGCGTAGTAATATTGTGTTAAGTCGTTCACAAGAGCAAAGTTGCAGACAGATCTCCCCGCATGATCAGTACTGGAATTGAGCCAGTCGGCATGGTGGGTATTAAAGTCGCCAAGTATTATGATCTCTGCGGATGGGATCTGCTGCTGCACAAAATCTGAAGCAGCTTGCAGGTGTTCCAAGAGTCGGTCCCATAGTGGTGACCCCGAGTCACCACTATGGGACCTATATAGGCACGCATAGACGCAAGGGTGGCCATCGCAATCTATGTGGAGCCATAACGTTGAGAGGTCCCTGACCTCAAGATTGCTGAGACGGCGAGAGCTGATATCATCTCTGATATACACACACACTCCAGCTTTGGGCAGAAAGGAGTGCTCGAGATAATACCCTGGGTGGGAAAGGTATGATGTGTCACTCGGAGATGATATCTGCGTCTCGGTTAAAAAGAGCAAAGCCGGCTTTGCCGTCTCAAGGTGGTAATGGACGGCATTAAGGTTGGAGTGTAATCCCCTAATATTACAGAAGTCCATGTTTAATATCGAGGGGGGTGCCTTTGTGTGTTTGCTCTTGCCCCGAGCAGATTGGAGCGCAGTTTTGCCCTCCCCAGAATACGAGGGGCAGCCTGGACGTCCACACTTAGTTCCAGGGGGAGCATGGACGTCCAGAGAGGGATTCTCCAACGCAGTTGGTACCCTCCTGGGGTAACAAATTGCTTTTCAACTGCGGCATTTCTAGGGGGGTAGGGGATTGGGCCTCTGGTAAACTCACTCACTCGGCGAAACACAGCGCAAGGGCTGTTTCACGCCGGTTTTCTGTGAGCCCGTGGTATTTCTCCGGTCGAGCCGGCCCATTCGTGCCGGCTCGACCGGAGAAATACCACGATCTCCGTGGGAGAGCCATGCTTCGGCACGAATGAATGAATCTAATAGTTAAATCATACATTTTTATCAGCTGCTTCTTCAAGTTTTCTAGGTTCAAAATTAGCTTTAATATAATTAGCGTCGTACTCCGTACAGTATTCCTGTATTGGCTGCGGTGAAGACATTTCTTTTATAACTTGTTCGTACATTTGTTTCCAATACAAATCCCGAAGCAGCCGCTTTCGTATTCCCTCTATTAGAACAAAGTATTTAAATTATTAAGTAAGTAATTATTCAAAGTAATTATTATATATTTTATAGTAACTACATAATATTATAGTAACCATGTAGGAACCATGTGAGTCTACAGACTAATCTCACAAAACTTACCACTTGGGTAGGCAGAAGCCTTAGGAATTCCGTAACTGTTATGCATTTCACTACCCTGACCCTCAGCTGGTCTTCCATCCTGCAATATCCAACTGCGACTGTAGTTAGGATATTCATTATAGGCAGACGGCTCAACTGGATCTTTTGGATGTAAAGTTATTCGCTCCAGAGGCCGAAGTTTTACATCGGTACTTTCTTTGTCAGGTTCTTTTATTTCAGCCTGTATTTCTTTGTCCATGTTGTAAGATTTTACTTGAAATACGAAACCTAAAAATATTTTTCTTGTTTCTAAATTGTTATTTTGTTTCCATGGCAATAGAATTTTATAAAAAAAACATAATGACATTTTTTTTTTTGGCTTTTGGCACTGACACCGGGGGTGTACTTTGCCACATTTTCATCAACGTTTTACTATATTATCGTCATGTCTAAAGTCTAGTCAAAGTGTAAGTAAAAGTCAATACAGTCAAGAAGTCAAGTCGGTCGATTCAGTAAAGTTGTAGACGCTTTACTGAAACTTTCGATGGAGTTTTGGAGGGAACACAAAATAGCACGTTTCTGGATATTGCATCACTTTCCTACACTTGTGCACGATCACGAATATCTAATGGTTAATATCCTACCAATATTACACATTAAAAACCCAATTAACACAATTTTAGGAAAATAATACAAAAACACAACATCACTCTTTTAGCGTTTTCGGCATCTGAACTGCCCCGGGGCAGGGTGGGTCGACAGGATACGGAAACATCCGAAGTTTAAATAAACTACGTATTGCATAGTACTAGTGCAATACGTAGTTTATGTTCTTAATTTAAACTTAGGATGTTTCCGTATCCTGTCGGCCCACCCTGCCCCGGGGCAGTGCCGAAAACGATATTTCACATTCCCGGCAAAACTCCGACATCTAGTATGACAGTATGATGACAGTCAACAGATCACAGATGACATTGACATTTAACTACTGTCATTTTCGTATTTCAAATTTCAATTGTCAATAAAAATCGAAAATGTCGGAGGCCTATCAATTGGCCAAAAAACAAGATTTGCCCCCGCCAGGAGGCTACAAACCTATTCCATTTAAGAGACTACCAGCTAAACAATATTTCAGTGGTGGGTTACACATTTCTATAAAGATAAGGTTTACAATTCTTATTATGTAACCTCTTCCAATAGGTTAACTCAATCTTTATTTTCTCTATCTTTCTTTCAGGATACACTTTATTCGCAGCATTCGTAGGCGTTACATCCTTCAGTTTATACTTGTACAACATAACAGCCAAGAAAATCCTTAAACATGAGATTGAAATGCGCTCAGCAAAACTGGCAGTGTACCCGATGTTATTGGCGGAGCGCGATCGTGAATACTTGAAACAGCTCCGCAGAAACCGCGATGCGGAGGCTGAACTCATGAAGGACGTTCCTGGATGGGAGGTATGGCCTTAAGGGATGCGCCAAACCGGAATGGCAGCGGCGAGGCTACCACTTTCAGTGTCATAGGATTTTAAACTTTATCCTGATTATTGTAATACATAGTATCGCTTGAGAAGTCTACGGCCGCCCGTGGCCGCTCGTGGCCGCTGGCTGCCGCGATTTCTCAAGCGATACTATGTATTACAATAATGAAGATAAAGTTTAAAATAATATGACACTGAAAGTGCTCGCCTCGGTGCTGCCATTCTGGTGTAGCGCGGCCCTAAATATCCTCATTTTTTTCTTTTATCTGAACGTAAACAAAGTGCTAAAAATGTGCAACCAAGTCGATGTAGCCTTAAGTTTCTTTATTACATGATACAAATTCAAAGCCTTATCGTATACTCTGTAGAAACTCTAGTTCAGTTTTAAGTACCATCAAGGAAATTGATTCCTAGGTAGTTCACAGATCAGCATCATTTGGTCGGGTCATGTCAATTCAATGTTAATTGTGGTCTGTCGGCTGGGTTTGACATAAAGCGACCAAAATACGTAGGGCCCCCATCTGCCTAGGAATCAACTTCTCTGATAGTACATAATATTGTTGGCTAGTATATGCCTTCAACTGTTGTATGAGTTACAATCAATTACATACCATGTATGTTATAGTTACAATCAAGAACTTGCTTGGACAAAAAACTAAAAAAAAAGTGTCATATTATGTCATTTGACATGTTCAACTTTTCAGGTGGGCACCTACTATGGAGAGCCTGTGTACAAGAATCTACCCAAAGACACCCTCGTGGATCCCATCTTCCATGAATACTATGTCCACAGCTCTCCCTCCAACTGGTATAAGAGGGCATACGCTGCATTGCGCTCTTAAGAGTCCTCTGAGCTTGATCTAGTCAGTTCAACTTTGTTGTTTCCGCTGATTGGTTTGATTATGTTCTAAAATTAATAGTTAGTGCTGGACTCTTAATAAATTGTAAATTAATTAAATGTTTTATTATTTATGAAATTAATTTTGTCACTAAACAACTATAGGAGCCTAATGCTGGCACTTCACATGGCTATTTGTATTTGCGTATTTGATGACTTCGCCAAACAATCACCATGTGTAGACGGTATGTTTGACAAGGTATTGGCCTTATTTGCCTATTTGACAAATATGACCAATACCAAATACACGTATTTGTACCTTTGTCGGTTTTTGACGCACATCAAGAGAGTCAAATAGGCAAGTACACAAATAAACCGGTGCTGTCAACTTGACAACAGACGGTATATTTTCAAATTTCAGGTGAAATTTCATTTTCAAGTGAAGAAAGTGAGAAAACGTCATTTTCAGTATTGTATCGTGAGCGGAAAACAACATTTTGTATCCTTTTTGGAGCTTAGTGGTCCAATTTTTTTGTAATAAATATTTGAAGTCTATAACTGACATCCGACATTGTATTGGTGAACACAAACCTGATTTAAAAATTCTGAATCAAATGTTTGTAATTTGCTATTTGACGGCCATGTGTGGAAGGTCGTATTTGCATTTATTTGCTTGTTGGCGTATTCGTCAATGGCGTTGCCAAATACAACAAATAGCCAATAGCAAATACAAATAGCCATGTGAAGTGCCAGCATGATAAATATGCAAAGAAAGATAAATAACATAAATGAAAAACTGTCATGTTTAATATTTTATTATTATTTATATAAACTTCTTGTAAAAAAATGCATAACTAGACAAAATAAATTCAAGTATTATAAGGAGTATTTATAAAAAAATCATACAACTAAGTCATGTCATTGTAACTGCATCACTCACTGACCTCCACTATACAAGTACGCTGGACTTATGATACCCAGAGGCCAGATGTTTCAGAAGGCACCATGCCTATTTGAAGCTGAATTAGCGCCCCCAATGCGGTGGAAGAGAACTAAATCTGACGTAAAAATGACGTTTGAAAGTCGCCATATTGGCGCTGATAGCAATAGTGAGAGTACTTGGAACTAATACTAGTGATGACAACCAATAACGATTAAGCGGCCATTTGCAAGTTACGTCAGATTTAGGTCTCTTCCCCCGCATTGGGGGCGCTGATTCCGCTTCAAATAGGCACAATAAACAGCTGTCATTTCAAATGGTATCATAAGTCCAGCGTACTTGTATAATGGAGGTCAGTGGCATCACTGGAATTTTGTTAGGTCACTAAATAATATTGCATAAAATAATCTCAAACAACAAATCTTTTTCTTGATCTGACACTTTTAATCTCTTTTTTGTTCTTTCACTGGTTTTAAAATGAAAACCAGTCCCCAACCATGTCATGTATATATCCTTACCCCTAATATACAGGGTGCAATTAAACCTTCCTGCCAAATTTTTTCTAGGGCTTATGCATCATTAGGAGAGTCCATTTAACAAAAAAAATAAAAAAATTGGGTGTTATTTTTTTTTCAATGACATATTTTATCCCATTTAAAATCGTTGCAGAACGGTCACTCGCGCCGCGGGGGAAAGACCGGGGGTGACGCGGGGTGAGGCGCGCGCGCGGAGACACGACACGCGCGGCCGACGCGTCGTGTCCATTAATTGTAGTGTTTTTTAGGATAACTTTCGGAAGCTATTTCTCAAAATTTTAGTACTGAGTGATTATAAAAGAAAAAATACGTGTATTTTTATTTTTAACAAGGATCAATATATCAAAATTTGGCAGGAAGCAATGATATTCTACTTATAACAGGAAGGTTTAATAGCACCCTATAGGTATAATATTACCTAACTAAGCACAGCACAGAAAACATTCATGAAATTGACTATAAAGTATAAATTTTTGATTTCAATCTCTTATTAATGTGCCAGTAAATAGTAAATACTTTTCAAGTAAATAAGTTGGTATTTTTCATAGCTAAAACAACATATTTAATACAATTTTTCAACTAAAATAATCTCAATAAATATCCCAACAGTGGCTTTATCTTTGGAAAACAGCCCTCCATGTATTTTGATGACTGTCTTTAATATGTAAGAGAAAAAGACAGGAATAATAAGTACGAATCCCATCTTCAGATTAAAATTTAAGTCAGTTACAAAATCAATTTTTTGTTATGGTGAAAAACGTCTATCTTATAGCTATAATATGTGTATATTAGGTGACTCTTCTAACTGGGCGGGTCTTACAACCTAATTATGTTTTGTCTTATCTAAGGTATATTTTATCAAAGTTCGTTCCCATGCTACATACAGAACCTTCCCTCCTCTCTCCTTAAAGATCGTATGGGTATTCCCTTTCGGTCGAATTTGGTCGGAAAGCCTGGTTAGGCTAACCTAACCAGGACAATAAAGCTATGCAATTATGCAACAGATGTTGTCAGGCAGCAGACATATACCAACTATCCCCAACCCGCGGCCCGGTCCCGACCATTTTGAAATTCACGCCCACCGGCAAAATAATGTAAAGCCATCGTGAAAGTCGTGATTTTTTTTTCACTTGTAAATCGTTAATTTTGAAGAACGTTATTTTTTAAATCTAAAAATTTTTGTTGCGGCCCGCGACACCAAGACCAAAACATTTTTAGCTCGCTGTAGCGGTCGAACCGCGCGTTCACGCCGCCGCGTATACATCCAGCCTTAAACGCCTTTCGTAAGAAACGCAACCATCTTGCGGATTAGATCGGCTTCTCCGTATATGTAGCCCTTTATATGCCTCTTACAAATATATTAATAATATGCATACCACAACCCTTATTTACATTTCCTTATCACAATCTTTGGTTTCAGTTTCTTTGATCTGAGCTTGGTCATATGCGACATAACCATAAACATACCGGGTATAGTTAGAAACAATAAATACACTCTCAAAAACGTAGGCATATGGAAAGCAAAGTTCCATTCGTTCGGTAAAGCTATGGAGAACTTGTTTGTCTCCTCAAAGTAAGGAATGTTACGTAGAAGTACCATCGATTCGCAGAGAATACCGAGAGGGTACAGGGGTATCCAGATAGAGTACCGCAGCCAGGTCAGCAAATATATTTCCTTGTTATACAGCTGGGCTATATAAAATGGATACCTGAAACAACAAGATATTCTACTAAGGTCTTAAATAACTGGCGAATTGTGAGCGAGTTTAAGGCGATCTGTGCATTAATCTAGTAGTTACTATACCTAAACAACTGCTTAAGTATTATAGTTTATTGCGTAACTGGCTACAGAAAGACATCCGAAAAAATCTAAGCAATATAATAGTGTCATTTTACACTCTAGACCCTAAAACAATTAACCCTAAAACCCTAAAACAATTAGGTACCAATGACACATCCATACTAATATTTTAAATGCGAAAGTGTGTCTGTCTGTTACCTCTTCACGCCCAAACCGCTTAACTGATTTTGCTGAAATTTGGTATGAAGATAGTACTTTGAGTCCCGAAAGTTTTATCCCGGAAAAATGTACCATTCCCGCGCGATATACAAATTTTGGCGCAACGGAGTTGCGGGCGTTAGTATGTCATAAGTCACAACATATTTGAAATTATACCAGTAGTTTGACGCTACGATTGAACACCCCTCTGTAATGTTGGGATCCTTCATTTGGCTGTAGTCGGGTAAAATCCATACCTAATAATCTCCACGGAGCTCCACACTAGGAACAGGTAGAACACGACGGGTTTGGCGTGCATGCGCGGCTCAGCCTCTATCATAGCGAACAGCACGAACGCTCGCCCGCCAACCTGCATGAAGGCCATAAGTGGACTACCCTGTAATAATGAGAAATGCTTATTATTAAGGAGCCGATTTACATACAATCTATACTAATATTATAAAGCGGAAGAGTTTGTTAGTTTGTTTGTTTGAACGCGCTAATCTCAGGAACTACTGGTCCGATTTGAAAAATTCTTTCAGTGTTAGATAGCCCAGTTATCGAGGAAGGCTATAGGCTATATTTTTTGCGGAAAAATGTACGGTTTCCGTGAAATTCCTAAATTACGCGGGCGAAGCCGCGCGGAACATCTAGTTCTTAATATAATATGTATTTTTATTACTAATAACAAAAACCACAGACATAGATCAAGATAGATACCACATGTCGCTCCATTTGTATGAAAACGAGCGTGCCACTTTTTTACTACCTACTGTGACGTACCGATGATAAGAAACGTGTCCATTATCAAGGTCAACGTTTCTATTTGAATTTCTACAGCTCAATACGGCACTTTAAGGCATTTAGGCATTTTTTAAATTCCGATTGACGACCGATTCCGATAGCAGACTAAAGAAAAGACTTTCGAAAGACGAGCATTGCTCGTCGTTTGGGAACGCGATATGGTACGCGAAGTACATACACATGCGGTATCTATCTTGATCTATGTCTGTGACAAAAACCGTCATCAGTAAGTATACAAACAGATGCATTGAAGATACTCAACCTTATACCCGTTTTGTCCTTGTCTGGTATTATGTTGATAAATTGTCGCAAACTACCCAGATATTTCAAGTAAACAAACAACTTACCTTAGTATATCCAAACATGGGATGCATAACTTCCAAAAACATCATTAGCTGGAGAAACTTCATAGCGGACCCAACATGCTTGTACGTAGTGGACACAGATTCATACTCCAACTTGGCATATCTCACTCCCATCACGGCGAGGATATACATAAATCCGATGAATTGGAATAGATTGTATATCACTAGGTACACTTTTTTCAGGTCTTCTGGAAATAATTTTTAGTAAGAAACATTTGATAGCAACTGTGGCGGTACCCACAATTCGCCTAACATTCCTGCATCGCGCTATCGAAGTTTTCTAAGCGCGTGGGTATATATACGACAGCTGAAATGTATCACGTGGGCTCCGGCCTGACCGAGCATCTTCCTTTGTGGCCACCACGCATTATTCCTACATTGGTGACCCTCGACAGAACACGCCTCCTTCATCATCATCACTCCCCGCCCCTCCGCACCGCGCCAGCCAGCATCGCCTCATCAGGTACCTCGTCCACTAGCCGCAATGTACCGCGGCCTGGGCGACTCCTCATCGGCATCATCGGGCTTTCTCACTACACCGACCGGTCAGCAAGCAGAGCACATCTCTCCTGGTCAGCACGTAGCATCGGCCCCGCACGGCAGCTATCCGACTCACTGGATCCCGTGCAGCAGCTTCACAGTTCCGACTCACTGGAACTCTCTGGCACTGGCGACTCAAGCGACGAGACTTCAAGATTCGACCTTCGGTCTTCGGGGGGGAGTGATGTGGCGGTACCCACAATTCGCCTAACATTCCTGCATTGCGCTATTGAAGTTTTCTAAGCGCGTCGGTATATACACGACAGCTGAAATGTATCACGTGGGCTCCGGCCTGACCGAGCATAACACCTCGCTCGGTCGGAAGATCTTCCTTTGTGGCCACCACGCATTATTCCCACACAACCAACAGGTAAATCACTATACATAGTCTGTGACAACCTCTGTGGCTCAATTGGTTGAGTGTGTGGCAGCTCAAGCTGGGGGTCGCGGGTTCGAATCCCGCCGACGGAAGTTTTCAATGTTCCCGGGTCTGGATGTGTATTAAATATTATGTGTATGATATAATAAAAATCTTAAATATATGTATGGTATAAAAGTATTAAATATATTTCCGTTGTCTGGTACCTGTAACACAAGTCCTTCAGGTACTTACCACGGGGCCAGACTGACGTGGTGTGAAGCGTCCATAGATAGATATTATAGATAGATCTATATTCTAATACATATTATAAAACAAAGTCGCTTTTTTTTCCCTCATGTCCCATCTTTAAAACTACGCAACGGATTTTAATGCGGTTTTCTTTAATAGATAAGAGTGATTCAAGAGGAAGGTTTTTAAGTATAATAACATTCATTAAATAGTGGAGAAATACTGTTATTGTTGGGGTTTCTAGTGTGATGTCGTAAATAATTACATTTTTTTCCGCTTACATTGCAAACGCAGGCTGAACCCTACGAGATTTATCAAAATAATGTACCAAGTATTGTACACAATGAAAAGGTCTACAGAAAACTCCGCGATGGTAGGTATATGTCTATCTCTAATGGATATCCCACAATAACATTTTTTTGTCATTTACTTTTTACGACAAATAATGGCTAATTTTCGAAGCAATTTTAATAAATACAGCATTATTCCTTATCCAATTAAATACATTGTTGATTTAATGTAGATCTATATGGCCCTTTACAGCATATGATTTAAATGAATATTTTCGAAGATATTACAGATTAAAAAATTGCGGGACTTAGCTTTTGCGGCAGTACCGGCCATGCGGGCCACGGCCCACGGGTAGTATAATGAATATAAATCAAAACTACTGAATCGTTTCTAATCATTTTTTCAGTGAGTGACATAGGCTATATATTTTATACCCGTGCGAAGCCGGGGCGGGTCGCTTGTATAGTATAAAACAAAGTCGCTTTCTCTGCCCCTTTGTTCCCTTAAATCTTTAAAACTACGCAACGGATTTTGATGCGGGTTTTTTTAATCGATAGAGTGATTAAAGAGGAAGGTTTATAAGCATAATAACATCCATTAAATAGTAATAATAATATCTAATAATATCTATGGACGCTTCACACCACGTCAGTCTGGCCCCGTGCTATGTACCTGAAGGACTTGTGTTACAGGTACCAGACAACGGAAATATATTTAATACTTTTATACTATACATATATTTAAGATTTTTATTATATGATACACATATTTAATACACGTCCATGACCCAGGAACTTTGAAAACTTTTTGTTCCGTTGGCGGGATTCGAACCCGCGACCCCCGGCTTGAGCTACCAACAGCCCACCAACTGAGCCACAGAGGTCGTCGATAGTGGAGAAATACTGTTATTTTTGAGGTTTCTAATGTGATGTCGTAAATAATTTCATTTTTTTTCCGCTTACATTGCAAACGCAGGCTGAACCCTACGAGATTTATCAAAATAATGTACTAAGTATTGTACACATTGAAAAAGTCTACAGAAAACTCCGCGATGGTATATTGTCTATCTCTAATGGATATCCATCCTACAATAACATTTTTTTGTCATTTACTTTTTACGACAAATAATGGCTAATTTTCGAAGCGATTTTAACCAATACAGCATTAATCCTTATCCAATTAAATACCGTAAATACATTGTTGATTTAATATAGATCTATGTGACCCTTTACAGCATATGATTTAAATGAATATTTTCGAAGATATTACAGATTTAAAAATTGGAGGACGTAGCGTTTGCGGCGGTACCGACCAATGCGGGCCACGGGTAGTAATGAATATTTAAAATCAAAACTACTGAACCGATTTTAATCATTTTTTCAGTGAGTGACATAGGCTATATTTTATACCCGTGCGAAGCCGGGGCGGGTCGCTAGTATAATATATTTTATGACAATATAGGATAATCTCTGGACCTGCTGAACCAAATTAAAAATGATTTGCCAATGCAGGCCACGGGTAGTAATGAATATAAATAAAACTACTGGATCAATGTTAATCATTTTTTCAGTGGCACATAAGGGTCACAGCACACATATCAACTCGGAAAGGGATCGGCACCGTATCGCCTCGAGCCGTTCAATATTGTTTGTATGAAACTCCCTACTGCAACGTACACTAAGCAGAATCGTAACGTAATCGCCTCGCGTCGGAACAGGCTCCGAACCGGGATGCGATGCGTGGTCAACTCGCAGTCCCCCGCGCTTACGACTTGTCGTCCCCGCGCTTATGGCTCGTCGTCCCCGAGCTTACGTCTCCGTCCACCCTTGCTTGGCTTGCTTCAAACTGATCTGGGGCCAGCGGTCGGCGAGCCGACTGCTGATACGCTTTGGTTACATGCATAAGTAATAAAATAATTTGCTCTCCCCACTTCAATCGGGATTCAGACCTGGACATAGCACAACCTCTGCTCTGTTAAAAGTAACAGGTGATATTAGAGCTGGTTTCGAGAACTCTTTGATTACCATTTTAGTGCTTGTAGATTTCTCTAACGCATTCAATCATGTCGATCATGACATCCTACTGGCAGCACTCTCCGGACTTCCGATTTCGTCTGAAGTACTTACTTGGATTTCCTCTTATCTTCGTGGTCGTCAGCAGTCGGTACGCACGGAGAGCTCATCCTCTAAGTGGCACAACCTCGACGCTGGCGTTCCACAAGGCGGTATTTTATCTCCACTACTTTTCTGTATCTTTATAAATCTGCTCACTAAAAGACTTCATATTGCATATCATCTGTATGCCGATGACCTGCAACTTTATATCCAGGCAGAACTGGAGGAGCTATCAGCAGCCATTGCGGAATTAAACCAGGTTTTAAGAGTAATAAAAGACTGGTGCAGTAACTTCGGATTATTAGTAAATCCTGCAAAATGCCAGGCAATTTTATTAGGTAGCCCGAGATGCTTATGTAAAGTGAACATAGGCGCTCTTCCACCGGTTATCTACAACGGTTCTGTTATTACTTTTAGTACAAGCGTAAAAGACCTTGGTTTACATATTGATTCCTCCCTGAGCTGGCAATCCCATATTTCAAATGTGTCAAATAAAGTCACAAATACGCTACGATCCCTTTATCGACACAAAAATTTCCTTCCTACTCCGGTCAAGACTTTGCTGGTCCAGACCCTCATTTTCCCTATAATCGACTATGGTGACGTGTGCTGTTTTGATCTTAATGCCGACAAACTCAACAAACTCGATCGATTGTTTAATAATTGCCTTCGATTCATATTCAACCTTCGGAAATACGATTATGTATGTCTTCGTACCGCTCTAAGCTGCACTGGTTACCAGTACGCCAGCGCCGCTCCGTGCGAGCGCTATGTGTGCTATATTCACTACTGCATCATCCTAATACACCTGAATATCTCGCCCCTCATTTTCAATACCGTTGCACGAGGCACGATAAAAAACTCCGATCCACTTCAAATCAGCCTTTAAGTTGCCCTTCCCACAAGACTAGTTCTGTCCACTCTTCTTTTAATATCCAGGCTATTCTCCTCTGGAATGCTCTTCCTCTGGAAATCAGGATGTCAAAAACCAGAGACACTTTTAAGCGCAGAGTTCGTGACTTCTACTTCAAGCAGTTGGCGGACTCTTAGTTTTGATAATCTACAGTAAGCATATTAATATCTAATTTAATACCCATAATATCTTGGCAAATATCATTAATATTAACTATAATAATGTATATTATAATAATATATATTTATAATATTTAAAGTTTTATTTATATATCTTATATATCAGTGTATTTATGATAAGTATACTTTAATATATATTTTATTAGTATAATTTATACATACATGTTGTTAGTTTTTTAGTTCTTTTTTTTTTTCTTATTCTTGTAACTTGACCAGCACCTATACAATTTTGTTCCTGTATCGCCCAAAGGTTGACTGGTAGATAATGCCATAAGGCATTAAGTCCACCTTTGTACTTGTATGTGCATAAAGTTTTTAATAAATAAATAAATAAGTTAGGTTGACGCCTGGTTGACGGCGAGGCGAAAGGCGATACAGTGACGATCCCTTTCTGAGTTGATATGTGTGCTGTGACCCTAAGCTATATATTTTGTACCAGTGCGAAGCTGGGGCGGGTCGCTAGTATAGACTAATTAACAGTTAGTGCATAACAGACGTGAATTTGATCTTGTTTTACTAAATAGAAACAAGTAAGGAAAATATGGTGTTGAAAACTTGTTTACGTAGTTATATTACTACATTGCTGGAAAGTAAAAACTATGAAAAACTTCAACCATAATACAATATACCTTTCCTGTAGCCAATTTCCTCCTTCTGCAACATATCGTACATGCCAGGGTAGTCTTTCATCACATCCCGAGCCTCATCCTCACTGTCACAATCCTCTGACTTCCACAGATCAAAGTTTATCTAAAAATTTATAGTAAAAGGTAAGTGAGAAATATGTCACAATTTTTTAAAATTGATATTAACTCATCAAGCCCCATACGGGCACCGGTGGTCGCGACAACAATAGAATACAATAGCATTTCCAAGAATCCGCGATCGAAGGGTTAAGCATAATGTTAATGTTATTAATGGTCCCTTGCAAGTTTCCTACACTGGTTCTTTTCACTGTGTCAGTTACTGACTTACTGTACCAAGTAGGATATTCTGAAAGTGTTAGTTACTAACCAATTTGGAAATAAAATATTTTTATTTTCATTTTCAATGGAATTGAAGAAAATTGGGCTTTTAAAACAACTCACCTTTACCCATGCTGGTTTCTGTGGTTGTGCCGTCAGCCGGGGCCACCAAGCTGCTTTTTCCTTTGTCATGATCACATCCACTCTATTATCAAAGATTCTGACCATTGCCCCATCATTGTTCTCACCCTGAAAATCGTTATTAGTTATTACTTAGAAATAATTATTATACTTCTAAACTGATATTCAGTTATTTTTATATTATACCCTTACAAAAAATGTTACTTCATTCAAAATATCATTTTATATTTTACATTGGTCTGGTCTGGTCTGACTTTGAAAATTTAAAAATGTTTATATAATATTATCAAAATTGTTAATTTGTGTAGTGTATAGTTAAGTCATAATGGGATCTTTTTTGTCATATCACCATGAGAACACAATTTCAATTTAAATAATTTCCTATTTAATCTTAATTGTATGTAAATTTGTGCTGGGACTTGGATTTTAAGTAGTTATGACCCTAAATTATAATTAGGGTGACCTTTAAAAACAATAGAAGTTATTTACAAGTACCTTAGGAAATTATTTTTTGCAATAAACAAAATGTTATAATATAAAGGGGTCTCTTTTTCTTTGGCTGTCTCTTTTTAAAGCATTTATTTAAAGACTGAAAATGTAGTTGGCTCAATTCAATAAATAAAATAAATTGTTAGCATTTTACAAAACATGAATTGAATTGAATTTTTGAACAAAGGTTATTGAGCCGCTCTGAAATTAAAACTTGGCTACGCCTGTGTTATTACTTACAGATTTAACAGGCGAAAATAAATCCAGGCTAAATTCATATTGGCTTTCTCCATGGGCTCCTACACCTTTAGCAGCAAACTTGATGGTGTTATCTACTACTGATATGTGCGGCTTAGCAACGTTTTTCAAATCTATCTTGAGCGATACGGCTTTATCAGTTTGAGCCCAGTAAACAAATGGACTCGGTACCGTCATTTCAAACGGATATTTTTATGTAATATTCGTCTCCTCCTGAAAATATGTATTAAGTTTGTGCACCATATATACGAAAACATTAATTAAAGGAACATGAAAGTTATACCTAATTAAATACATACAATAGGTACAATCAGTAAGTTATTAAATCTGAAAATACTCTTTTTATTTATCTGTTTTAGGAACATTTACCTGCGTATTCTTGTTTAAAATTATTTTTGTCTATATTTTTCACAAAATTTCTGTTGCGGACTTCAGAATGCGGCTGGTGCCATATATATACTAGTCTATGGCTGGTGCGGCTGTCGCCGGAGTATTAGTGTTCCGTGCTGTCGCCTGTCACCACAGATTAATATATGTAGCAAGCTACCTGTCACTAGGACTGTGACAAAATATCGATACCTATATCGAATTATCGATATTTATTACTATAGGTCTACCAGAATCTGATGGCAAATATTGACAGCAGATTTTCAAAAAATATCCTTGATCATTGGATTTTATATATTTGCATGTTTCACACACAGAATCAGCCACTATAAGAAAAAAAAGGGATCAAAATGTTTTATTCCAACTACCCCGGTATTGCTAGAGTCAATTTACTCAGCCCCGAATCTTCAATTTTTTTTAAGGCGGGGCAAAAACTGAAAAATGCCGCCCCGCCTACCTACGCGCGCACTCAGGGTATCGGTCAAGTTGATATGGCCATGAAGTTGCTATACTTGTGCTATTATTTATTCCGTGGTCAAAGTTAAATAAATGATGAGTTGTCCATTGGTCCGTGAAGTGTGATTTTGGCCACCCCCTGAATTTGCCGCCCGGGGCATAGGCCCCGGCTTGCCCCCCCTAGATCTAGCTAGCCCCCCGGGGCTGAATTTACTTTCTCACTTTTTGCCATCAGATTCTGGTAATTACCTATAATATTTTTTTGTACGATATATCGATAGTTCGATATTGAAATGTCGATATCAATGGTCGATATTTAATTTTTTTTAATTTATTTAATCTACAAAATCATCGTAAACTTAATCTACCTACTTTTAGTGCCTAACAATCGTAGAGTGCGTTTCATCGAATAGTTCCTTTGCCGTCATGTTGGCACTAATGCAAATTAGTGTTGCCTCGTTACCCTTACTGGGCTACCTTAAATTAGGGGAGATAATATTATGTTATCACAAAAGCTTTTAATAATTCCCTAAAGAAAATTTCATATAATTCTAACTTTCGCCCGCAGCTCTGCCTGCGTTAACGTCTATCGCTCGGGAACCGTTCTTTTTCCCGGGATGAAGGTACCCAATGTCCTTCATACCCCAGACAATGTGTACCTATGGAAGTTTCATGATGATCCGCTTAGTACTTTATGCGTGAAGGCGTAACTAACAAACAAAGTCATTTTCGCATTTACTAGCTAAAATCCGAGCTTTGTGAATTGTGAGGGCTCGCGTCGTCACACCTTGACTGACTGATGATAACACATCTACATAGTTTTTCCGTAAAGTGTACCACAAAATGTACAGACTGACGGCTGTGGGATATACTAGAGCTCGCTTCGCTCGCCCTGATAATATACTAGCTTTTAGCCCGCGACTTCGTTCGCGTTTATGTAGTTTTCGTCACTAGAAGTGCGTTGCATCAAATAGTTCTTTTGCCTACATGTTGGCATTCCAGATTCCTGTATGTTAATAACGTTAACATGGTAGACACGCTCTGCGAATATTCATAAGTTTTACTGTGTTTAAGGGTGATTAAACTGAAACTGGTAACCCTATTTCACTAAGCTGTAATGGCGGCAACCCGAGCTTGTACACATCTTAATGGAATTATTGGGGCCTCGTTACGTTTTACACGTTCACAAAACTCTTTCACTCTTAGCACCATCATTCTTTCACCACTCTTTAATGTTTTCGGCATGATTTTCTCACGAAATCACAGTAAAACTTATGAATACTCGCAGAGCGTGTCTGCCGTGTTTACGTTATTGACAGACAATAATGCCAACATGACGGCAAAGGAACTATTCGATGAAACGCACTATAGTAGCCAAACAGCTGAACATATAAAACCTAAGACCAAGCATCAATCCTTCCTTCACCTTAGTATAAAACAAAGAGTATTTTTAAAAACTCATACTGAAAAATATTGGTATGTAACATGATTATTGTCTGATTTAAATTTAAAAAATGATTACTAAGAACTATAACCTAACACTTATGTACATTCATAATTTAATTTGTTTAATAAATATATTGGACTATAAACTGTGTATTCATTTTTGAGCTGACTTGGTAAAGGTTTAGAAACCTACGTCAAAATAGGAGGGAGGGCGGGGGAGGGGGGAGGGGTAAAAACCCCCCCTTGTACCAACACCACAACAAGGAGGCCCCAGTTTTAGAGCTACTCACCTTTGAAATTTTCGGAATATTGATGCTACGTCATATTCTATTCTCGACAATTTACGGAGTGTTTCTTCGAAAAATTCCTCTCGTTAGGCTGTTGTGAGTGGAGAATTAAAATTTAAATTTTATTTAACAATGTAAATCAAGGTTTTTTGATAAAAATTAAAAGTAAAAATTAATAACAAAATTCACTACATATAAAATACTGTCTTTTTCGTCTTCTTTTTCTTATTATGGCACTACTTTGACGTTTTGTTTTTTTTATGACAATTAAGCCTTCGGCTGAGAAATTGCACTCTAGAGGTTTAACCTCAGATCTTCAGATCCATCATCAGTCATACCTAGAGACCAATAACCCTCAATACGGCACAACTAGCTTAATTATCAGTTGACGGAGCCCCGCTACGCGGGGCTCCTATTTCTGGGTATTGTGGTCTAAGTTCCAACCTAACCTAACCTACTTTTGGACTTTGTGGATTGTGTTTGTTTTTATTTTGGCGGGGGGCTGCGACCCCCGAGCCCCCCTTAGGGGGGGCTGCGCCCCCCCCCCCGTCCCCCCCGCTTCCATTACATTACCTACTTAAATTGTTATCCTTAACGGAACGTCAAAGAAATGCCAAGTGACAAATCACAAATCCCAGGCAAATAAAAGGAAAAAGAAGGAGAAGAAAAAAAAAGAAGCCAAATATTTATTAGTGGCGGGTTATTAGCCAAAGTCTAAACCCATACAATTACTAATATAGTAGTGAATTTTAATAATTTTCTTAATTTTTATCAAGAAACCTTGAATTATATAGTTTTGGAATGATAAAATAATCATCCCCCACTCATCACAGCCTTGGGATGCCTTAAAAACACTTCGTAAACAACATCAGAAAACGATGATCTTATCTGAAGATTACGAAAATCTCAAATGCGAATTTCTTCTAAACGGAGAGTTGACTGGCGGTAGAACGGTAAGTAGGAGTTTTTCTCACCCAAAACAACCCTCCTTAACCCATGTCACCAACATTTAATTGACGTAGCTTTCTAAACCTTAGCCAAAACTTACGAATTTTCTTTTAAATAAAGCCGATATATCGAAATATTGATATTTTTTTTCGATATATCGAACTCCGATATTGATATGTTTAAAAATATCGTTATATCGAAAATCCGATATTTTAAAAAATATCAACAGCCCTAGCTGTCACCAGTCGGCAGTCACTTCCACTTGTCAAAAGCATTTCTTCTTCTTCTTCCACTTCTTTTTTTTTCTTATTATGGCGCTCGGCTTTTTAACCATGGCCAGTGTCAAGTATATAAAATATGGCGGGAAAACAATTTTCTTGTGTACAATTTTCGGCATCGTTTCTCTACATCGTCAGGTCAAAAGTCTAGTCAAAGTCGGAGTAAAAGTCAATACAATCAAGGAGACATGTCGGTCGATTCAGTAAAGTGGTAGGCGCTTTACTGAAACTTTCGTTGGAGTTTTGGAGGGAACACAAAATAGCACGTTTTTGGATGTTGTATCACTTTCCGGCACTTGCATGATAACGAATATGTTTAATGGTTAATATCCTACCAATATTATACATTAAATACAAAAACACAACATCACTCTTTCACATTTCCGGCAAAAACTCCTTCTTCTTCTTCCATTTATAATTTATGACAATATTTGCATTAGGAAGTTTGAAAGAATGTGAATGTGAAAGAGTGCTGCGCTGCGCCCTTCTAAAAATTGTGTTAACTGGGTTTTTAATGTGTAATATTGATAGGATATTAACCATTAGATATTCGTTTTCATGCACAAGTGTAGGAAAGTGATGTAATATTATCCAGAAACGTGGTATTTTGTGTTCCCTCCAAAACTCCATCGAAAGTTTCAGTAAAGCGTCTACCACTTTACTGAATCGACCGACTTGACTTCTTGACTGTACTGACTTTTACTTAGACTTTGACTAGACTTTACACCTGACAATATAGAAAAACGAAGCTGAAAAGTGTATTATAGAATATTGTTTTCCCGCCATATTTATACTCGATACTGGCCATGGTTAAATAGCCGAAGTTTGGTACTATAGGTCTACCAGAATCTGATGGCAAAAAGTGAGAAAATAAATTGACTCTAGCAATACCGGGGTAATTGGAATAAAACATTTTGATCCTTTTTTTTATTATAGCGGCTGATTCTGTGTATTAAACATGCAAATATAAAAATTTATCCAATGATCAAGGATATTTTTTGAAAATCTGCTGTCAAAAATTGCCATCAGATTCTGGTAGTGGTGGTACTAATATATATTCTGTGCCGAAGTGCCATAATAAGAAAAGAAAAAAAAAGTCTATCTTTTTTAATTGTCAAAACCGTCAAAACGCCGTTCGACCTATCGATGGGTATTGAATGAATTTCTGTGAAATTAATATCAGAATCTTATCATTTGCTACTAAATTACCACATCCACGAATCGAAATGGTTTAAATTTCACATTAGAAGAGAGTAATATAAAGTGGTGGTGCGCCGAATCTTGTTCAAGAATCCAAAATGTCCGTTCCTAGCACTGGTTTGAGCAAACTCAAAAAGAAACATATTCGCGTAAAACATCAGAAAGTTAAATTGTTCCGAGCTAACGAGCCCCTACTATCTGTTTTTATGTGGGGTGTTAATCACACGGTAAATATGATCTTCACTTTATTCTTGTGTCGTCTGAACTAATTGTGTGCTTACGTTTGTGAATATAGAGCGTAGTAGAAAGAATACCTCGTTGTATGTGTGTAATTACCAATTTATATAGGGCAAATCATTTTGGCACCATATCAATTAAGCGGCGTTTGTACTTTAGACGAAGCCCAATGTAGGAATAACTGCAGTAATAAAGACTGCCAAATTAATTGTATGTCGTGTGAAGTTAATTATCTGCGATCCTCATATAAAGGCATAAACAATATACACACACATAACAATAATCAAGTGTGCATACCAGTATTCTGCCAAGAAACAAACTACTAATAAGCTAAAACTTTACATTCATAGATTACTCTAATAAGAAGTATGTATTTAGATTGAAATAATATTTACCTGAATTTACATTTTATATTTACTAGAAATGCTTTTTCAGTATAATTGTAATAATACAGTAGGGAAAATATTGATATTTCCAGTATTGTATTGCTACTATTGATATTATTCAACTATTGAGAAAACTTGTAATAACAGTGGGAAGTGTGGGAAGTGGGAAGTAGACCATAATACTAATTTTATAATACTACCAGACGTTCCGCGCGGCTTCGCCCGCGTAGAATAGATATTTCACAGATAAATTAGTCCACAAAAAATAGCCTATGATCCTTCACGTGGTCTACTTCTTGTTTTTTTTTTTTTTTTTTTTTTTTTTGAAATAAGGGGGCAAACGAGCAAACGGGTCACCTGATGGAAAGCAACTTCCGTCGCCCATGGACACTCGAAGCATCAGAAGAGCTGCAGGTGCGTTGCCGGCCTTTTAAGAGGGAATAGGATAATAGGGGAGGGTAGGGATGGGAAGAGAAGGGAATAGGGGAGGGAAAGGAAGGGAATAGGGTAGGGGATTGGGCCTCCGGTAAACTCACTCACTCGGCGAAACACAGCGCAAGCGCTATTTCACGCCGGTTTTCTGTGAGAACGTGGTATTTCTTCGGTCGAGCCGGCCCATTCGTGCCGAAGCATGGCTGTCCCACGTATAAAATGCAATATGTGCCAAATAACAGAAAAATTGCTCCAGTAGTTCATGAGATAAGCCCTTTCAAATAGTTTCCCCTATTTTTTCCACATTTTCCTCTATTTCTTCGCTCCTATTAGTCTTAGCGTGATAAAATATATCCTATAGCCTTCCTCGATAAATGGGCTATCTAACACTGAAAGAATTTTTCAAATCGGACTATAGCCTTCCTCGATAAATGGGCTATGTAACACTGAAAGAATTTTTCAAATCGGACTAGTAGTTCCTGAGATTAGCGCGTTCAAACAAACAAACAACAAACAAACTCTTCCGCTTTATAATATTAGTATAGATATAGATGAAAAATCTCTAAACCATGGGAGAAAAAAGTTACGAGGGTAGAAGGTAAGAAAAAATCACAAAAAAACACCCTGTATTATTGCATCAATTTATAGTGTTGCTGGTAAGGAATCATTTTTGGAAAGTACTCGGATATGGCAAACTTGAGGAAGGTGTTGTATTTTAGTATATTGTTTCATATTTTAAAGAAAAGTATGAGAAAACAATAAGATGCTAAAAATCGAACCTTTCCTGGATTTTATTGTATATTATCACTTTGGAGAAATTGTTTATAATTAGCAATACTAACGAATGGTGCAATAATAAAGGATGTTTTATTTTTCACAAAAAAATACAAAAAAACACCTGCATAAGTCAAGTTGGTTATTGCATTGCACAAAAATGATTCCTTACCAGCAACACTATAAATTTATGCAATAATACTGTGTTTTTTTGCGATTTTTTCTTACCTTCTACCCTCGTTAGCTTTTTTCTCCCATGGTTTAGAGTTTTTTCGTCATACAATAAAATGATCAGCTTTTCAAGCCCTTTCATTTGATATATGTGTGGATGTGCTACAGCTTGAGTACGGCTTCCATACAAAAATGCCCCTTGTTCTTTGCTATGGTGATACTTTGAGGCCCAGGAAAGAACATTGGATACTCTTTATCCTAGAAAAATGTATGGTTTCCATGCGATAAACTAATTTTGGCGCAACGGAGTTGCGGGCCTCATCTGTTTACTAATAAAAAGATCCATACTGTGTAGTTGTGTAATGTGTATAAACAAATTATTATACAAAAAATATAGCTATTAAATTTTGGACCCTGTGTGTCAAGATACTTTCTAATCAGACAATAACAAATCAGTGTATATATATAAATATGGTGAATCTTTTTATTAGGAGTAGTAATTAAGAATGTCTAATATAGAAGTGCTGTGTGATTAATTAAGTCTTTAATTTGTAGATTAACGAGTTGAGTCATGTGTCCATACCAGTTATGCTACTGCCTGATGATTTCCGGGCGTACTCTAAACTCAAAGTGGACAATCACCTTTTTAACAAGTTAGTATAGCAAAATGAAATTACTAATAGTTTTGGTAGTCTTTTATTATAGAAAATTAAAATAAAAATCAACAAGTTAGACAATACTAAATATTAATTCATCAAGCCCCAAACGGTCACCGGCGTCCGAGACACAATAGAATATCTATTGTGTCTCGTTTTCCCACAATCGACGGGTTAATTAGGACATATTTTTAAACAATATTATAAAATTATGATAGTAAGGGGTCCATTTGCCTAGAATCAGTTTTGTCTAAAAATCTTTATTATTGTATATTTTAATAAAATCATATTATAGGCACTTTATTATTGTTTTTTAAAAAAAGGAAAGGAATTTAACCTGAAGCAAAAATTACATATCTTGCCCCTCCTAATATTACTTAGGAGAATTAAAACACATCTCTGTAATTCAATATTCAGTAGCCTTAACATGTAATGCCTATTTTAAATACCAAATAATAAAGAGATGCTATAAGTAAAATATATGTGAAACTACTGAGAATTCTTAAGTCTATTGTTCTGTTGGATATTAATGTCTTGTGCACAAATCTTAGGAGTATTTTCCAATTTTTAAACACTTTATTCCTATGTTGTATATTAAAACTGGCTCTGCTTTTTATTTATCGTAAAAAGGTATTTTACAAGACTTTTTTTGCAGAGAGAATATGCCTTCGCATTTCAAGGTGAAGGAATATTGTCCACTTGTATTCAGAAACTTGAGAGAGAGGTTCGGAATTGACGATATTGACTACAAGGAATCCCTCACAAGGTAAGGTTCATTTATATAGTCATCACATCATTGCCATTTGCCAGACCAAATTAAAAAAGGAAGACAGAACACACAATATGTTGTTTGATTGTATCCCTCACTGTGTATAAATATATGCATAGAATATGCACATTATCATTTACAAGTTTATGTTTGAACAGGTTGTATTGCAGTTGGTCTGAATTTTTTTTTGACAATGTTCTATCTTTAATTTTTTTATTGGTCTGAGAAACACTGTGGGTAAATGTAAAAGAGGATGTCCTGTATTTTAGTGCATAATTATATAATTATAATATGGTCGATAACTATTCTAATAAAATATTTTAATTTAAACATTTCCTTTTGAACCTGTTTTCTTTTGCCCACCGATAACGTAAGGTAGTTGACACGTCTGAGGCACGTGTGTCTAACGATTTATTCTATTTATCAGTAATTTATGTATTCTTATATTTATTTTCTCGATCCCACTATACTCCCGGTCCTCATTATGGTATCCCCAATCCCTCCTCTCCTCTCCCTAGGTTTAGAAAGCCAGATAACTACCTCTGCCCGCGGATGACGAAGCGGCTAAAAAATATGCTCAGAAGATCGGCCACCGCCCCATCCGGGGTCGGCGAGCGAAGCCATGAGGGGATATTTCACGATGCCAGTGCGTTTGTCAAGTGTAGCTTGACGATAAAGAGACTGAGGTCAGCTTACAGTTTATGTAGTGCGCCTATGCAGCACGGCATTCATCCCCACTCACACACTGGCCCCGAGCCAACGGCACCCACCGGTAACGTAAATATGGATTGAAGTTTGCCTCCCCCGCGGTAACTCTCTAAACCTCACACCCTACCCTCCTCCCCCTCATGTTTGAGTTGCAATGTTTTGTATACAATAACTATTATTATAATTTATAATACACTCACACGCACATGCCTACACTTCATGTCTCAGTGTTAAGGTGAGTATTTATAATAAGAGGCCATTATACACTCAGGCTAAAATATTCTGCCTAATCATCAGCTTTGGCCCACCAAAGCTAAAGATTTGCAGAATCATTATCCGAGTGTGACTGAATAAATGTTATAAAGGGCAAGCACTTACACAAACAGCATGTAAATTGCGGACACCAAAGCACAAATATAATGATGCTCTTTTAAAAAAGAAACAGTGATGTTTTTGTATAAATTCCAAGTCTAAATTTTCCATGAATGATATTATGACGATGTATATTATAAGTCTTTGTATGCGCATCCATTTCGCATAAACCTTTTGTGATTGTGTGTGAGAGAATTTAAATAAAATATTTGAATTATTTGGTTTCATATCCTCTTGTGAATTTGTGACCTCTGGATTGTGACTTCTGACTAATGTGTGTGTATTGAACGAAAGTAATAAACGCTCGTATTTTATAATCCAATAAACCTTTTATCTATAAAACGATTTGCTTTGATATTTGATTTTACTACTTTGAAATAAATATGATTATAACAGCACATGTTATATAATATTATGTTCACAGGACTTCATATTATATGGAATTTATATTGATTATGTCTAAAATAGAAGTAAATATCTACCACTGTTGACTTTAGTAACTACTTCACGGTCATGTTATGTCGGACCGCATCGGAGTGGGCCGTTTTTCCACAGTATAGTTTATCGTCCACTGCGTGTGAAAATTACGGCTTCTTCCGCTGCGAGTCTATCAAATGTGTGCATACCTTTACCCGCCATCCCTAGATTTTTATTGTGTAAAGAAATTCCAATCTTATGATTAAGGTTTTAAGTATTTGTTTGCAGGTCGCAGCCTATCCCCGACGACTCGTCGGGCAAATCCGGCGCCAAGTTCTACCAGAGCTACGACCGACTTTTCATACTGAAGACTCTCACCTCGGAGGAGGTCGAGCGAATGCACTCCTTCCTCAAACATTATCACCCTGTGAGTTTAATGTTTCTAATTATGTATGGGACCAGAATATTTTTTCAAAAAATGGAACACATAAATGTGCGCGCTTATTATATTTTCTAGACGTATTTTTCCATATTCAGGTCATTAACAATGCGGCCTGCCCCGTTGCGGCCCGATATAACGTGTTAGTACCACGCCAAAGCCTATGAATACAAGCGACCAATTTTAAATCAAGAAGTTTTAGGAGTTATGTAAATCATGAGTGACAGACTTATTTCTTAAACCAACGCGAGCACTTTCTGACTGGTATTTTGTAAGCTAACTGGGCAGTGGGCTCTATACAAATCAAAACAAATTATGACGTTCCTATATTTTCTTTTCGATCTGTTTCTTTGCATCAAACGAATGTATATAAATTGCAATGCTATATGAGCCTTTTATGTTACCGGTTATCTTATCCGTAAGAATGTAAATGTATTTTCTCAGTATTTCCCGCTTGTTATTGTTTTATCTACAGTCAATAGATAAACAATAATGCCGTGTATTCTTCTAATCTCAGATGCTATTTTTAGTTTTATAGTTTCGTTTTATTCACTCATTTATGTAACATGTAAAATGGCTAATGCAATAGCTTCATAGCTATTATAAAATTTATTTACGTTATTCACACATTAGGTTCTGTTATTTTCTGTCTTAGTTTACTCATGTTTACTAAGACAGAAAATAACAGAACCTAATGTGTGAATAACGTAAATAAAATTTCCTCTGTCGATTTTCCACTTTCGCACTTTATAAACCGAAATTCGTCAAAATCGATTCAGCGGTGAAAAGGTAACAAACAGATGGAGAACTCATTTATAACATTTGTATGAATTCAAATTTCTGCTGCGTATGCGCTGCACATTTGCGTTCACTTAAATGTAAGATCGCATGAAACGATACTAAGCTGCAGCGGAACGACGCGACACTTCACAGCAAAAATATTTTTGTATGAAATATGAAGCTACGCGACACAAAACATCAGAACTATAGAGCGTGAAGTACGTATCGTTACTCCGCTGGGCGTAGTTTCTCTTAATACTTCCTTCTCTATCTAACCAATACGTTTTATATATTTCTATCTCTTTCAGTACACAGTGGAGCGATCTTCCATCTCTTTCTAACTACTACATTTGTGATATCTCTATCTCTTTCAGTACGTAGTGGAGCGACACGGCAAATACTGCTGGCCGCAGTATATAACCGCATTCACCTCAAATAATTCCATTTTTTTCTAACTACTATTTGGTATATCTCCATCTTTTTCGCGTTCCCCTTTAAGGCGGGCTGAAACCCCATTTTGTTATTTCTTGATACCCGATTTACCTAGATCCAATATAATAACGAAATGTAAAAAAATATTAGATATAGAGCACAATATTTAAAAGTGTTTAAATCAAAAACATTTTAATAAAAAATAATACTTTCGCTGTAATTAATTTACAAACTCACCTCCGACAAAACTCTTTGTCATCGAAATATAAGTATTAACAAGAATAACTTACATTTTATTTTAATAAATTGTTAATGAATCTATTTTAAAAAGGTCTGAAACGAATAATCTTTTTTCTTAATATTTATTTAGAAAGATATTTAAAAAACACATGAAAAATAGAGAAGATCCGCCCCTAGAAACTACAATTTTATGCTAAGCTAAAATGAATCTTATTGCGATGCGTACACGCTTGGTCTTTGGTTGTGTGCAAGGTTATCGTTTGGAATTGAGATAAGTCCTCGCCTTAATATGTACATCCATTTCTTTTCATCCTATTCATTGGCTGTATCTCCATCTCTTTCAGTACATAGTGGAGCGACACGGCAAGACGCTGCTGCCGCAGTACCTCGGCATGTACCGGCTGACGGTGGACGGCATAGAGCACTATCTCGTCGCGACGCGCAACGTTTTTTCCAACCACCTCAATATACACAAGTGAGTGTTTTGGATTGGAATTCCCAATTTAATAAATACTTTAACGAAGTGTGTGGCGGCCGAATAAGAAGATCTTCCGACCGAGCGAGATAGCATGCTCGGTCAGGCCGAAGCCCACTGACGTCATTTCAGACGTTGTATATATCTTGCCGTTCTCCGAAACTTCGATAGCACGATGCAGGATTGTTAGGCGAATTGTGGGTACCGCCATAAGACTTATCAGACTTTACTCGTCAAATGCACTGGATATCGTTATCTCACCTGTCATATTGTTCATGTCACGATAACCGACGTCACGGCTGTTTTTTGTTCTGGCTTTGTGGTTCGGTTCAACGACCTCACTTCCTTTATAATATCCTTAAATTATTTAAGAATTTGCGAATATATGCTACAACATTTTTTCTGCAAGCTTTTTGTGCAGTTTACTATGTGGGAACCATATATTTTCACCGATCAAAAACTGTCAATATTATTCTTACTTTATGGTACTCAAACCAAGCATCTCTCATCATCTTCAGATGAAATGAAATCGGTTCAGTGGTTTGGATGAGAAAGAGATAACAGACAAACACACAGAGGTACCGCCGTGTGTTTGTCAGGCAAAGACAAAACAATTTTGTTCTTGTCTGATATTTTAGAAAATGTAACGATAAATTTTATCTTTTGTATAAATCTATTGAAAACCGATTGCCAATCGGTTTTTAATAGTACAGGGCATAGTACAACAATGATACTCAGTGATTATTTTTATTAGTAAGTATTAACAGCTCTAACGTCTGTAAGGCTTCAGTGTCGAAGTCAGCGGGCAGCGGGGCGGGAGCGGCGGCGGCGCGTTTCAATGTATAGATTTATATGGACAGGCCTCAGCGCGGCGTACTAGACGGCTTGTCCATATAAATCTATACATTGTCACGCGCTGCAGCCGCTCCCGCCCCGCTGCCCGCTGATTTCGAGACTCAAGCCTTTTTTTTTTAACATGGGGAAATGCTCTACGCGTTCCCGGCAAATTGGGGATATCGGCCGGGGTATGTGGGACTCCTGCGTAGTCTACCCACTAAATAATCATGTACAGCGGTTTATCCCTCAGTAAGTGGCAATGTCCTTATTCCAGGAAGTACGACCTGAAGGGCTCGACGGTTGACCGCGAAGCGTCGGAGAAGGAACTGGAGAAGGAGCTGCCGACGCTCAAGGACAACGACTTCATCAAGCAGGGCGTCAGGATCGACATCGGCGACGCCGCCAAGGACAAGCTGCTGGAGACGCTGACGGCTGATGTCGAGGTAATGACGCTGACGGCTGATGTCGAGGTAATGACGCTGACGGCTGATGTCGAGGTAGTGACGCTGACGGCTGATGTCGAGGTAATGACGCTGACGGCTGATGTCGAGGTAGTGACGCTGACGGCTGATGTCGAGGTAGTGACGCTGACGGCTGATGTCGAGGTAATGACGCTGACGGCTGATGTCGAGGTAGTGACGCTGACGGCTGATGTCGAGGTAATGACGCTGACGGCTGATGTCGAGGTAGTGACGCTGACGGCTGATGTCGAGGTAGTGACGCTGACGGCTGATGTCGAGGTAATGACGCTGACGGCTGATGTCGAGGTAGTGACGCTGACGGCTGATGTCGAGGTAGTGACGCTGACGGCTGATGTCGAGGTAGTGACGCTGACGGCTGATGTCGAGGTAGTGACGCTGACGGCTGATGTCGAGGTAGTGACGCTGACGGCTGATGTCGAGGTAGTGACGCTGACGGCTGATGTCGAGGTAGTGACGCTGACGGCTGATGTCGAGGTAGTGACGCTGACGGCTGATGTCGAGGTAGTGACGCTGACGGCTGATGTCGAGGTAGTGACGCTGACGGCTGATGTCGAGGTATTGACGCTGACGGCTGATGTCGAGGTAGTGACGCTGACGGCTGATGTCGAGGTATTGACGCTGACGGCTGATGTCGAGGTAGTGACGCTGACGGCTGATGTCGAAGTAGTGACGCTGACGGCTGATGTCGAGGTAGTGACGCTGACGGCTGATGTCGAGGTAGTGACGCTGACGGCTGATGTCGAGGTAGTGACGCTGACGGCTGATGTCGAGGTAGTGACACTGACGGCTGATGTAGAGGTAGTGACGCTGACGGCTGATGTCGAGGTAGTGACGCTGACGGCTGATGTCGAGGTAGTGACGCTGACGGCTGATGTCGAGGTAGTGACACTGACGGCTGATGTAGAGGTAGTGACGCTGACGGCTGATGTCGAGGTAGTGACGCTGACGGCTGATGTCGAGGTAGTGACGCTGACGGCTGATGTCGAGGTAGTGACGCTGACGGCTGATGTCGAGGTAATGACGCTGACGGCTGATGTCGAGGTAATGACGCTGACGGCTGATGTCGAGGTAGTGACGTTGACGGCTGATGTCGAGGTAGTGACGCTGACGGCTGATGTCGAGGTAATGATGAAAAAACTCGGGACAACGGACTTTGTGTTTAATATAAACACAAAATACCTCTCTAATGTGTATAATGTAGGCGCTTGATTGGACCAATCACCTGAACAAATTTGTCATATTTCCAGTTCCTCACAAAACTCCACCTCATGGACTATTCCTTGCTACTGGGGGTGCACGAGTGCGGGCGCGGCGAGGCGGAGGCCGAGGCGGCTCGCGAGGCTGACCCCGACTCCGAGAATGAGACGGACAGCGACAGCGACACTGACAGACACGACAGGTAAAGCCGCCGTTGATTGTTGATATTCCATATATTCCATAATTATATAAATGCGAAAATGTGTCTGTCTGTTACCTCTTCACGCTCAAACCGCTGAACTCATTTTTCTGAAATTTGCTATGGAGATACTATGAGTCCCGGAAAAGGACATAGGATACTTTTTATCCCGCGTGATTAATGAATTTTGGCGCAACGGAGCTGCGGGCGTCATCTAGTTAAATATAAAAATTCAACCTTTAAATTAACATATTTTCGATGCAGTGTCGGTTTAATAAAACTACAATATGGTATTCATATAAAATATGTAAAAACAACGTCAGACGCATGCTTATTATTCAAAAAACTATAGTTAATTAAATTAGTAAACTAAGTTTTTGACATAGTAATTCGTTTCGTAGTATTTATTTACTCGCTAACAATAATGCATGTACCCATTTATTTACCCCTAATGTCCCCAGATGGGGCTACAACACGCCGCCCGACAGCCCCGGCGGTCGAGTGCGTCCGCGGTACGGCCGATACGAGGGCATCATACCCGAGCTCGACATATACGCCATACCCTCGCACGAAGGTGAGATTGGGGATCTCAAGCGGACTCATGAGAGTTTGCTTAGGGTCAATTTATACTAGCGCAGAGTCTAAGCGCATCGAAGCGAATTACCAAAACTGAACATATCGAATTCAACCTTAACTCCAAAGCGTTAACGCACACATTACATCTGAGAATTTAAAAAGGCGCGCGCGCGTCGGGCGCATTCGCGCGAATTCGCGCAAATGCGCCCGACCAACGCTGATTGGTCTCGCAAAAGTAATGTGTGCGTTACGCTCTATAGTTCAGGTTGAATTTTCTATGTTCAGTTTTTGGGAATTCGCTTCGATGCGCTTCGACTCTGCGCTAGTATAAATTGACCCTTAGGATTCGTGAGATTATGTGAGATTCGTGAGATCGTGTGAGATTAGTGAAATTAGTGAAATTTATGATTATACGTGTGATTAAGATGGATAAGATTACGATGATCTTGAACTATACGCCAAACCCTCGCAAGAAGGTGAGATTGTGTGAGATTCATGAGATCGTGTTAGATTTGTTAGATATTTAGTAGACTAGTGAGGTTATATGAGATTCTTGAGATTGTTTGAGATTCCTATGGGGTTTTGTGAGATTTTAAAGTTGGGTGTTATTTCGAGCTATTCCGTTCGACGCTAGCAATAATTACGTGTTATTTTTACATTTCAGGTTCCCAGAAGAAGGAGATATATTTCGTCGCACTAATTGACGTTCTAACGCACTATGGTGTCAAGAAACAGGTAAATATCATAGAATAAATTTATACTTTTCTTAACATTTACTACATTTAAACTTTTGGCCCTAGGTCTAATGTATATTTCATACTGTATACATTAGGGCAAAAAGTTGAAATGTACTTGCATTTCACGCAAGACAGTGTATAAATCCGTGATAATGTGCTGTTATAATTTTTATTAATTCTTTGAATTTCAAACAATATTTTTAAAAGATATTAGCTTGTACCCTTTCACGTATTTTTTTCAACCTTTCCACTCAACTATGTTGTATTTTAAATTCCTCTGTTCGCACGATTCACATAAAACTAGGCCTTTACATCCATTGTGGATGATTTAAAAAGTTTTTTCAGAGCGAAGTAACCACTCTTCAAATACTGTAGTGCTTGGGACAAGATTTTAAATGTCCGTATGGTTGCCCAAGCATATACGGCATTCCCGCAATAAAGTCGGCATTCCCGCAATAAAGTCCAGAACAATGAACAGGTCAATACGTCTGGGACCAACTGAGTGCGGGTTTCCTCACGATGTTTTCCTTCGCCGTACGAGCGTCCTTATTATGCACTTGATTCACATAAACCGCCTCAATTTTTGGCTCAAGTCTATATTTTACGTTCCCCAGGCGGCGAAAGCGGCGAAGACGGTGAAATACGGCAGTAACGTCGACGGCATATCGACCTGCGATCCCGAGCAGTACGGCAAGCGGTTCATTGAGTTCGTAGCCAAGGCCATCGAGGGTTAAACGTATACTGCCTCTGTGTGTGCTGACAGGACACCCTAGTTCACTGTTTCTCAGTCAGTTCAATAGGATAGCGTGAAAGCGTTGCAGTAACGCTTTCTCGCTAGGCAGCACCAGCATGAAATGTAAATAAACAGTTGTTCGACGCTTGACAACGTTTCTGCTAATATTCTGATATGACAATATGTGCAGCATGTCGGATTTTGGTCGGATTATTTACTGTATGTGCTAGTGGCGCCGTCTGCTCCGACCTTTGCGTGATATTCCCTATTGGCATAAAGGTCATTTATACAATATGTGTAAAAACTAAACAGAATAAGTCCAGCAGGGTGATTACTTATCTTGCGACAGTCAGCGTTTGACAGCAGATGTTGCTCAATATCAGCTGTCAAACGCCTGTTGCATTGCTGTCGCTAGACATATAAACACCTTGCCTATGCAAATTAACGCAAACTTTTAAAATTAACGTCTGACACCACTGTGCGCTGTGGCATAAGTCATAACATAATGGCAACGCATACTATAGTGTCATTTTGTTGGCCTGGCGAAACTGGCGAACTAAATACTCGATGATTTAGGGTTTGCTTGAATTATCTGAATTTATCCTGATTCCGAAACTACTTTGATTAGCCTCATAACTTTCTGAACTCTGTAGGAAAAGGTTAGGAAATGTCCATTTTCCATGTTGTAATTTTACTGACTGAGAATATAAATTCATATTTTATGCCATCGCTAACTGGTAACACCGACATGTTTAAAATGTATACCTATTATAAAGTTACTGTAAAAAACTAAAGAAAAGCAATAAATGTATTGAAACTTAGATATGTATAGGATAACATTGGTCTTTGAAGCGGTAGTACTATAACTATATATATTGCTAATATTTGTCAGTTGACACTATACATGATAACATGACATATATAGAATGTTACAAAGCAATAAACTATAGAATATTTGCAGTAAGTATGTCTACATATTTTTAACCAAAAAATGGAGGTTTATGAATATACAGTTTATTTTGTTATACCATTGACGATTGATGAATATAATATAAGCAATAAAATCCTGTATTAGTATTTAATATAGCTGCAAACTACGATTGACAAAATAAAAGCCCACTACTCCGTGTGCGAGCTCAGAACGACTGTTGTTTGGTTTTGTGAGTAAAATGTCAGTGTGATTGGCTAATATTGATTAGTATTCTTATGCTGCGGCCGCACATGCGTAGTGCTTCTTGAGGCGATACCATTGGACGATCTGCGTGTATCGTACAATGGTATCGTCTCATAGCACGAAGCTTCGTGACGATAGACGCATGTGCGGCCGCGGCATTAGTGCAGCGTCAAGGTCAATAAATAAATTTTTTCACCACTATAGATGGGTAAAAGACAAGCCATGTTTAGCATAAGTAGGCATATATCCATCTATATAAATGGAAAAGCCTAGGCATTTAGGTCATTAAATCAAAGCTCGCGCACGGAGTATACCTTATGCTAAGTACTCACATACGGTTTTACTCGATCGAGTAATCACGTCGAGCAAAACCCGCGGCTTGGGCTTTCGTCCACTCATTCAGCATTACTCTATCGAGTAAGCTCGCCGTTCATTATTCCCCGAACCGTTCGAGCCAAAAGATGTCTGTTCAACTAAGGAGAAGGTCGACTCGCGCCACTCGAAGTCACGTCCACACGCTTGAGTAAAGCTCGACGGCTCGCGTCGAGTAAGTTCGAAGGAAACATCGAGCCGGCCCGATGCGAGCCTTCGAGCTGTGAGTTTTGTGGTCCACACGGTGGTTTTTGCTCGATTTGGAGTAAAACTATCGAGTAAAACCGTATGTGAGTACTTAGCGTAAAAAAAAAAAAAAAAAAACTAGCAGAATGATAGAATGATAATGTGTAATTGCGACTTAGTTAAGTTGCAATAAATCAATTTGTTTAATAGATTTGAAAGGAACTGTAAAGCAATATATCACTTATATTATGATAGAATCTAAGAGGTTATGTCTTACAGATTTGTAAAGTGTCTACGAGGTGTCCAAAGTCAAACACACTAAAAGAGGCAGTATTCTTTGTGATCAGCTAGTTCTTCGGACATAATTTATTCAAAACGAAACACGTATCGGTCGATATCTGCTTATAAGCTTAAATTATACTTAAAACGTTTGTGATTATCTGATTTTCGTATGACAATACTTTAATCTTTATCGATTTTGTTATGTTATTTTTAAAATACAAGTTCTTAAATTGAAAGTTGGACATTTATTGGGTTGAAAACTCAAGTTTCGTTTATTATTTATTATCTACAATAAACAGATAAAGATTGATGTATTGTTTTAAATCATGTATTCAAAATAATACGGTCACCGTGTATATGAAATATTAAGGCTATTTGCTTAGCGCGTCCTTTGATTGTCCAGCAAATATTAAAATGGCTCGTAAATATTATGTTTATATGTAAATTGAATAAGAAAGTATTAAGATTAGTAATATTTTGTACCGTTGTGAAATTTATTCAGAGACAGATCGCGAGCCTATAATATTTGGCCGAATTATGTCATTGTAAGTCGAGATCTGTTAGACGGGCTCGATATAAGGGTCAATTCAAACCGCAACGTGACGCTTAGATGCATTTCTAAATTTGTACTGAATTGACAGATTTCAATAGCGTGAGACGTCTTACAAATCTATCAAATCTATCAAATCCATACAAATTTAGAAATACATCTACGCGTCATGTTGTGGTCTGAATTGACCCTAACGCAACCAAATAACGTAGGTCATATTCTGTCTATGTATCGATTTCTTCGATAGTACAAAATATAACTACGGATTGTCTTCTTTGAGTTTCAGAAAATATGAGTACGCCGACCATTTTAATATATGTAAAATATTGTCAATTTTCTCCTTTTCTCTCTCTTTCTCTCCTTAGTGACAGGAATGACAGTGTTTGTGACACTTTTGTAAGTAGCGAGTGCCATAAGTGTGTCAAATTCGATCCTCAACTTTTTTCTAAAATGGCATGAGTCATGAGTATACCTGATGTAGTGGAATTTATTGTAGCTCTATAAATGCTAGATTAGTATAGTTAAAGTCTGCCCGTTCGGAATAAAAAAAAGATGTAATTTAAAGGTTAGTTAACGAGATGGGAGGATGTATGATGTGAGGACTGCGGGTGAGTTTTGGTCACTTCTTGTCGTAAGCTCATTAGCGATTACTAATATGGCGTCGAATTAGTTGCCATTGTTAACCACTAGGGGCGCAATTTCGGTTCTATACAAATTATTGTTTACATCCTCACCATGTAAGTGACAAAACTTAAACTCAGCAAGTTAATGATGCTATGGTAATGCGTATTATAAACCCAGATATCAAATTTGTATTGCCAGTAAAAAATTGCACGCCTCGTTGCGTTGCGTCTCGGTATGACTGACCCTAAAGGTGACTTACGGATCTATGCCGCAAGCGACCGCGACCGACAAAAATTCAAATACTTTATTGCACTAAAATTCCACTTTATGATATAGGCTATATAGTAGTATACAGGGTGTAACAAAACTAAGTGATAATACTTTAGGGTGTGTATGTGTTCCTTAGAGAGTTCACTGTGAAAGTAGCAGCGCTGAAAGACCAATATTTTTTTTCACTTTTGTATGGGGAAACTCGTGACGCTGGGGCGCTTGCCCATACAAAAGTGAAAAAAAATTGGTCTTTCAGCGCTGCTAATTTCACAGTAAACTCTACGAGGAACACATACACACCCTAAAGTATTATCACTTAGTTTTGTTACACCCTGTATAGGTTTCATTTTCTACCGACATTGGTCTAGCGACCTATGCCGCTGCTTTGTAGTGGCGTAGAGCAAAATGAAATCTATATATACAGTGGGATTTTGTTTGAATTTTGTTGGTCGCGTTCGCTTGCCGCGTTTATCGGAAAAATACCATAAAAGTTTCGTCACAGATGTGATTGTGTAATTGGCTTGAAAGTCTGTTTAAACTTGAAATTGTAAACGCTGTTGTTCTGTTGTCTGTCTCGAAGTGAGTTTTTTCTCTTTACCAAAATAAATCTATTGTGAGCACATTTCGCTGATGTTTCGGGGCTCGTTTATCGTTACTAGTTTTTATAACGTTTCGCTACGTAGTATTAGTGCTAAGATGTAATTGTTAAAATCTTTTAAAGTTGAAACAATCGCTGTTGAATAGATATAGGAAAGTGGGGACCAGATTGGCATGGAAATTAAAAAAAAAATTGTAGCTCGCGGTTGCTCGTCGCGATGGTCGGAAAGTCACCTTAAAATGAAACGACAGTGTCGATTGTATTTCAAGAAAAATGTAGCATTTGCAAACGTCTAAATATGTTACCTTAGTTGTAATTATTGCAAACGATAGTAGTATTCTAAAGCCATATCTTGTATCTAACTACAAAAAAAAAAAGCCAAAGCAATAACGACCCATTCGAACATGTTAAGTCTGGTTCCCACTTCATTTATTAATGTTTGAATAAACTTTGCAATTATAATATTGTATTTGATTGTAAATGAAAATAAAGGGCCCTCTTCAAGTTGGGTCGTGATGATTGACACCATGATTGGGCCAGGGACAATCTATGTTGATCTTGGGCAATAATTATAGACGAATATTTTTTCCCTCTCCAGGTTCGTTATCAACTGTCCATCATAAGCCAACGTAGAGAGGCCGCGTATACAAGTGGTATGACATTGCCAATACGGCCGCATAGCTCGCTTAATTTCAATCTAGTGTAGGTACTTTAATTTTGTTATTTATTATTCTATGTAAAATTAAATCGTTAGGAATTCCTTCAGTTGCGTTGTGGAATGTTCGCAATGCAGTCTATTCGGCCTTCAAATCAGCAGACGTATTATTTTTACGAATGTTTTTTTTTACTCATTTGGGTACAGGGTTGCCATTTATATTCTGTTTTTTGTCACAACTGAATCATAGTCGTTAGTTTTGATATCTTGTAATTAACGAAGAATTGAAACGCCTAAAAACAGTATTTTTAAATATTGAAAATTTTGTATTCCCCGGGAGAATAGCTTTTGTGATAGATATCGTTATAGACTTTAATTTAAGGTCCCCGTTTTGAATTGCACAGTTTAACACACAAAATAATGTAAGGGAGTAAGTTTAGTCCCCGTGTGACCTACATTTTGTATGTAGTTTCTTGTATGTGCTAGTGAAATCGTCAGTTGCCATCGATTTGTGTATAGATCGATTTGTGTATCAAGTAAATAATTTTATTAATATTAATCTCATTCGAAATGGATTATTGTATTGTATGGTTTTGATAATTTCAATGGTGTAGGTTGCCTCGGCATATATTATCGCTGCTTCACTGGAGCATGATCGACAAATGTGGATTGTCTAGTCTCTAATTTGTGTAAACATGTACCGATATGGAACATTGAAATTATAATTTTCTAAATATTCGGTTATAAAGATTTGGAAAAATGAATTTCTTTTTTTTTACCCAAAGTATGAAGAATGTATGACCATAAAAGTAATGAGAATTAATGGAAATACTGACCTTTTTATTTCCATTCATTCTCATTACATACTTTACGAATTTAAAGGACAAAATAACAGACCCTTTTACAGTCAATCTATAATTTTTCATAGCGAGCCCCTAGATGGTCAATTTTATTGTGGAATACCACGTATTTTGCAATATTATTAAACGTCTAGGGTTAGTATTGAACGCGCCCGCCTCTCAATCTTGCTGTCGAAAAAGTTGTTCAATAAAATATTGTTCAATATTATTGTAGGTCTAGGGGCCCGCTTAGATTCATGTAAAGCATGTTGCACAAATGATAATTTATGTGCAAAATATTAGGAGCTAACTATAATGGTGAAAATCTGAGGTGAAATTAAGCCAAAGATAGTATAAAATGAAAGATTTATTAATATAAATTGGAATAAACTAGTCCATCCTTGTCTTGACGTGTTTCTCTGTGATCTTGTCCTTCTCAATGATGTAAACTGTAGCTCCCCAACCAGAGATCGCGTCGCGGTCTGCAGCATTTACTAAGGCCTGAAATGTATTTCGTATTTTATGTTAAGTAAAAACTTAACAGAATCATAGTTTGCCAAAAATTATTCTAATAGGAAATGAGATTTTATTGGAATGAATTTGATGAACTTTAAATTGCAATTCTTTTTCAAAAAATTAGCAAATATTGTTTGTATATTATACACAGTCATGTCCAGAGTTTATATAAGTGACTTATATTTGGCATTAAGTACGGGTTAGAGGTATAATACATCTAATTCACTGTTTACCTGAGAGATGGTCTCGAACAGCTCATCAGGCTTGAGGTTGGGCTCCCAGAGAGCTTCACACATACCATACAGCTGTTCTGAGCATGTGCCCGACACAACAAAATCTTCTGGCTCATTGGGACATCCAATCTATAACAAATTATTTACTAGGTTAACAAAAGTTAACAAAAATGTTTGCAGCTTTTATCTGACAAAGCATTTGCTTGGCTTGTTGAGCTAAAATATTATGTATGTAATAAAACATTGAACGGTACTATGTAAAAAATTGTGAAGCTTCCGATACTTTACGATGATAAGAAAATTAACCCATCTCTAATACATTCTACATTTAAATCATGGCATGATCATTGGGCTAATGGAGCTCTGCCATCTTCAAATTTGCAAGGAAATAATAGAATATATACTTAAAAAAAAAAGAAAATGGTGCATAGTTTATGAATACTATTTACCAAATCCATATTGCAGACATAGGGCTGGTTTGTATAGGGATCGAGGCCAGCAATCACGGGCTCCACAAAGTAAGGGCCAAAGCGTCTCTCATATAACAGGTTGGACAGCATAGCTGAGAAGGTCTTGGGTTTCATTATTCTGTTTTCTCTCAGCTCATAGAGATTCATTCTGAAATTATTATATGGTAAAAATGTAGATGAGAAAAGATTAATACTCTAAAAGTAGTAGTAATGACTACAAAGCAATATCAAACTGGTTGGACTTAAAACAGCTGATGTATACTGAAATTACCTGAATTTAAGCCTTTGAAATACCGTTTGGGTATCAGTGGCAAGGCCAGGTAGGCCTACAAACAGAGTGGGTCCCATTTGATACACTTTTGGGAAGTTTGTGGATATGGTTTGAGCTTGTATACCATAACGCTTGTCGGTGGCGATTGCCACACAGTTATCGCCTTTCATGGCAACCACTGCGCCTCCATTGTAGGCTAATATCGACTAAAAATAAATACAGAAATTGTATAAAACTGGTGAACACTTGCTGTAAAATGCATGCAAGAATATGGATCACTTGAAGACCGGCTTCAAAAACAATCAAACCGCAAACTTGATAAGTACACGAATCCATGAAACTGACACTCACCATTATGAATTTTTTATTCTATTGAATAAAATAAGTTTTTGTGGCAATTTAATTACTATTTTACAACGAAATAATTATTTTATTTGTGAAAGACAATGATAATTTGAAAACGAAAAATGACATATCATCCAATCACAGATTGTTAAATATCTTCTCAGTTCTCCCTCTTCTTTTTTTTTTTTTCTTATTATGGCGCTCGGCTTTTTAACCATGGCCAGTGTCAAGTAAAATATGGCGGGAAAACAATATTCTTCCTACAATAATTTTCATCATCGTTTTACTTTATCGTCAAGTCTAAAGTCCAGTCAAAGTCTAAGTAACAGTCAGAACAGTCAAGGAGTCAAATCGGTCATTAAAGTGGTAGATGCTTTACTGAAACTTTCGACGGAGTTTTGGAGGGAAGTTGCAGCATTTGCCTACAGTTATGCACGATAACGAATATCTAATAGTTAATATTCTACCAATATTACACATTAAAAACCCAGTTAACACAATTTTAGGAAAATAATAGAAAAACACAACAGCACTCTTTCACATTCCCGGCAAAACTCCCCTCTTCTTTCACAAATTATTATGTCAATGCAAATCACTGACCTCCATTATACAAGTACGCTGGACTAATGATAACCCTTTGAAATGACTGCTATTTTTTGTGCCTATTTGAAGCGGAATCAGCTCCCCCAGTGGGAGGGATAGGAACTAAATTTGACGTAAAAACACAGAATACAAATTACTCACGGACGTAAAAATGATGTTTGAAAGTCGCCATATTGGCGCTGATAGCAGTAGTGGGAGTATTTGGAACTAATACTAGTGATGACAACCAATAACGATTAAGCGGCCATTTGCAAGTTACGTCAAATTTACTTCTCTTCCCTCTCACTGGGGGCGCTGATTCCGCTTCAAATAGGCACAAAAAAATGTGGGTATCATAGGTCCAGCGTACTTGTATAATGGAGGTCAGTGATGCAAATTATAGACAGAATTGACACGGGTAATTTGCCATGTTACAAAAGAGATGCTGTGCACGGTTACGGTCGTTTAGTATAAGTACTTATAGAACTATCTACGAATAATAAAAACTATAGGTCTACCAGAATCTGATGGCAATTTTTGACAGCAGATTTTCATAAAATATCCTTGATCATTGGATAAATTTTTATATTTGCATGTTTAACACACAGAATCAGCTGCTATAAGAAAAAAAGGATCAAAATGTTTTACTTCCAATTACCCCGGTATTGCTATATAGTAAATTTATTTTCTCACTTTTTGCCATCAGATTCTGGTAGATCTATAGTAAGCACAAAAAATTAAACGTAAATTGTAACGTGCAGTTATTTTAGGGTAGGTTATAAGTTAAAGGTATAAGATAGAATAATAGGTATTTATTGATGTTCTTGTAACAATTTTCCATACATATCTAAACGTGAAGTCATTCTGAATCCCCAATGATCTTTCACCTGACGACACAAGTTCAGGTCAATTTCTGCTAAAAGCAGACCATCTTTATGTCTGGAGAGACCTGGAGTTCTGATTCCATTAGGGGCGGTAACGTAGCTGGAGCCGTAGTAGCTTTTTGTCTTTTTGCCATCTTTTATCGCAAACTCTTCGGTGCCGACCCTGTTAATACTACAGGTGAAGTAGTGATTGGCGATAGCCGCGTTTCTTGCTTCGACACCCCAAAAGGATTCTCCAAACTCAGAAATAGTAGCAGCCGGGTTGAAGACTATTTCAGCGCCATTCAGAGCGAACATTAGCCAGTTTAAAGCATGATGCCGTCCATAGCAGATATTAATAGCTATTTTACCGTATTTTGTCTCGAAAACTGGATGACCAGTGTTGCCAGGAGCATAATAAGCTGTTTCACTAAAGCTGCCAACGCTCGGCAAATGATTTTTTCGATGTTTTCCAAGATATTTTCCGTTATCGTCTATAACCACTGCTGTGTTCCACCAAACTTCTTCGTCATTCTCTAATATTGGTGAAATTATAACCATTTTGTATTTTTTCGCCAATTTACTCAAAAATAAAGTGCTAGGGCCATCCACGGCAGATTCGGCGAAAGCAGACCATTTTTCCCTTTCACCTGTGCACAGAAAGAACGGCATAGGCCAAGTTTCTTGCAAACATAGTATTTGCACATTTTCTTCCGTTGCTATTTCAATAATCTTCTCGATTTTGTTAAATACAGCATTTCTCTGTTCTTCTACTGGTTTAGCAGTATCCAAAACAATGGAATGTTGAATCAGTCCTAACCTAACTTTTCTCGGTGGTTTTGTGTCTTCTTTAGCAGCATCAAAACTATATCCAGCCACTTCCAAATTCAAATTATCACTTTTTGATTTCGTCGAATTCTTAATTGCCAATAAACAATGTTCTTCCTGTCCATAATATATTCGATTGAATTGTTTGATCTCCTCATTATTTAAGTTTTTTGCTACTATTGTGTCGAGCGACTCCATTTTGTAACTAAACTGAGTTGATAAGTATTACGTAAGGCCGTTTACACAGCAAACATTATGGTATGTAAAGCCCGTTCGCAATTAATTTACCTCGTAGTTTATGACCGTCATCCTTAAGTCGTTGGAATAAAATTTCAGTTAGTGGTAAATATCTTTAAACCGACCATACTATGTTTATCTCAGACCGGTTGAAACGTTGATGTATTGACTATTAAGTATTAGAACTGGACTGGTAGTTTACATACTAATAAGGACATGTCACATGATCCTCCGCTCTCTAGAATATTAGCGGCAGCGGGATGTCAGGCGCCTCACGTACTTAGTGCATCGCTGAATATGTATAGATAAGATTCTAATACAGATTTAGATGTGGTGTTGGCAAATAATGTTTATTTATCAAATCTGTATCTAGAAAATTACCATCAGTATCACTGACTAAAGTTCGTTTCTTTCAAAGAATAATAATAATTATTAGGTACTTAATAGATATTATGCAATTATTGTCAAGTTTTGTAGGCCCCCAGCTTTTTCCGACTTTTTTCCGTGACATCTTGTCTAGTAACTTAAACATCCATATTTTTTTTCACTTACAAGATGATATGCCATCCAAATAGCAAAAATCCTATGCAACATAATTTTATGCAACACCAGCTGTGCCCCGCAGTGTTACCCGCGGTTTAAGTGATATATAATAAAATACTATGAAAAGTACCAATAATAGGGTCAAAACGGGACGATTCATGGTTCTATAATGGTTTATGGTAGTGATGATGATGATGATGAATGTAATTTGCATAGTAGCATATGCTTTCCGTTCTTAAAACAACGTCGAAACTCCCAAACTTGTATCTATAAAGAGTCAGGAGTTCTCTTAGCACCTTCCGAACCATGGTATACCTTGGTGAAAAATATTACTTATTGGTAGCATATGCTTAGAATACTGCTCACAAAAACCGAAGTCACCACATGTTTCCATATAAATTTTGAGGAGTTCCCTCGATTTCTTATGGATCCCTTCATCAAGTCACCACTTTTATGAATATGGTACCAAATTGGGATGATAACCTATACACCAAAAGAAAAAATTTGAAGATCGGTTCACAAACGGCGGAGTAATCGTTGAACATAAAAAAACGAACATAACACCTCCTCCATTTTGAAAGTCGGTAAAAATTGTATTCTAATGTATAAATAACCAATATTATTGTAAAGTTTCATTAAAATCCGTTCAGTAGTTTTTGCGTGAAAGAGTAACAAAGATCCATACATCCATACATACACACATACATAATATCCAAACTTTCGCCTTTATAATATTAGTAGGATTAATCTCAAATGAAGCTTAATTACATGAAACGTCATTATACACAGGCCCTAAACTTCTCCAGTACAAGAACTCGTATCAATATACTCACCAAATATTTTCACTGGACGATTTGAGTTATCTAAGTAAGGCCGAAGGTCATTATGATGGAATAAACAAGTATGCACCCGACGCCGGCCGGCGCGCGCGCATATATACCGCCTCACGTAGTTCCAGACACCAGTCACAGCCAACCAGCCGAGCCAGCAACATGGAGAAGGAAACCAAGAGCCTCGAAACCATAATCGAGAACAACCTGAGCGGCAATGACTTAGACGAGTTCAACAGAATCTACTACGGACGGAAGGATCATCATGCGGTCCCAATCAAAGATTCGTCGCTAGCCGCAGCCAAGGAAAACAACTTCGAGATCGCAGCCTACGCCTTCCCAGCCAAGAAGGAGTCCACCAGACCGCCCAGGATCGTCAAGGTCGGCGTCATCCAGCACTCCACTCCCCTACCCACCGACCGGCCCATCAACGAGCAGAAGAATGCCATCCTCGCGAAAGTCAAGAAGATGATCGATGTCGCTGGCCAGGAGGGCGTCAACATCCTCTGCTTCCAGGAGCTCTGGAACATGCCCTTCGCGTTCTGCACCCGGGAGAAGCAGCCGTGGTGCGAATTCGCCGAATCAGCCGAGGACGGTCCAACTACGAGGTTCCTGAGGGAGCTCTGCATTAAATACGCCATGGTCATCGTGTCCTCCATTCTCGAGAGAGACGAGAAGCACGCTGATATTCTTTGGAACACAGCAGTGGTCATCAGCGACACAGGCAAGGTTATCGGCAAGCACAGAAAGAACCATATTCCCCGAGTTGGCGACTTCAACGAATCCAACTACTACATGGAAGGTAACACCGGTCATCCAGTTTTCGCGACGCGCTACGGCAAGATCGCCGTCAACATCTGCTTCGGCCGCCACCACGTGTTAAACTGGATGATGTTCGGCCAGAACGGAGCTGAGATCGTCTTCAACCCATCGGCTACCATCGCGGCGGAAGCGGGCAGCGAGTACATGTGGAACATCGAGGCGAGGAACGCTGCCATCACCAACTGTTATTTCACGGCCGCTATCAACAGGGTCGGCTATGAAGAGTTCCCTAACGAATTCACATCTGCGGACGGCAAGCCGGCTCATAAAGACCTTGGTCTGTTCTACGGCTCCAGCTACTTCTGCGGCCCCGACGGGGTGAGGTGCCCAGGGTTGTCTCGCACCAAGGATGGTCTTCTGATCTCGGTAATGGATCTGAACATGAACAGACAGATCAGGGACCGCCGCTGCTATTACATGACCCAGCGCCTGGACATGTACGTCGACAGCCTCAAGAAGGTTCTAGATCTCGAATTCAAGCCCCAGGTAGTCCATGAGAACGAGAAATGAAAACTGTTACTGATTCAACCCGCTTTTTTAATTAATAAAGTATTTTTCAATCTATCTACTTTTGTTTTTTCCTAAGATCATAACAATATAATATTATTATTAATAAGGCACATTAACATAGTATTGAATAGCTAAACTTCACCTTACCATAAGTGGTACATTCAAAATCAGCGTTGATAATGTAAAATGTCATTGAAGCAATCGCTTAATACCAATAGGTGATCCGTCTGCTCGTTATGTATGAGCGATGCTTGAAATAGATTTCTAGGTACGGCAATTTGCATTATAAATAAGCACGTTACTAGTCTGTTAAATATAATTCCTGTCATCAAAGCTTTTTATAGGCTTTGTATTTACATTTTCTCTATGTATTTACTTTAAAACCATAGCTGAAAGCTTTATTTAAAAAGTAAAAACCTATGGCTTTATATAGGTAAAACAGTAGGTACGTATGTATGTCTGTCCGTCTGAAATTACGTATAGATAATATTATATTTTGAGTCTTGGGTAGATTAGGCCATAGTATAAATAAGGAGGGGAAGTAGTTTATCTCCGGCCCAATCCGCGATAGTATAATTGCCTACGAGGGCGGCACTGAAAATTTCGGGAATCAAGGAAGTGACACAACATTACTATTTAAAAATGTATTTATTGCTTTTCGAAGTATTCTCCGCGAAATTTGACACATTTTTCCATGCGATGGAACCAATCATTGAAGCAACCATTCCATTCGGAAGTTGGGGTCTCCAAAATGGCCGTTTTGTAGGCGTCCATAGCTTCTTCAGGTGATGAAAATCTCTGACCACGCAATTTATTCTTTATTTTAGGGAAAGTATAGAAATCATTAGGGCTTAGGTCGGGACTGTACGGCGGATGGTCTAATAATTATATGTTTTCTTGCTCTAAAAACTCTTTTGTTCTGTGCGCGGTGTGAGAACTCGCATTGTCGTGATGGAGGATATGCGGCGGTTGCAGTTCTCTTTACGGAGTTCAGAAACGACCTGTGGCAAACAAATGCTAGCATACCGTTCTTTGTCCCTCAAGAGGAATAGTCGCAACATGGCCGGTTTTGGAGTCAAACGTGGCCACCACGTACGTTTACGTGGGAGAGCCATGTTTCGGCACGAATGGGCCGGCTCGACCGGAGAAATACCACGGGCTCACAGAAAATCGGCGTGAAACAGCGCTTGCGCTGTATTTCGCCGAGTGAGTGAGTTTACCGGAGGCCCAATCCCCTACCCTTTTCCCTTCCCTACCCTCCCCCTATTTCTTTCCCTACCCTCCCCTATTCCCTTCCCTACCCTCCCCTACCCTATTACCCTATTCCCTCTTAAAAGGCCGGCAACGCACCTGCAGCTCTTCTGATGCTGCGAGTGTCCATGGGCGACGGAAGTTGCTTTCCATCAGGTGACCCGTTTGCTCGTTTGCCCCCTTATTTCATAAAAAAAAAAACATTTTTTTTGCAACACTCCGTGAACGAACAATTTTAGTTGGCTTTAACTCATTTTCGAACACCCAAACTAGTGACTGGTTTTTTGTTTCGGGTTCGTACGCGTATATCCAGGATTCGTCACCTGATACGTTGTTGTATACAGCATTTGAGGATCCTGCGTGGAATCTTTCGAGAGTTCTGACGCACCAAGTAACGCGAGCCGCTTTTTGCTCTTCACAGTGCAAATGCGGTATCCATCGGGAAAACAACTTTTTCGCGGTATGTCACATGTCGATCTTCCTCAATCAGCTTACGCACATCATCAACGTTTTCTTGGGTGACTGCAGTTTTTGGACGACCTTGACGGGGATCATCACTGAGCTTGTCACGTCCACGTTGAAATTCAGCAAACCAGCGATAAATTGTGGTTTTGGATGGGGCTTCATCACCAAATGCAGAAATCATCCGGTCAACACACTGTTTTTTGTGTTAAACCACTTCAAAAGCTGGTAACAAATTATCGGACGAACGTCCGCGGACGTTTTCATCGGATGCGGCTTGTTTCTATCTGATCAATACAAAATACACTAACGGCCGTTCCCAATATTCAATCTATCTCTGGTTTGACATACGAGCGGTCGCAGTTAACATTGAATTGACATAAAATATATGTCCCTAATGTCTAATGAGAGCTATTCCTATCTCTAGTAGGGCAAAACCAGAGATAGATCAAATATTGGGAACGGCCGTAAACTGTGCACATTGTCTGACATAAGCCGCGGACGCGACCTTGAGCGTTCGGACGTCCGAACAGAATCTGGCTGGCCGGATGTTTTTGCATCCGCGGACGTCTGCTATTGACATATAGGTTAGGTCTTTGACGTCCGCGGATGAACCGTGCACATTGTTAAGCCGCATCCATCAGCCGCGACTTACAGATGCGTCCGATAATTTGTTTCTAGCTTAAATCATCGCTCTAGAATTTTGTCGAGTCAATTCCATTTTCTCAACGACTAAAGAAGTTTGACAAGACCTTGTGACAAGACCGATAATCTTTTTTTAAATAAATAAATGGTATTCGATTTTTAAAACCAAGGAGTTTTCAATTAAAAAGATTTTAATATGACAGGAACAGTGGAAATATTCCATTCCCGAATCCCGATACTTTTAGTGCAGCCTATCACCTATGTACTGTCTTAGGGTTGTCAATTTTAGCAATATAACACATCTCTTATTAGTCAATAAAGTTCAACAATGGTTTTCCTATCAAATATAGAAATGTAAACAGACATAAAAAAATAATAGAAATGTATTCAAGATACAGAGCAACATTATTTATATAAAAAAATTGGCCAAGTGCGAGTCGGACACGCGCACGAATGGTTCCGTACCATTATAGAGCGATAATAGGGAAAATTTGTGTTTTTTTGTATGGGAGCCCCCCCCCTAATTATTTATTTTACTTTAAATGTGTTATTAAATATTAAAGTACACACATAATTGAGGATTTTGTGAAAATTTCAAGTGTCTACATGTTTCCATTATGGATTACGAGCCAAAAAGACCGAAAAAATAACGTTTGTTGTATGGGAGCCCCCCTTAAATATTAACTTTATTTTGTTTTTAGTATATTTTGTTGTTATAGCGGCACCCCGCACCAGAAATACATAATCTGTGAAAATTTAAGAAAGTCTAACTATAGTGGTTCTTGAGTTACAGCCTGGAGACAGACAGACGCACAGTGTGATAAAAACCTCGATTTTGTTTCACCGCGTTTTTCTTTCAAAATACTATAGTTGATAGCTATATAAACATTAGAGTAAAACTCCTAGATCGATATTCTTTATAGTTTTTATTTTAAAGAGTGTCAAAGTTGTCATTTTTCTGGGTCATAAATTTGCATAAAAAATTAATAAAAAAAAAAAAAACTAATCAAGTAACATTAATTTTTTTTTATACCAATTGAATAAGCACTTAATACTTTACTTTTCCTCCAAATATGGTAAACCTACTGTGATCAAGTAGGGAGATATTAATTTATTTATTAATTTTAGTTTTTCATTTTTAATTTCGCGATTAGATCGAATTAGAAAAAGTTTTAAGCATGAAACGATAGTGTGAGTAATCCTTTATCAATATTATTAAAAATCACACTCTAATAACCTCTGTGTCAGAAGTTATATCCAATTCAATTTTTTTGTACCTAGGGTTGTCACTAAAGGTCTCTTGTTTGATTTTTTCGGTTGATATTTTATTGTCCCCGACTACATCAGAAGGTGATTACTGATTAGATATTGTTTCAGCGTATAAATTCATTAATATACGTTATATTTTTTCACTTTTTAGATTATTTTTTTATTAGCCCTGCCTAAACGTGATCTTGATAATTTTCGTATAGGATATCGATTGCGAATTTGCGTATCAAAAAATCACAGGTACAAAAAATCCGACTTTTTATTAAAAAATTTGAATCGGATATAACTTCTGACACAGAGGTTATTAGAGTGTGATTTTTAATAATATTCATAACGGATTACTCACACTATCGTTTCATGCTTAAAACTTTTTCTAATTCGATCTAATCGCGAAATTAAAAATGAAAAACTAGAATTAATAAATTAATTAATATCTCCCTACTTGATCACAGTAGGTTAACCATATTTGGAGAAAAAGTAAAGTATTAAGTGCTTATTCAATTGGTATAAAAAAAATTAATGTTACTTGATTAGTTTTTTTTATTAATTTTTTATGCAATTTTATGACCCGGAAAAATCACAACTTTGACACTCTTTAAAATAAAAACTACAAAGAATATCGATCTCGGAGTTTTACTGTGATGTTTATATATAGCTATCAACTATAGTATTTTGAAAGAAAAACGAGGTGAAACAAAATCGAGGTTTTTATCACACTGTGAGACGGACAGACAGACGGACATACATTGAAGTCTCAGTAATAGGGTCCTGTTTTTACCCTTTGGGTACGGAACCCTAAAAAAGATAAAATAAACCGGCCGGCGGCAGCGAAAATTCTGGAATTGATGAATAATTATTGACACCCTAACTCACAGCAATAGTTTCTCCTACGATTATCAGACATTATTGTTTCATTTAGCGGTGCCGTGACGCGCGAACCTCGTGCAGTGTTAGCCCCGACCATAGATAATACAGTATGCCCCGACTGGGGCACTGAGTAAAGCGCTTATTCCACTTCACTAAATTTAGAAGTTCTAAATGATTTAGTGACTAAATTTAGTCAAGTGAAATAACATTTAGAAAGCTAGGATCCTAATTAGTGTACTAAATCGGAAAAAGTGTGGCTTCTAACTGACTAAATCAGTGTTGCCAGATGGTTTCAACCTTTTATCTGTAGTGGGAACTGCTAAATCTGTATTAAAGTCAACAAAAGAATAACCTATTAATTATTATCTACGCTTTTTTATGAAAAAAGAGATACGTATAGCCTTGATAAGGTGATAATCGTATAATATATAAAAATATACTTAAATTATATTTATTTTAAGTAAAAATACATAATAAAATCTAATCAAAAAAATTGAACACACTAAGGGCCTGTTTCACTACTTCCTGATAAAGTGCCAGATAGGCTATCCACAACTTTTTTGACAGATTCTCCATACTTTATCAGCTGTCAAGTTAAGTTGTGGATAGAATACCCGGCACTTATCAGGAAGTGATAAAACAGGCCCTTAACATAATAAAATAAAAACATGGCAATAAGATAGAAATATGTATATTATTTTCATTTTTATTTTTTTTTTGTTAAATTTTGACAGCAACTGCTCATCAATCTCTAGAATCTAGATTATAGCATTCGTAGCATTCGTAGGTAATTTCTAAAGTCTGCTGGTTCCAAGTAGTTCAGAAAGTTCATAATTCATAATTTTTCGTGGAGCAAAAATTCTTTCAACCATCTTTTTCGCCTTTTATTTATTTTGATTTTCATTGAGCCAACAGCTAAGCCTATGAGAAGACCAATTTTTTGTTGCTTTGACAGAACTGGAGCCATTAAGAAGACGTCTGGCCAAAATCGCCGCGTGGTCACAACTATTTAGTTACTAAATTAGGACAAGTGGAATAAGAAGCTTCTAATTAGTCTTCTTTTTAGGATCCTAGCTAGGACTTCTAAATTTAGTGAAATGGAATAAGCGCTTTACGGGTCGAGATTTTGTTAAGTGTGCGTGCGGCGACGCATAGATACTATGGTGCACACATACAAGCCGCGCGCGGTGCGTTTGTATGAAGATAACTTACTTTCCCTCATTCAATGATGAAAAACTCAAAGCAGATATGTTATAGGTCTACCAGAATCTGATGGCAAAAAGTGAGAAAATAAAATGACTCTAGCAATACGGGGGTAATTGGAATAAAACATTTTGATCCGTTTTTCTTCTTATAGCGGCTGATTCTGTGTGTTAAACATGCAAATATAAAAATTTATCCAATGATCAAGGATATTTTTTTAAAATCTTCTGTCAAAAATTGCCATCAGATTCTGGTAGACCTATACTACCGCGCGCGTTGTGAAGATTCAAATATGGTCCAATTGGGTCGTCTGTTATTTAGTCTGCATCGAGCGCAGTCACGTATGTCATGATTTTAATTTTATGTATGGCAATACCAATCTATACCTGGCAACACCGCTCGAATCCCACCACCCGTTTGTTAGGTGGTAGGGGTTGGAATGGTGGGGTAGAGATGGGCAGTCGGGTTGATTATTCAATTCAGTCTATGGATAGCAACGAACAAGGACACTTGGTTATTATATACTGCACTGTTATTCTGCAAAAATTGTGTAACGAATATACTGATAGTGACAATTAAATTCATAAATATTGGAGATTGAAGTTTTATTAAACTTCAGAAGTGGGATAAGAAACCTCCAGGTATGTACGCTCACTTTATATATATTTACTCGTTATCATTAATTATTATTTCATTAAAAAGTTGTTAATTGGTAATGTGAAATAATATAATTTTATCGTTTTAAAATTTCAACAAAAGATATTCGAAAAACACGTTAATAAATATATTCTATTCACTACCACGCACCGCAGTCAACATTATTATACATTTCACTTCGTCGAGGCAACTCTTTGACAGTGAATTTAACACTACATTTTAACATCATTACACATATTTTCACTTGGCCGAGGCAACTCTTCGACAGTGAATTTAACATTACATTTTAACATCATCGCACAATTCACTTGGTCGAGGCAACTCTTCGACAGTGAATTCAACATTACATTTTAACATCATCACACATTTCACTTGGTCGAGGCAACTCTTCGACAGTGAACATTACATTACATTTTATCCTTATAATATTATATACAGTGATTCGCATTACACTACACTTGCTAATGGACAACTTTCAACATATTTTAACGCAAACAATATTCAAAGTTAATTAATGTCCTATACATTGTTTGGTAGTTTATATTGTGATTAATTAATTGAAATTGTTTTGTTATATAAAGTGACCTTTAAGTAAATTATTACTTCCTGTTGGATGATTTTAATAAAGTTATAAGTATCATGATCAAGTTTTTTGTTATTGGGCGTTTTTCAAAAACTAACCTTTAAGGAAACGGAACACTAGTAACATCCAGTTGTATTTTGTGTATATATTATCGGACGTTATGAAAATGCATTTTATAACTTCACATCACGATATTTGATACTACCCTAAAAATAACTACCCTAAAACTTATAATTCTAATTTACTTTAATTATTCTTAGATAGGTACAATATAATATATTTAAAAGATGCCTTATTGTTTCTCAAACTAAACCAACTAAGTCTTATAATTGAGTTGGTTGGTTTACAAATTATAATGGATATAATTTTCACTTTCATTTATTTAATTTTCTTGAAAACGAAATGGTTGGTTAGATTGATTAAAGTGAACTAGGATTGTTCGCTGGAAGCTTGCGTAAACTAGAATTATTTGGATGAACTAGGTTTGTTCGCCGGATACTTGGGTGAACTAGGTTTGTTCGCCGGATACTTGGGTGAACTAGGTTTGTTCGCCGGATACTTGGGTGAACTAGGTTTGTTCGCCGGATACTTGGGTGAACTAGGTTTGTTCGCCGGATACTTTATTGAGTTTATTAGTTCGATTTACTATAGTGAACTAGGTTTGTTCACTGTTTGTTACTGTACTGTGATAATATATTCTGAACTAGGATTAGTAACATTATATAATTAAATTCAATTGAGTGGACCAGTTTGTCTGCATATTTTGCCAAAGTATTTATTTTAAATTTATGAAGAGTTACCTGAGTGAATAATTTTATTTTGATAACTTAATTCTGATTGGTTAAGTAACCCTGGATATAAATATAAAACTATTGTATCATTGCATATTAAGTACGTAATTAGGAATTACTTTGAGATGGTTTACTCGTATGTTTTAATAAACCAATTGCAGGGATGCCGCGAGAATTAAGTGAGGGAGGTACACCTCCAACGACACCACCAAGGAATAGACGAAGGAAACGGCGTCGTTTGACGTCTAGTTCATCGGAGGAGGAACCCTCTCTATCGCGTAGAAAATCAAGGAGACTTACTACAGACGATGTGCTAAAACTTTTAGCTAACTTTAAAGGGGATCAAGGTACTGGAATGAATTTTAACAATCTTAACAACGTAATTCCTGAGTTTAACCCGTCGAATAGAGCTCAGACTATAGAAATTTGGTTGAAGAAGGTAAACGAATGTGCCAGAATTTATGGATGGAATGAAGCCCAGATTGTGCACTTTTCGTTACAAAAATTAACTGGACTAGCCAAAAAGTGGTTTGAATCTCTACCGACGGTAGTTTATACGTGGAGTGAGTGGCAGGCAAAGCTTATCAAAGCGTTTCCCAGCGAGGAAAATTATGGACATCTTCTGGAAGAAATGTTAAATCGAACTTCACGTCGTGATGAAAGTCTTCGTGAGTACTTTTATGATAAGCTTAGTTTATTAAGTAGATGCGAGATAACTGGCAAGAAGGCGGTAGATTGTATAGTTCATGGATTAAGTGAAGGATCAATTAAAAGTGGTGCTCAGACTCTTGATTGTCAAGAACCGGAAGGACTTTTAAATTTCCTTTGTTCCCAACGGTGGCAACCACAACAATTTAATCATCCTAAAGGTCAGGATAGGGGTAGCCAAAGGTTTGTGCATAGGAATGTTGCAAGTTCATCAAATAGTAGTGTAGCTAAAAATAGTAACATTACCTGCTACAATTGTCGTGCAAAGGGTCACCCGTATTATAAATGCCCCAATCAAGTTGTTAAGTGTAAGCGTTGCTTTAGAATCGGTCATGATAACAATGATTGTAAGCTCACCCCTGTACAACGTTTAGTGCAAACAACAAACCCAAATGATTCTTCTTCTGAAAAGAAAACTTTAAAAATAACTGTTTCCGAGAAATCTAATAATAAATTTATAAAACGGTCATTAGTTAATGATAAAGAGTATGAAGTGTACATAGATTTTGGAAGTGAGTGTAGTCTTATACGTCAAAGTGAAGCCGAAAATTTACAGTTACCTAAAAATTACGACGGTATTCCGATTGTTAAAGGTTTTGGTAATTCTTGTATCCGTCCGTTATACAAAACACACGTTACAATTCAGATTGATGATGTTGAAGCCTTTATAGACGTTCTGGTAATTGCTGATGAATTTATGCCAACCTCGCTAATAATAGGACAAAATTTCACTGAATTGCCTTTTATAACTGTTTTAAAAGATAGTATCCAATTAAATTTTTATAAGAGTCCGTCTTGCGATGTTTTTGAATCGGAAGTTAGTTTTGCACCAATCAAATTACTTGTTTTAGAAACCACCCAAGTTACACATACAAATATTTTACCTGTTTATACTGAGAATCCGAAATATTCCGGGGATGTTTTTGTGCAAGGTTATCACGCGTTAGGAGCCGGTTGCGAATATAGTTTGCTTCAAGGAGCTTATAGGGTAACCGATGGCAAGAGTCTGCTAATTGTATCTAATTTAACACCTAAAGTCGTCACTTTAAACTCTGAAATGTTAATAGCGCGTGCATTGCCTTTTGTTGAATGCGATACACAACAAGTTAATAGGATTTTAACTGATGACACTTCTAAAATAGAACCTCTTAAGAAAAGTGAGATTATTGTCGGTGAAAATTTAGATTCTGACGTCATTGATAGATTACACTCCTTATTACAGAGTTATAGGGATTGTTTTGCTATTAATCTAAGCGAGGTGGGTTGTGTAAAGGATGTAGAAATGCATATAGAGCTTTTGGATAATAGGCCTGTTATCTATCGTCCATATCGACTTTCGCATTCGGAGCGAGAGCAAGTAAGGGAGACTATCGATGAACTTTTAAAATGCGACATTATTCAGGAATCTACATCAAACTATTCTAGTCCCATACTCATGGTGAGAAAGAAAACTGGAGAATTGAGGCTTTGTGTGGATTTTAGGGCCCTTAATAATAAAACTTGCAAAGATCGTTTTCCTCTACCCGTGATCGATGATCAAGTTACTAATTTGAGTGGCAACTCTTACTTTACGACTTTAGATTTAGCGTCCGGTTACTACCAAGTTCCGTTAGCCAAAAGCAGCCGGCATCTTACCGGATTCGTGACACCTGATGGGCATTACGAATTTAAGCGTATGCCTTTTGGGTTAGCAAATGCCCCTGCCGTCTTTCAAAGGACGATAAATAAAATTTTAGGTAATAAGAGATTCGAATATGCATTAGCGTATCTTGATGACGTTTTAATTCCTTCAAAAGATATTGACGAAATGTTTAATCGGTTAGAAGAGATTTTAAAATTATTTAGAGAACATGGTCTTACTTTAAAATTGTCTAAGTGCCGTTTCTTTACTACCAATGTAGAATATCTTGGGTATGAGGTTTCTTCTGCAGGGATACAACCTGGCAAAGCTAAAATAAAAGCCGTAGAGTCGTTCCCCAAACCTAGTAATATTCACGAGGTACGTCAGTTTTTGGGATTAACGGGATATTACCGTAAATTTATACAAAATTATGGAGAAATTGCACGACCTATTACGTCCCTATTAAAAAAAAACTCTACGTGGCAATGGTCTAAGGAGCAAGATAATGCATTTTTATTATTAAAAGAAAAGCTAATAAGTAGGCCAGTATTAGCCCTATATGATCCGAAGCTAGAAACAGAGTTGCACACTGATGCTAGCTCTCTCGGTATTGGAGGAATATTGATGCAATGGCAGCGTGACATTCGTGTGTTGAAGCCGGTCGCCTACTTTAGTAGGCAAACGACACCAGAGGAAAGACATCTTCACTCTTATGAGTTAGAAACCTTAGCTGTCGTTTGCTCACTAAAAAAATTTAGGGTATACCTACTTGGGCTCCATTTCAAAATATACACAGACTGTGCGGCCCTCAGAACCACCTTAACCAAACGAGATTTGTTACCGCGCATAGCTAGGTGGTGGTTACAAATTTCTGAATTTTCATTTGATATCGAGTATCGCCCCGGGGTACAAATGTTGCATGTCGATGCTTTGAGTAGGAATACCGTATTATCCGAGAACGTAGAAGATAATCCATGCGTTAGTGTTTTTAGTATCGAGTCAGATAGTTGGCTTCTTACTTTACAATTAGCTGATCCAGATATTTCTCGCATAGTAAAAATACTAAAGCCGGACGAGGATGAGGAGTGTAAGGAAATTAAGAAAAATTATGTTATCAAAAATCGCATAGTATATAGAAAAGTTGACGACGGATTACGCCTAGTCGTACCACGAAACGCTAGGTGGCAGATATGTAGAGCAAACCACGATGACTTAGGTCATCTTGGTTATGCTAAAACATTAGAGCGAGTAAAAAATGAATACTGGTTTCCGAAACTTAGACGTTTTGTAAAGAAATATGTAGGCGCGTGCATAGAGTGTGCATATAATAAGGATAGTGCTTCGCGCGTGAAAACTGGACATTTATTTCCTATTGAAAAAGTTAATATACCGTTTCATACCGTCCATGTTGACCATTTAGGTCCATTTGTGAAGAGCAAAAGCGGGAATACCCATATTTTAACTATTGTCGACGGATTTACAAAATATGTTTTCATTCGGGCTGTTAAGAATACAAAAACTAAAACTACTATCAAAGCTTTAACAAATATTTTTCATGATTTTGGAATTCCAGCCAGGTTAGTGTCTGATCGCGGGACATCTTTTACATCAGGGGATTTTAAACGTTTCTGCACTGAATACGGAATTAAACATATCTTGAATGCGGTTGCTTGTCCCAGGGCGAATGGCCAAGCCGAAAGATATAATCAAGTTGTCTTAAATTCCTTAGCAGCACAAAATTTTAATAACCACGAACGCGACTGGGACAAGCAACTAGGCAAAATTCAATGGGGAATCAACAATACTGTCAATATGACAACTCAAAAATCTCCTACGGAAGTATTGTTCGGTGTTAGGATGCGCGATAAGTTAACTAATAAGATGCAAATAGAACGGAGGGAAGTTAGCGAAAGTTTGGAGGATATTAGGGAAAAGGTTAGTTTAAACATAGAAAAGGATCAAATAAAACAAAAGAATAGACATGATAAAAATAGGACTCCCGCGGTTAAATATAATGTAGGTGATCTAGTGAAGGTATCGCGAAACAATTATTGTAATGACGGCAAAAGTTCTAAGCTTCTCTCAAAATTTATTGGTCCCTATAGAGTGTCAGAGGTCCTTGTAAATGATCGCTACAGGGTTGTTGATGTTCCGGGTTTTCTTAAAAGGGGCAAGTTATATGATTCGGTTATTGCAGCCGATAGGTTGAGGCCGTGGGTACATATAAAGGCACTAGAAATACATAACAGTGATCGTAGTAGCTCGGACACTGACAGCAATATAGACGAACACGAACATTAGCTTTATTGCCAGTTGCCTTGCCTAATAAATAAAAACAGTGTTTATTTATAAAAATAAAAAAATCGGATTTCTATAGTTTTATGAAATCTTGTTGTATTTTTCTATATTATAATCTTAGATTATGGAGTAGGTAATGTCATGATTTTAATTTTCTTATACATTATTCAATTAATCTTGTTTAATTGAGGTGTTATGTAATAATTATTGTTGTTATTATTATTATTTTAATATAATCAATATTCTTTAGTCAATGAAATGTAATGTACTAAAGACGTATGATTGAATTTAGTACCTTTATCTTTACTGGTAAAAATGTTATATTATCTCATTTAATTTAAATGTTTATATTGTTATTTTACATGAGCAAGTCTGAATCAAACTTTTCACTTAGAAATGTAGTAATATAATATTTAATATAACTTTTAGAACTTAGTACTTACGTAACTATTGTTAATATAAAACAAATCTTACCGACTGCCTATATCTACGTGCGCCGGGAGTCTGCACGTTACAGGATGGCCGAATGTCATGATTTTAATTTTATGTATGGCAATACCAATCTATACCTGGCAACACCGCTCGAATCCCACCACCCGTTTGTTAGGTGGTAGGGGTTGGAATGGTGGGGTAGAGATGGGCAGTCGGGTTGATTATTCAATTCAGTCTATGGATAGCAACGAACAAGGACACTTGGTTATTATATACTGCACTGTTATTCTGCAAAAATTGTGTAACGAATATACTGATAGTGACAATTAAATTCATAAATATTGGAGATTGAAGTTTTATTAAACGTACGTGCCGCGTCTTGTCTTACCTAAATAAATTGAAAATGACGTCGTGCGTGTTTCGAAAATGTACCAATTATGATTAAAAAGAAAACAAAACACATGGAATCTCTTACCACATGTCTTGATTGCAATAAATACCTCGATTATATACATTTTCAATTATTTTTTCGAACAATCTGGAAAAAATCGAATTTTCGTCATAGCTCAGGCGAAGAAAGAGCCATACGATTCGACGTTTAAAATAGAACTGTCTCTTTTATGTAAATGGTTTTTCGTATCTTTCGTTTCACTTATCTGTCAAATTTGTCAATGTTTGCAATTTTGAATTTGAAAATTGTTCGGAAGAGATTTAAGCCGGAAAAAAGTATGGACGTAACAGATCTGTATATAAGTAGAATATCATTGCCCTCATTATACTATGGTTAGGCACTTAGGCCCTAAACCATGAGGCGAGTCACTTAACTTTATAGTACTTAATATAAAAATTTAAATAAAATTTCGTGACTAGATTTGTGGCTTTTACCATTTCATATAAATATCCCATCCGAATTATCATGATAGACTAACGGAGTGTAAACAAAAATTATTATTAATATTGTTATTGTAATAATTTATAGTTTCTGACCAGCCTAATGCAGTTTTAACAAGCGCATAACTCTATCTAATATTTACGCAGTTCTAATTATTATAGAAATGAGCACAGAATAGTAATTATTCTAATTAAATTACAGAAAATAATGTTTATCTAATGGATAGTTTATGTTATGCAATAGTTTGAATGCTGTCATGTGGGTGGTCATAATAATTTACAATAATAATAATTGATTAGATGAAGGAATTTATCGCTTGCTTATTGTTTATTTATTTTTTTCCTTGTTTTGATGACAAATGACAATGTTTAGTTAGCATTCAATTATGCTTACCTCAAAGGTGTTATTTGGGTGTTATATTAGTGACTGCCCGCAAGTCGCAACTTTGCTCGTGCACAAATTCTTGTCGCGCGGAACCCCGAACCGTACGCGCGTAAGTACCAAGTACACGTTTTTGTGATAAAGCTAGCTATCTATCATAACTTCATAAGGTAGCATAATATTATGTCATTGCGCGCGACTCCGAGTGTCTTCACACCGATCTATATATCAGTTCATCAGCTGTACAGACAAATAGACAAACTTTCGGATTTATTACTTAATAATATGTTCATAAGTTAGAAGCTTAAGTATAATGCATACGTAGAAAGGTAGAGTTAGGAGGAAACAAATTCAGTAGGTAGCAACTTACAGTCAAAGACCAGTCCAAAATTTGATGACATACTTAAATCGAAAAGATGAAAAATAATTCTTCACGTTTAACAGAGGGAACAGTTTTGACTTCCATTGTAAAGTTATTTTGGCACACAATAATTTCGGTGCACTTTTTAATTATTATTATAATATATAATTATTCATTCAATTTAATTCAGGGCTTTTCTCACTCACTTTTAATCGGTACCCCTAATGTCTAACAGTTGTCAGTGTTGCAAGTGACAAAAATATAACCGCGAAGTGCGAAACTCGGCTGTAATTTGTGTGTAATTTCCGACAAGAGATGTCGCTAATGTGTCGCTCTCACAACTGCATCTAGCCATAAAACTTGCAAATAACAATGCAGTTGCATCACCCTTATGGCAAGAGAGTAAGGTATGTTTTCACTGAGCGAACACAAGATAATGCGGTTACCTTCAAGTGCACTTATGGTGTTGGAGCCCGTGACATCCATTACAATAATGATGTGTTTTTTTCAGGGCTGTCCAAAACAACTATTTGTATTTTTTTGCAATATGTGCAAGTAACTGATCAAATACTAATTGACATAGAACTGATCAAATACTAATTGACATAGAACTTAGCCGGTACCGACTTCAAAAGAATGAAAATTGAGTACAGAATAAGTTGAGGTTTAGTCGAATTTTGAAAAAGGCACTAATTAAGAATAAGAATTATTTCATACTTTTTAGATCATTTTAAGAATATTGTTTTTACCTTGGAAGTCGGGTTCAATTTTTTGTTAAAAAATAATAATTTCACTCTTTTTAGTTATCTACAAGACCACAAGGCTTTATGCGTAGATAAGCACTACGAAAGTTACTTAACAATTCAAAATAAATTACTGTAAGCGAAATTGTGGTAAATGCTTGCTTATTTAAGCGATGCTGTAATTTTCAAACTTTTATTTTTAAAAGTTCAGGAGTTCTTTATAGTGCCTTTGGATCCAGAGATACCTTTGTATGAAATTTTACTAATCTGTAACATAATATGTTTGAGTTATTAGAAACAACATTTTAACCACCATGTGTGTTTTAATAAATTTTAAGGATTTCCATCGATTGTTCATAGATCCTATCATCAGATCACCACTTTCGTAATCATTATAATACAAAATTCAGATCATCACTACATAGTATAAAACAAAGTCGCTTTTTCTATCCTCATGTCTCTTTGTTCCCTTTGATATTTAAAACTACGCAACGGATTTTGATGCGGTTTTCTTTAATAGATAGAGTGATTGAAGAGGAAGGTTTATAAGTATAATAACAATCATTAAATAAGGAGAGATACTGTTATTTTTTAAGGTTTCTAATCTGATGTCGTAAATAATTACATTTTTTCCGCTTACATTGCAAACGCAGGCTGGACCCTACGAGATTTATCAAAATAATGTACTAAGTATTGTACTCAATGAAAAGGTCTACAGAAAACTTTACAGAAAACTTCGCGATGGTAAACTTATGTCTATCTCTTATGGATATCCCACAATAACATTTTTTTGTCATTTACTTTTTACTACAAATAATGGCTAATTTTCGAAGCGATTTTAACCAATACGGCATTAATCCTTATTAAATTAAATACTTTAAATACATTTCTGATTTAATATAGATCTATATGGCCCTGTACAGCATATGATTTAAATGAATATTTTCGAAGATATTACAGATTTAAAAATTGCGGGACGTAGCTTTTGCGGCGGTACCGACCGTTAATGCGGGCTACGGGTAGTGATGAATATAAATCAAAACTACTGAATCGATTTTAATCATTTTTTCAATGAGTAACATAGGCTATATTATATTTTATGCGTGCGAAGCCGGGGCGGGTCGCTAGTATGCTATACAACAACACAAGAATTTTAAAAATCGGTAGATAAAAACTAAAAAAGATAAAAAAATAAAACCACCAACTGCCAACCCTACGACCAACTGGGTCGCGTAGCCTGTAGTGCTGGGAGCGGAAGTCAGCGCCATCTTCTTCAGCTAAAACGCCAGCCTAAAAAGTTCAGTTGAGCGCCTCTTGTGGTGTCTCTGTAGGCACTGTGTTGTCGCCTCTATATCTTAGTATCATCATCATTCATCATCAAAGATCTTGGACTATCAACACTAACAGTTGGTATCATAGTATCCTCAGATTAGGTGCTGTACTATATATCTAATCTTAATTCTTAAAGATTATTATCATCATCATTAAACACCAAGGAAGACATTATAATTTATATGTATAAACTCTACACTTATGTGTAAATTTTTTTAAGTTAATACGAGTAGGAAACTGGAATCTTTAGCCGATAATGTGCAAAAAGTTCAGTTTCTAGAGCTAACTATAAATAGCATACAAACGATTGCGATAGCAGCAAATTACGCCATTTTTTTTTTTTTTGCATCTGGCAATTAAAGTCATTACGTTCGGAAGAAATATGGCCGCACTACCGTTTCCGGCAACTTTTTAATTTTTCATTTACGGTCGGCGGTTTCAATTTTTTCCGCTAATTTTTCATTTAAGTTTGTTGCACGTTCTGCCCCGGGGACTCTTAGTAATTAGCACAAAATATGGAAATTAATGTTTGTGCCTTCATCTAAAAGAAATTAAGAAATTAAAAACACGTCTTGTCTGCGAATTTGAGTTAGAGCGGTAGAGATAATTTTAATCGGGAAAAGAATTCTCAAAAACTTTTAAATTTACTCAAAGTTTTTTTAAGGACCTTTTTAACAGATTCCGTAAAAAAAGACTATGTTGGGCTGTACATCTTTTTATTTTTAAACTTTTAACACGTCGTAGTAACAACTATTTAGTATGTGCTTCAGGTACATATTTAAGTTTTCTACCAAAACTGGATAAAGCCGTTGCATTTTTCCAGATTTCAATAGGGTTGTGCGATTCCATCTGAGCTCCGTTCCATTTCCTGCTCCTGTCGCGGTTTCGCACAAACCAAAAACTCTCACTATTACGCCAACTTGATTTGACTAGCGACACGAAAACTGTTGAGTTGCCATTTTATTAATTTTTTTCCCCCGACAAAAAAGAAAAGTCACGAAGTCATAAATAGTCTAATGCTAAGTACTCACATACGGTTTTACTCGATAGTTTTATTCCAAATCGAGTAAAAATTACCGTGTGGACCGCAAAACTCACAGCTCGAAGGCTCGCATCGAGCCGGCTCGATGGAACTTACTCGACGCGAGCCGTCGAGCTTTACTCAAGCCATACTCAAGTATGTGACTTTTGCGGTCCACACGATAATTTTTACTCGATTTGGAGTAAAACTATCGAGTTGCTGAATGTGTGGACGAAAGCCCGATCCGTGGTTTTTACTCTACGTGATTGCTCGATCGAGTAAAACTGTATGTGAGTACTTAGCATTAGTGACTGCCATAGCATAATTTATGAAGTATATGCTATAGCGTGAAATAAATTATATGGACCGATTGTGATCCTACTTTTTTGTTTAAAAACTTTGCCGAAGGTATCATTGCAGGCAGGTATAATTCGTTATCATCTTCACCTACAGCTTCACAACTCGGGGGTTTCTAAAAATTTGTTTGAAATTTTGGTGAAATTATAGCATACTAACTACATACTAAGTTTAAAGTTAATTGACATTTCCGCCAACGATTATTTATTATTATACGGAAAAAGCCAAAACAACGGAAAGACAATTTTCATACAGTTTTTCTGTTGTTATAATGTTTTTAATCAATTATGTTGAACGTTTGAATTGGTTTAGTAAACAAAGCAATTATACGTTGGCCTCTTATTTGATAATAATATTTTTTGTTTGTATTATGAACACATGACATATTGTTTATGTTTTTATTATGATACGATTCTTTACTGAAATGTGTTAATGTACTTTGTTGCTAGTTAGCTCATAAAATATGTAAAATCTGTCAAAGTTAAAATGTTTTCTATATTTTATACAATTATATAAAATCTGTATAATATTATGTAGTGTATCGTGTGTTAATTTTATTTGTAGTTATAAATTATAATTATTACTGTTATTTAAGTTTTTTGTGCTTAATTTGTTAGCATAAAACAGTTTAAATAATAATAGATGTAGAGTTTTAGTTAATTATTGTAGAATATCAAGCTATCTGTCAGTGAAATGGAGCAAAGAGTTTAAATAATTTCTAACTCCTTTGCGTCTGCAAAGCTACTAAAAAAATCGGCCAAGTGCGAGTTGGACTCGCGCACGAAGGGTTCCGTACCACAATAGAGCAAAAATGGGCTGAAAATTGTGTTTTTTGTATGGGAGCACCCCTTAATTATTTAATTTATTTAAATTTTATTATTAATTGTTAAAGTGCAAATACAACTGAGTATTTCGTGAATATTTCAAGTGTCTATGTGTTGCCGTTATTGATGTCGAGCAAAAAATAGCAAAAAAATCACGTTTGTTGTATGGGAGCCACCCTTAAATATTTAATTTATTTTGTTTTTAGTATTTATTGTTATAGCGGCAACAGATATACACAATCTGTGAAAATTTCAGAAGTCTAGCTATAGCGGTTCTTGAGTTACAGACAGACAGACAGACAGACGGACAGACGGACAGACGGACAGACGGACAGACGGACAGACGGACAGATATCGAAGTCTTAGTAGTAGGGTCCCGTTTTTACCCTTTGGGTACGGAACCCTAAAAATGAATCTTAAGGTGGGTAGTTTTAAATATCTTTGTCAAGTGACATCAGCTGTCACCTCATTCCAGTTTATTCGCGAATCACGTCTCAACTCTCGAAGCCTGTCGTGGTCGCGATGATGAGTCCGGACCTGGGCCTCCGCCTTGTACAGACATGTCGTGTTCAGTTCAGGGATAAGTCTTATCTGTTTTCGGACTTTTGTGCGCGTTTCGTTCGGCAGCCGAGGTTGATGTTGCATCCCTCGCTCGGCAGCTGCGTCGCGAGTGTTCGGTTTATATTGGTTTTGTGATCGATGCTGTGTCCAAGCCTCGTGCTCAGTACAAGAAGTAAGAACTACACAGGTGAGTACAGTAAAACCGATTTTCTCATATTCTCGCCAAACTTTTATCTATGTAGAGTGTAGAATGTAGATATGTGTGAAAAAAGGCCTAGTGGGATTTTTTTTTGTTTTTATAGATGAAAAACGAAATAGTCCTTGTGGCGTGTATATAAGAGCGGTGCAGTGTGCTAAGTTTTATTAACTGATTCAAATTGTTTCTTTCCAGAAAGTGTCTCTATTACCGTGCCATTGAGGAAGCCGTCTGAAAGCTGAATACTAAAATATTCTGCTGAATGCTGCTGGCTGCATCTGAAGGTAAGATTTTACTTAATACTTTATTAGTTAGTCATTCGCTCTTACACACTGTTGCTAAATCAGAAACCAACCAACTCTTCAGCTTTATAATATTACTATATCAACAATAATGATTTTATTACTGAATTTAACATAATAATTGTTTTATCTTTTTAGTACATTTTTATTAAACGCATCAGATTACTCATAAATTCATACTATAATACTTAGGTAAGGTTTGGGAAATGAAAAAATAAAGAGTAATCGACTCCACGGACTCTGTTCCATATGTGCGGCGGCAAATTGAAAAGCACACTCGAAAAACCCCTTTAGTGTCACGTTAGGGGCACAATGGACCCCCGACTTACACCCCATGGACGAGTTTTATCGCTTTAAAAAATTGACACTTCGGAAACGATGGACAATATTAAAAAAGTTATGAACTAGTTCGATCAGATTATGCCTTCAGAGCCTTTGTACGATAGTCGGATGTTACATGTAATCAATGTTTGCCGTGGTTATCATAGCGATCGTTCGATGCATTAGAAAGCAAATAATTACATATCAGTTAATTTGCGAAAAAATATAAACGATTGTTATTTATATATACCTAGTTAAGTAGCTAGTTAATTAGTACTGAAAAAAGTTAGTTTAGGTTGGTACTAATCATATATATTCTGTGGTTTAGGACAGAAAAAAAGCGTCTTGTTTTAATATATTGTATCTAGTGATTAATTATGACTGTCAGTTGTCATACTCTTCGCACAGTGTTACACAATAATTAACATCAAGCAGACTTATAGATTACTAGTGAGCAGCCGGGAAAAATTATAATTGTGGTAATTGTTTGGTCGTGACTCGTGGGGCGCTAACTCAATAACGTGTGATGATGGATCACAGGCGGGGACAAGCGGGGATACTATGTTTGTTACTATATTATAGTATACTTATACCCCCTTACTAATAAACGCTGTATAAGCTTTGAATACTTATACAGTGTTTTGTCTCCTTCAATCCAATTAAAAATGTCATTTGTGTGACAGGAACAAAACACTGTATACCTATAACTATTCAAAGCTTATACAACGTTTATTAGTAAGGGGGCTAGTCTATAATCTATATGGTTATAGGTTTAGCGCTATTGAAAAAATTGACAGTATTTTACTTATTTTTTATATCTTGTTATTATTTCAAGAAGAAACTACTGTTTTGTGCTATCGGAGTAACTGATTCATATAATATTTTCAAAGGCAAATTACGGATCTACGTTATTTGGTTAAGTATGTAAAATCCGTCTGACACGACTTACATAAACTAGAAATAGTTCCACTAAATTACGTAGTTCAGTTTTCTATGACTCAATTCTCAACATAAATATCTGAACTTGATTTGTTTACTGAAGATCCTCGGTGGACACCCGGCCATGGCGTAGCTCTCAGTGTTACGCAAACTTTTTGAGTTCGAAGAAATTGATTCATATATGCTGTTGACGGACCTACGTCATTCGGTTGAATTATGTCAATTCAATATACAGTCCGACAAGGCTTTATATTAATGTGTCAAACTGTCAATGGGCGCTGCTGCTGGTAAGGAGAACTGTCAAAAATGACGTTTTTGTATGATAGAAGCGTTAGTTCCTTTTCTCGCCACGTTCATAAACAGCCTTGTCGAACTGTAAGTCGTGATCTGTCGGCTAGGTTTGACATAACGCCACCAACTTACGTAGGTCCGCCAACTGCCTATGAATCGACTTCTCTGATAGTATATCTAGGAAAATTAAAATTTTTGAAGGTAAGTACACCACAATAATGACTGCGTATAGGCGTGATCTGAGTTCCCATCCGCTCGTCGATCATTTCGAGATGTTCCCATTTTGGTTCTCATAAACTAGGAATATATGCGATGACTTTTTCCGAGGCACAGCAACTATAACTGACCATGTTGGTTTCCGCGGCACACCAGTTGCGAAACACTGGGGTAGAGCTTCTTTTACATTTTAAAGGCCCCCTCTAAATTGAAGATCGTGAATAGAAAGTAAAAACACAAATAACAAAATGAACAGAAAACAGAGAGTGTCCTTGTGAATTTCGCACACATTTGGGTAATATAAAATTTCCTGCGCAACTGTTTTGGTTTATATGAAACCATAATACACACGGCACACCGAAATAGGTGTGGGAGCTTAATACTTATAATTTTTGGTCATCATATTATTATTATTAATTCACTGATTAGTGAGTTAACATCCATCTTATGATCCCGCAAGTTTAAAGTGTCGGCCCTGACGTATGCCCCTGGGGGACCCATCCGTTATACCGGGTTACGGGGTAGGACAATTTTTACTTATTACATTCCGGGAATACTGTACACGTATATTACTGTATAGTCGATGAATTGTGCAAAATATAATATGATCTTGTAAATTATTAAGAAATAACCATTTGTCTGCTTGTCTTTGTATGGCACGTTGGAAAACGTGAAAAGACGGTGGACTCTAAATAGTTACAATAAATAAGAGTAAGAGGGTTGATTTCGGGTTGAAGCTTTGGTGTGATCATAGTTTTGTCTCCAGATAAAACATTCATGCTGTTTTCCTATATCTACATGTTAGTAAACGCCGGTATTCTATGATCTAAACCACGAGGATAGTCACAAAAATGAAGTTAGTTTTTGGCTTGACCCGAGTTTTGGAACAAACTAAACTGAGTTTTCACATAGGAACGTTAATCTTTAAACGACCTTATAAATTGTTGTGTGAAACTACACTCATCCCACGGAACTTTTGGCTTTATTGTCTTTAGATGAGACAGTACTAAGAATATTATTGTTTTACAATTGGCCTAATTGGGAATCCAAAATGGCTGGCTCCTGTGGGAATAAAAGGGCACGACATTTGGCCCGTCAAGACCTTTGCAAAGGGCAGACCAGCCATAAAAATATGTGGTAGTGACATTCCACCAGACATTTTGGACTGAATGCCAAAAAATTTAGTTTAGCTTGAAAAGCTCAGGTTGGCCAAACCCATTTGTGAATTAAAGATACAGAGTGCTTCGCTAGTTACGATAGCCAAGTTATAGATTACAAAAATGTATGAGATTTAACATCATACTTAAGTATACTACAAAAAGAAAGTGAAAAAGGCTAAGGGCCTGTTTCACCACTTCCTGATAAAGTGCCAGATGGACTATCCACAACTTATCTGACAGATACTCCATATTCTGTCAAAAAAGTTGTGGATATGCCTATCCGGCACTTATCATGAAGTGGTGAAACAGGCCCTTTGTCTTTTAATCGCAAAAAGTTTTAAGATAATATCACAGAGTTAGTGCATAATGTAATTAGATTTACTTTTTATGTTTGTGGGTTTAAAATTGTAGTTTTATAAATGTAAAACATTAGAGTTCTCTTTCAAACAATTTTTATTAAAATAATTAATAAAAATTGTTTGCTAAATAGTTTTTAATATTGTTTTGTTTATGTTTACATTAAATTGTGTCAAAGTCGAGAACCTACAAGCTAAGTAACATTCTAGCAACTTTAAGATATATTTGTATTCTCATTAAAGTACTTACATTATAAAATAAAGACGCCATCATCCCAAGAATTAAGAAGCCCTAATAAACATTTTGTTACAATTTAAAGTTGGTTTAGAGCTCAGATCATAAATCTCAACCCTTCATTTCGTAATAAACCCGTATTATCTCCGCAAATCCCGAATCCTACTGTAGGTACTAATTTCGTGCCATTAATTCCAAATCTTTGTGGGGAACGGTTAAAAATGGACTAAGTATCGCGCTTAAATTGTCATTTTCTCTTGCATTCAGAGCTATTTTACCTTTAACAAACAGGACCTTTTAAATGTTACAACTTACATAGAGCATAAACGCCCTTCTACACTTGTAACTTCTACACTTGTAACTTATATAACAATGATTGACAGCATGATTGTGCGTATGCGCAATTGACGCAGAACAGTCGAATAATATGCAATACCTCTACACTTTTTTGACTAGTATTTTTCCAGCTGTGTATGAAGAATTTGCTTTTGAATATATAAGTAGGTACACTGCAATAGAAAATACGCATCTGTAAATTATTGTCACCAACTTTAGTAAGTAAGTCAATTCTATCTATAATTCTAGATTGTTGGCTTTAACACGCAGGTTCCTTTCCACTCAACTTTTTTTCCAAGTGCTGAATCGCGTTAAATTTTGACAGGCGCTTTACCATTTTTACGCATTTGGTTTCTCTTTCGTTTTAATAGTAACCGACAAGAGTGAAATAAAGTGTTTTAATGTTAACAAATCTTATGGCAAGTTTAATTATTCCTCCAGAACAATGATATTTAAATTACCGGGGCATCAAAAGTAGGCAGGTGCGTGTTACGATCCTCGACAATAATGACTTACGACGGAGTTACGTTTTATATCAACGTGAACCCAATTTGGAATATCGAAGCTTTTGAAGTATGCAAGTAGGTTTGCTTTAGCTTTACTTATGTTGTCAATGGTAAAATATACCTTAAAAGAAGGGCCTAGAAAATAATACTTTGCTTAAAAGCTTGGCTGGGGCACTGCCGTGCCCCCATATGTAAATACGTATTTTTTACGATTGGTTACTACTTAATACTTATCTACAATTAAATAACCAATGTATTTTACCTGTGAAAAAGTAATTGTTATTTTCTATATTTAAATGTTGTCTTTAATTTTCAAGTAACACCAAAAATTGTCTATAACTTCCAAAGGACTTAAATTTGAGTAACATAATATTAACAGTAGGAAAATTTTGTGTACAGTCATTATTTCGTCTTTTGATTATAAAATACCTTACATTTTATACTGTATTTCTTTGTGTCACTTTACTTTTATGCTGTATAAGCTTATTTTTTTTATTTACATTATTACCTCACCTCTTCTCAAATACTCACAGATAAATAGCTGTGCATTGTCGTCTGTTTGTCCGTAAGAAGCGGATCTTCACGGTCGGTTGGCGATGTCTCCCAACCCTTTTGTGTGCAGTCGGATAACACCCCCCTTCTACTCTGATGCTTTTTAGATGTTAATCGGTGTTATATTTGGTTTTTTAAAGTATTACACTTGATGTAAATCATTGCATACCAAAATTGTGGCCTTTGTGGTTTTTGAACGAATGTTTTGCATAAAAAAATAATGTTTTGTTCTTTTCTCACTGTATGCTAAAAAGATATACTTACCTGTATATAAATTGGGAGCGTTATAACCACTCATACTGAGCTTTGCTTCAAAATAATCAAAATGTATCAGAACGAATTGCAATTTAGAACTCAACAATAGGTAATGAAGAGTTCTATTTCCTGTATCTGAATTATCTCAAAAATTCACTCCAAGTATAATCTAAAAGTAATAAAAATAAAAACTGTTACTTAATTTTCTATAAAAAATACCGTAGAGTTTATTTCCTGGATATTTGGCTTCACAAAAAAAAAAAAACTTGTCACCTGTCACACCTAATTTCTAACAATCTTGATACTTGGCAATGAAGTCTCGGCTCCCCTTTTTTAAATCTTGTCAGTATGAAGATTGGCAGTGAAACGTTTAAGGCGGCTTACTTTACATTCCACAGAGTTGTCGCATATTTTTCTAACAACTTATTGAGACGTCATGTAGCACGCTCGATGAAACTTGATACTTGGTAGGAAATATTTTTTTACAACCATTGATACCGTCAAGGACAATGTATGTTTTAAAATACAGTTCCGTTTTAGGGCTACAATCGTAACTTGGAGGGATGATATTTTTGGAAACTTGTTTTACATTTGACTATAGAGTCATATCCGAAATTACTCAGGAGTAGTAAAATGTTTAGTATTATTTTATGGTTAGGTTAATTAAAAACGCCAAAGAGTGTTTCATAGCAATAGCGCGTTTGTCGATTGCTCGAAGTTTTTACTAAATCTAGGTAGGTACCAGTTTCTGATGGTACCATCGAAGAAATTGAATCGATATAAAACGATTCGAAAACGGCGATTGCGAATTGCGTTTACTCGAGGATAACCTCAGCAAGTACCAAGACCTATACATCCATATGCAAATATCTCAGTAACAATAATCAGCAGTAAGCGATACTCTGTGGAACTCACTCCCCTCTCTCCCCCGAGCCGGGTTTAACATATCTAATGCGATTTGCGTGTCGCCGTAACCGCTAAGATGTTGACTTTTTTGTGGGTTATTTACATTTATATATTTTTTATATTTTATCCCAGCTTTTTGCCTAGCAGTTCGGTAGATTTTAGTCTTATTACTGCACCAGAGAAGATATATTTTGGTATCTAAAAGTAGCTTAATATGAGTCAATTCTGGGTCTTAAATATTACACAATAAATCCATCAGTATCTGGATTTGCCATTTATCTATCCATTGCATCATGATTCATGTGCTTTACTTTACTTTACTTTCGACTACTTTTGCGTTTTATGCCACAATTTGTAATAAAATATTTACTGAAATAAACTATCATTTGGAATCAAATATTTCTGTTATTTTATTTATAAGTTTTTCATATTTGTAACTTAAAATGTGATATAAACGCGATCTTAGAATTCTATTTATAAAGAGATCAAGACAGTTATTTATTATATTTTACATTATTCTTCTTATTAAGTTATTAATTATTATATTTAAATTAAAACTTATTTTTAAATCCCTACAAAATAATTTAAATCAAATTATTACAGCAATACCACATTCGTAATAGCTATAAAGTGCCGCAAGTGTCGATGGGTTTTCATTGTTGGGGTGGGTTTATTGTGGCTGTATCGCTATTTATTTGCATGTCGCCAAACGCTAGGGTGAATTATGAACGAATTATTTGGAGACTTCTGATATAAAAACCGTTCTGTGAATTTAGTAGGCATTAAAATTATTAAGGAGGCTTAATTTTTTTGCATTAATTGTAGTTTAGGTACCTACTTTTTACGATTTAAAGTTGTTGCCGTCGCCCAAAAACAGTTCATTGTTTCGCAATAATATTATTAGATAAAATATTACTTTTCTCGAGATCCAAAAGTCAACGAATCCCCATCTCATCACATTTATCTCATTAATATGGAAAATACTGACATTAAAAAACAATAAACAGTTACCTGTTTATTTTTATCAGAGCTCTGGTGTAGAAATCAAAAAAAAAAAAAACGTAGCAATGTTTTTCGTAGCACTGAACACGTAGCGTCGTAGCAAGACGTTGCACTACGTAGCATGTAGCAAGACGTAACCCGTCGTAGACGTCTTATTTATTGTTAAGAGCCTTCCCCTACGGAGATTCCGTAATTTACCGTATTTAGAGCCTTATAAACTCATAATTTGAAAGCTACAAAGTTATAAAAAAATACAGCAATAATCTTCAGTATATCAACATTCCTTTCCCCGTTTTAAATTTTCTATTTTTGTTTATTATACTCATTATCATGAGTAGCTTCCAAAGTAATACCAATTTATTAAAATTGAAGCATACTTTCAGCATCTCCCTAGTATTTACAAATTACGTTTATTTGAAACACACGACAATAGATAGACAATTTCATTAACTACATATTCCCCGTTTTAAATTTTTTTTAGATCAATTTTGAACTAAGATAAGTTAAAAAAATAGGATTTTTGTGCGATTATGGTCAAGGTCGTTTGCTCGGGGGATGGCTTTAATATTGTTAAAAACTTTTATTTACTTTCCAACGTAATAAATAATAAGTTATTCCAAATGTTTTACTATCCCACCCTTCACTTTAAAGTAGAATATTGACCTTTTAAACATAAAACTATGACACAACTTTTTAAAATTAGCAAGTAATTCTTCTGTATAATAATTACATATAATATACGGTCATACAGTAATGTCTCATCGTTATGAGAGAGGCACCCACTATCAAGTATAATTATTACTGTATGCAATAATTATAGTAGGCGCTACAATGTATACACAATTGATACTAAACTGCAATAACACTTGACAAAGCCACTCAACATGTAATCTCGACCTCACCTGACAATCTGCCTAAACACAGCCCTAGATTAATATATCTTCTGTCTCTTTCCGTCTTAAGGTGGTTGCCACGAGTGCGAGCGAGATAGCAGCTGTCAGCAATTAGTATGTCTGTTCGCGGGAGATTTATACGCTCATTTGTAAATAATGAAGGCGCCACTCATTGTGATGGAACTGCCATTGTGGTCGACCTACCGCTGGTGATGCTAGGGTTCCCACTAAAAGAAATGCTGAAAATATTTAAGTATCGATAAGCATTACCCATTTTGCTGTACTGATTTACTACTTGTTTTGTATTTTGTGTTTTCATTTTTGCTAAAAATTGCATGTAACATAGTGTAAAACTTTTTTATTAAATCTATTTGTTAGAAATAGTCTGCTACGTGCTAAAAAAAAACTAATTGCTAATTATTTTTATGCAGACAAATATTATTTTTAATATTTTTATTTATTAATCATAAACAATTTGTAGGTTTACATAATAATCGTGTTATTGTCATCTAAATAACCATCCATTCCAGGCGAACTTATTTCATTTTCAGGGTTCCTACCCAAAGGGTAAAAACGGGACCCTATTACTGAGACTTCGTTGTCTGTCCGTCTGTCCGTCTGTCTGTCCGTCTGTCTGTCTGTCTCCAGGCTGTATCTCAAGAACCACTATAACTAGACTTCTGAAATTTTCACAGATTGTGTATTTGTGTTACCACTATAATAACAAATACTAAAAATAACATAAATATATTAAATATTTAAGGGGGCTTCCGTACAACAAATATGATTTTTTTGGCTTTTTTGCTTGATATGGCAAGAGGTAGGCACTTGAAATTTTCACATAATCCTGAATTATAGGTGTACTTTAATAATTAATAATAAAATTTTAATAAAATAAATATTTAAGGGGGGCTCCCATACAAAAACACAATTTTTGGCATGCTTTTGCTCTATAACGGTACGGAACCCTTCGTGCGCGAGTCCGACTCGCACTTGACCGATTTTTATTTTTGGGAAATCTCCTGTAATATCTTTACGTTGGCAACCCTAAGGGCCGGCCAATTACTTAAAGTCATGCAGATCTGTCCCTACACCTGCTATTGTCCGTCTCGTCAATCCCTCACCACAAGTTTACTGGAAAATGGGTTTACTGCCTCTATTAGAGAAGACTGCCATGAGGGTTAAAAGAAAATAGAAAGTGATAAATTTGGGGTTAAGGACTCGTTTACTCTGGAAGTCATGAATTACTTATGCCTTTTACCTAAATGTCTACAACTACAATAATAATAGGTTTATAGACATATTAAGCTTAAGTTCATAATTATAATATTATGTGCAAATTGAAATATTCCAGCCATCGTATGACGTATGGTGATCCGTCCGCTAACCAAGCAAAAGCGTCCATATCAAAATAAGCAACTCGCTCAGCGCTGCTACTTTCAGTGAACTCTGTAGGGGAACATACACACCTTAATATATTAGCACTTGGTTTTTAGGGTTCCATACCCAAAGGGTAAAACGGGACCCTATTACTAAAACTTCGATGTCTGTCCGTCTGTTCGTCTATCTGTCTGTATGTCTCCAGGCTGTAACTCAAGAACTGTAATAGCTAGAGAGTTGAAATTTTCACAGATTATGTATTTCTAGTGCCGCTATAACAAACAATACTAAAAACAAAATAAATTAAATATTTAAGGGGGGCTCCCATACAACAAATGTGATTTTTTTGGCATTTTTTGCTTGATATCAATAATGGCAACAGGTAGGCACTTGAAATTTTCACAAAGACCTTAAATATATGTTTACTTTAATAATTAATAATAATATTTAAATAAAATAAAAATTTAAGGGTGGCTCCCATACAAAAAACAAAATATTTGGTTTATTTTTGCTCTATAACGGTACGGAACCCTTCGTGTGCGAGTCCGACTCGCACTTGGCCGGTTTTATTTTATTTTTTCACTCTGTATCTTATAGGTTATAGGTGCGACATAACAACACCAGCATAACTACAAGCGACAGAACTATTCGTATTTAATAATAAAACACTTTCCCCTTACATAGCTCGCTATGGATAGTGGGCATTCCCATCCATTTTAAATTATTAATCAGAGTGGGCACTGGTCTTAATTGTTGTGATGACATACTGCAGCCCGGGGCACACAGCCCGGGGCCCTGGCGGGGCACGGGGCACGGGGCTTCGCAGGGAATTTCATTACGAGCACCGCCACGGGGGCACCGCCATTGTCCACTGAGTTATGGCCAGCGATACATGTCGCTGGGTGTGTGCCAAATTGGGATTATCAAAAACCATTTACTTTAAAAGTGATTTTATAGTTTATACTAGAAACATTAAAATTATTCTGCAAAATTAGTTTCGGTTCATGCTCGATAAACTAATAGTTACTTTTTTTCCAGGACGAAAACTATATTTTGCTCTCGCGGGACTTACCTACAGTATATCCAATATTTATACCTTATCTTTACCGGTTCTGCCTTTTTAGACAGGCAGGCATTAAGTATAACATTATGTAATCAGCAAGACTTAAATTATAAAAGAAGGACCATCAATATTTAAATATGATAATATTATAAAGCAATAATTACAGCAAATCAATAGGGATGATGACAAGGTCAAAGATTAGCGAATTTTGTTAATAAAATAAAGAATTCACGGTAAAAAATAAGTGTTCCCAAAATTTCAGCTAGATAGCATTTGTATTTATTTTGTTATGCGCCTTCAAAGTTGGATAATCAAGTCGATTTTTTTTTCAATTAAATTTCTTAATATTTGTATACCATTCGATAACTTATGCAATTAAAAGCAACTTTTGTTATTAAACCACTTTCATAAACGCAATATTTAATATACCTACCGAACAAAGTTCTCTCCCGATGCGTACAAACTACGAAAGAGTGACGTCATTCTTTCGTAGCACTTTGTATGGACCGTTTCGGGCAGGTCTATTTTATGAGATGTTTGAATTGTTATATCTTGGTAAATTTTTAAGCTATCAGAGTCATTATTTCAGCGATGTTTCTATTTTTAAGGGTCTTTCAATTACCAATAAGAAAAAAAAAATAGTCATCATGCCTATTGTAACTACTAAATCTCTTTACATTAAATAGTAGATCATCATCGATTTCACAAGCTATCTCTAGTTATACCATTACTAAATAGTTACTATGTAAGTTTTACGTAATGGATAAGAAATAAGAATGGAAATCAACTGGGAAGTAATCGAACCGACTGCTCCCCCAACGTTACCGCAGCACGCCGAAGGTTTCAATTGGCCGGCGACTAATTGTGTGAAATATGCGGCCGCTGTGCCGCATACTTGATAGTGCTGACAGTGACATTGCGCAACTATCATAATCATCGTGGTTATCACCATCCTCAGCTGGCTTATCATGGCCACAGTAGAAATGCTAAAGAACATAACCCCTAACAGTTTTTGCGGATAAACTGACAGATTTCCTTTGTTATTCCATCATTTTGTCTACTTTACCGTAAGAATAAACCTTTATATGGTGGCCATGCTAAGCCTGCTGATGATGTTGAGAGATAACGACAAAAAGCTAATAATAACTGGGTGTTATTATAGGTATTAGCAGCTTTTGCTCGTGGTTCTATCACTACCAGTCTGCCCGCTTAAGGGCCTTCCCCTACGGAGATTCCGTAATTTACCGTATTTAGAGCCTTATAAACTCATAATTTGAAAGCTACAAATTTATAATAAAAATACAGCAATAATCTTCAGTATATCAACATTCCTTTCTCCGTTTTAAATTTTCTATTTTTGTTTATTATACTCATGATATTGGCTTCTAAAGTAATACCAATTTATTAAAATTGAAGCATACTTTCAGCATCTCCCTGTATTTACAAATTACGTTTATTTGAAACACACGACAATAGATAGACAATTTCATTAACTACATATTCCCCGTTTTAAATTTTCTTTAGATCAATTTTGAACTAAGATAAGTAAAAAAATATAGGATTTTTGTGCGATCTCAGCAACGCGTCAAATGTATGGTCAAGGTCGTTTGCTCGGGGGATGGCCTTAAGTACGATATTTAATCAGAACATTATTGTAATTTGTGGCGTAAAAACGTGGTAATCAGAACCTAAGTAAACCCTAAAATGATTATCACTAACAGCTAAACGTTGAGTCTTAAACTCTGCATAGTAGATACGTATGCAGAGTCAAGTAATAAGTACCTAATACCTTTTAATCTTACCTTCGTTATTATTTGCCATTAGCTAGGAAACGCCGCATAGAGAATATTATGTTGGTCACCTAGGTACCATAGTTATATATCCAATAAGCAATAATATATTAATTACAAATTACAATAGCGCATGTATATTTAGTTCAAAGTGTTCTTATCCGGTGATGGATGAGAGCTCTAATGTGACCACCACTTGAGCTCATAGGTATTTATTACCACTTAGTGGTACCACTTAGTTCAGTGGTTGCACTTGGATGCACGAGGGTGTTGATTCGAATTTGACGTTTAAAAGTTTAATTTCTTTAAGTCAATTTATTTCATCGGACGCTAAGGTAGGATACCAAAATTTTGTTACAGACTCACTCTTGTTCATCTTTTAGTCCGTCCGTCTGTTTCTCCAGGCTAGACTTCAAGAAAGGCGATAGCTAGATATATGAAATTAACGAAAATGATGTATTTCTGTAAAAAGTTGATTTGTGCCAAGGTCGCAAACGCTTTAGGGCCAACCCACACGTACCACAACCACACGACAACCACAACCACACCTCAACCACACCACGTGGTACGGCGTATATTTCGTATTGTCAATGAACTGGACTATTCACACGTACCACATTTTGCAGTCGTTGTCCACTTGTGTGATACCGACCACATCGCAACTACAAGCGAACTAGTGGCCGACCACATCGCAACCACAACGTTGCGTCGATGCAATGACAGTGCGCGCACACCGCCCGTGCTCTCCCCCCCTCCGTTTCATTGACATTCGTACGTAACCACATCGCAACTACTGGCGACAACGCAACCACGTCGACATTTTGTCGGTACCACAACGCAACTACAAAAAGCTGCAGCGACACCATTCACACGTAACCACTGCTCGACGATATGTCGTCGTTGCGATTTCGTGTGGTTGTGGTACGTGTGGGTTGGCCCTTAGTGTAAGAATTTTTTTTGTGAAAATCACGTATTTTATTCTTTGTTACACCTAATTATTAATATCCAAAGAAACCACTTTGTAATGAAAATAATATGAAAGAAAATATAAAATGGAATATACGAACATACCTCACTATAAGTTAATCAATTCCATGAGCTATCCCATAATAATTACATTCCAAAAACAAAGGGTTGTAACTTGTAACCGCAAAAACAATAAATACTTAATGATACATATGTACAGGGAGGGGTCAAAGGTGACCAATAGTGGACCGGAAAGGGTCCTGATTGGAACTTCCGGAATGGAACTTCCGGTTTTTAAACGAGGGAACACTCGCCAGGTGGACGACACTGCACCTGCACTGATTTCGATGTTATCATTATTTTAGTAACTGACTGCATTTTAATGTTTGACGTTTATTTCGTATTTCAAATAAAGGTTATGTTTAGTCAACTAACGGCCGCAATCTGAGCCGTAAAATAACGCTATCATTAGCTTAAAACTAATTAAAACGAAAAAGGAAATGAAACATCAACATCATTTAATATGTAATCCAAAAATTAAGACTGGTAGCTTTGTTATAAACGAAAGTATGGAGCCACGAAAAATTGTTAAATGCTTCATGAACAAAAATGTGTGGTCGTTATTATGCATAAGTTTACTATTTAAATTACATTAAAACATAACTTTTTTGTGCGTACTAAAGACGCTGTGAGTTGTAACAAGATGGCAACTCTATCACGTCTTACGAAAGAGGGGTATAAAAATGTATAGCCGAATATAGTGTTATTTACTTGAGCTAATATTTAAGTTAAAACGTTTAATGTTTGTTAACTCATCAAGCCCCATACGGGCACCGGTGGTCGCGACAACAATAGAATACAATAGCATTTCCAAGAATCCGCGATCGAAGGGTAGTGCTATTTCTCTCGTCATTCAAATTTACGAAAGAGAAGACGTGATATTTAATTCTGCAGTTACACTGGCACAAGAGCTAACTTATAACGAGTCTGTATTCTAAGAAGTGTTTAAGATTTGTGTACAACGACGTACGTCCGGCATGCATTACTGTTAATTTATATTGTGTGTGTATGTGTGTGGACATTAATTTGTATTTCCTCAGGCACAGCTGCTGTCAATTTAAGAGTAATGCACAATTTACAAACAAGATCGTGACCATGAGAATTAAGACGTTTATGTTCTAACTTTCAACATCCAATCTACACTAATAAAATATATAAATGTGAAAGTTTGCCTATTACTTTGAGTCCCGGGAAAGGACATAGGGTACTTTTTATCCCGGAAAAATGTACGGTTTCCGCGCTATAAACTAATTTAGGCGCCTTGTGTTTCCTTACTTCTTCCTTGCTGAAATGCGTTACAATGTACATTAGTAACCTAGCTGTATATTTGGATGTAAGATATTATGGTAGATACTTAATCTATCTTTATCTATACTAATATTATAAAGCGGAAGAGTTTGTTAGTTTGTTTGTTTGTTTGTTTGAACGCGCTAATCTCAGGAACTACTGGTCCGATTTGAAAAATTCTTTCAGTGTTAGATAGCCCATTTATCGAGAAAGGCTATAGGCTATATTTATCACGCTAAGACTAATAGGAGCGAAGAAATAGAAGAAAATGTGGAAAAAACGGGGGAAATTATTTGAAAGGGCTTATCTCACGAACTACTAGAGTTATTGTCTGTTATTTGGCGCAGATAAGAAGTAGACCACGTGAAGGATCATAGGCTATTTTTTGTAGACTGATTTGTCTGTGAAATATCTAATTTACGCGTGCGAAGCCGTGCGGAACGTCTAGTTGAAGATAAAAGGCCTTGCGAAAGAACATGGGATTATTATATAAATCTACCCTGGATACATGCGCAGTTCTCATGCGTTGAACTTATTTTTATAAGCATAATAATATTTTTTTCTTTTCTACCAAAAATTACAATGTAGTAATTTGTGGGAGTCTTGGAGCCCAAACAAGGCCTAAGCCTGTAATGTGTATATTGGTGCCCCAATACGTTAATATAATATATTTTACAAATTAGTCAGCGGCGGCTTAGCACAGTAAAATATACTTATAATGAGTCCTGTGTTTTAGGCCTGAAGAGGTAACAAACACTTTCGCATTAATTTATGATATTGGCACTATGATGCCTACTTAATTATAATTAAAGAAGTTTGTAAGCTCACATGTTACAACCAAGTGTTTTGCAACTCGTTTTAATACACTAACTTTTAGGCAATAGAAGCGCAAGCTAAACATTTCAGAGATTTCTCTTTCGATTGTATTTCTGTACTTATTATCTAATTAATAACATTATCGAAGAAACTGTCTTGTAAACGCAAATTAACTACATCCATGTCTACATCCGTAAGAGATAGCAATGATATTTATTTAATTAGTCACCAAGATCCGTCTCGCATTGTTCCACGAAATTGGAAGCCCTGATTAATCGTGCCTACCCCTGCTATTTGTCAGCCAGCCAACTGCGACCCCCTCCCCGCCTCTCACCTGGGTGCTAAAGGGGCGAATGGGTGGTTTTGATAGTTCAAATTACGTTAGACGGCAATAATTCTTAGTTGACACCGGCCAAACAGAAGATAATGTTTAAGGAACATTGTTTGATGTGATTGAGATCGGAGTGGAG